>JACCEG010000275.1:150266-207926 GCA_014065205.1 Tuber brumale | reverse complement strand
ATGGATGTCTATTCAAATTTTCAGTTCATTTTAAGTAGTTGTTGTTACATAGATAGTAAATTTATAGTGGTTGTGGGGTTGCCGTTGCTGTGCCGGACGATCCCTTTTGTCCCCGTACTTTACCTTGCCGCCAAAGATCGTCTTAGGTGCATAGCGAGTTTTTCGAGTTTTTACGGTACTCGAGTACCGGTACGGTATTATAATAAACACTTGTATCGTAACTCCAAACCGCGGTACAAATACCGGTACACAACTACAAGATCTTAAATTTGCCAGGAGAGGAAACTCCGAGCGTAAGACCAGTTACTTTTCCAGTTTCACTATATTTTGACCACCCGCGCACTCCGTACAGGACCACTTTTCCCTCACGCCGATATGAAGCAACCCCACTGGCGAGCTATCTGCTCACAACAACAACCCCGTTTTACGGTAGGCAATCAAGGAACAAGATGTGAGCTCGAGTACCACGCGGGTAGCATATCTCCGGTCTCATCCATCTTCTTGAGAGCTACACGGTTCAAAGATCTCAAGAACAAGCAGGTATCAAAAGGCACTAATCCGATTTTCCTCTCGAGGAAAAGGCACAGACCAAGAAATCGAGCCGGCACGAGGGCTGCGGTGCAGTTTAAGCCGGAATCCCATGGAAGAATCTGTATGTCGGCGCCAGATATGGGCTGCACGCCATTCTCCCCTGCTTCGGGAGCATAAGCTTAACCACTGAAGCGGACGGGGATAATGTAATATCGGTGAGGCTATCAACCGCATCTGCGAGCACAAGTAACTTATCCAGTGTGAATTACCCAGACATTTGAGTCCGAATTTAGTATGGGCGCTTAGACGCGCGCATTCAATTTGCTACACAAATCTTCGATTCGTGTGTTCGGGTTCTTCGGGACCCCCGCATTGCCGGTAACAGGTTTCGGGGGTGCTCTTCGCGAGTATATGTTTACTGTTTTCATCGGAGATCCGTTTTGTGATCGCTTTGTGTGATGTGGGGATCTTGGGGTAATAATGGGATCTTTAACACCAAAACGTAAGGGATTCTTGTCAAACCAGTGATGGTGCTAATGCGTAGGAGCGCTGCAATTGATGCATTATACTGGGCTAAGAAGTATGAAATGATACCCACAAAGACAACAATAAGACATGGACTTCAGGCTTCAGGAGGTATACCATAATAAGTACCGGTAAAGGTATTGCAATCATCGGATGAATGTATGTTTGCCAAGATCCGACGGTAAGCTAAGATCCGATTAGATCCGATTAGATAAACTGATGTTTTTCCGTCCTAGGCAAAACGAACTATCATACCGGAGGTATCGGTCAAAATCTCCAATCACCTGTAAGATCGAAATTAGCTGAACAATGAAGTGTCGAGTAACATCTCAATTGAAACTTCTTTCCACTCACCTCCGCCCCTGGAAGCCCCACCCGTGCCCGTACAACGCCGTGACCAGTTGCCATGGAATTCATACAGCGGCTCCAACACCAGAAACCCCAGTCAAACCACCCTATTCAACACCGTTAGCACGCTACCTCACCGAGGCGATAGAGGTCTGCCCACTACCACCACACCCCCCGGGGACTTCCTCGCGTAATGCTAATCGATGCATAGGCGACAGGTCCAATCACCCTCGCGACGTACATGCGCCAATGTCTCGTATCCGACCTTGGTGGGTACTACACCACAGACCGCGGGGTCGGGACCGGAGACCAATTCGGCCGGAGGGGGGACTTTATCACAAGTCCGGAGATCTCTCAGGTCTTTGGGGAGTTGGTTGGGATATGGGTTGTTTCTGAATGGATGAGGCAAAGGCGTCAGGGAGAGAAGATTCAGATTATTGAGCTAGGACCGGGGAGGGGGACGCTGATGAGCGATCTCTGGAGAGTACGTCTTCCGTGCCTGGACCTCTATATTGTGGTTGTGGGTAATGTAGGACTAATTGTGGAATTAGGCTGTACTAAGTTTTAAAACTATGGCTGATTCGGTTGAGGCGATATACCTCGTCGAGGCTTCTCCTTCACTCCGTGAAGCTCAAAAGGTTCTCCTCTGCGGACCGAAAATCAAAATGAGACAAATTGAGAATGGGTTTGCCTGCCAAAGCAAGATGTCACCGGAGACGGATATTATCTGGTATGAAGACTTCAGTTTCATTCCTCGGGACAAGGATCGTACTCCCTATATCATTGCTCACGAGTTCTTCGATGCTCTCCCAATTCACGCTTTTACGAATACGGACAACGGCTGGCGGGAAATTCTAGTAAATACTTCCCCTAGAAAGGGCCAATTCATAACCAAAGACGGGGTATCAGAATTAGAGACTAGATCTGATACTCCGGAATTTTCATTGGCCTTGGCTAATGCTCCTACCCCCCACTCTATATTGCTTCCGCCCCTGTCCCAGAGGTATAAGGACCTTGAGAAATTGAAGAATGCTACGATAGAAATTTCACCCGAGTCGTTAGGACTCATGGAGAAGATTTCACAAAAGATTGGGGAGGCGGGCGCCGGCGCTGCGCTAATTATGGATTATGGAACTTCTGACACTGTACCTGCTAATTCGCTTCGTGGAATCCTAAAGCACGAGATTTGCTCTCCGTTTTCCCGGCCCGGGGAGGTGGACGTTTCGGCGGATGTGGACTTTACTGCGCTGGCAGAGCAAGCCATCAGGTCTTCTAAAAAGGTGGAAGTGCATGGGCCAGTGAAGCAGAGAGCATTTCTGGGAATGCTGGGTATCAAAGAGCGAACTGAATTCCTGATACGCGAACTTAAGAAGAAACCGAGCAATGGCTGGGATGAAGAAAATGAAGAAAAAGAGAAGGCCCTAAGGTCGGGTCATGATAGACTTGTTGGAGAACATGCAGGAGGTATGGGCGCCATATATAAGGCTCTTGCAGTGGTCCCCATGAGGAAAGGGAGAAGGCCGGTCGGGTTTGGAGGTGAGGTAACCGGGGATAAGGACTAATGCAAATAGATTGCCCCAGCTTGCAAAGAAGAGCATATGTAAATGTATTCTAAAGGGCATGCGTAGCTTAAGCTGGTATCGCACTAGATAATACATTAGGACCCCGTCACCCCCCCCGAGGTGCCGTTATTCAATTCAGGCGACAACTCCTCAAGGATGTTCTGCGGGTCAGTGAGTGCAATTTTTACATATCTGGGCAGATCCACAATCAGCAAACAGCGAGAGAAGAGAAACGGAATACACAAACTTAGTATGGCTCCCTCTAGCTACCAACTGGTCGTCCTTGTTGCGGAATAACACCGTAGTATATGCAAGCGTTTTCCCAACTTAGCTCGTTAGCCATTATACCTCTGGCATCATCAAAGTCACTTTAGAGCCTACACTTATCACAAGTAGCCTCGCCTCGAATAACATGCCCCACTTTACCTCCGGAACTTAGGTATGTTACTGCGGAGCGTCATTAATGCCTCTTGATGTAGTGACGGGTAAGGACAAACCATTGAGATCTGTTGATACCCCTGTGGAGAACAATCCCTTGGAGGCTACAGCCAAAGAGCCACCCAAGTCAACTGCCGAAATATCAGCATGATGAAAAATATATTTACGTTTGTTTGATTACCCATTGAAGCAATGGTGCCGCCATGAAGTGTGCCCAATCTATTCTACCATATGATCAGTTTTAATTGAAAATAATAGATCGAAGTGGGCAGTCAAACTGTGTGCATCTTCTCAATCAAAAGCTCAAAGTCAACCTTTCCCGGCTCAACATTTATAAGCTTTAACTGCGATCGCGCTATTATTTTAGCACAACGCCCCCCGGGTATCTAGAGTAGGAGTTCACAAACAGTCGACAGTAACCTATAGATGCATTAGTCAAGGTTAACCAAGTTTAGAATGGGGGAAATCATGTGTACGTTGGTTCGAGTCCACTGTTGACACGGAAGGAGCTCCAGACCTAAAATTCATATCAATAATTTTAGAAAAGGGAAAAGTGGGATTTTAGCAAACTCACGGAATTAACAAACCTCATTGCTACTCTTTTGGACATCTTGTTTCTCGTGAAACGGGATTGCGGTAAACGAATTTCCGCTATCGGATTCCCTTGCACGTGCTTTGATAGGCAAAAGTTCAACGGGGAAGGCTGCGGCTCAAATTTTGGCTCCTCTTCAGAGCCGGGTAACCTAACCCGCCCCTCAAATCTTCTCTCATCCCTTCGGACCATTATCACCATCATCCACCAAGAACCTCTTGACTGCCCCCCCTCCGGCAATGGCTCTTTTGGAAATAGCCAAAAAGAGCCTGCTTGCTACCGAGAAATACTTTGCCCTCAATTCCCTCATCTCAGTACAATCTCAGCCAGAGCTTCTCAGTCAGGTTCACGCGTCCCAAGAGCGCATCTCAGCAGGTAATTTTCCTGGTCTCTCTTAATGATTGGGCCCTATTAACCTTTAGATTCAGGAGAGAGTAAATCTTCTATCGATGGACAATTAATCACAGTCAAAGACAACATTTGCACAACAGACTTTCCAACGACATGTGCTTCGAAACTGTTGGAGCGTAAGTTAATGATCGTCGACATATTCCCTACCCGAAAGAACTCGCTGAAGTAGAGGATAGAATACGTTTCGCCATTCGACGCTACGGTAGTACGTAAGGCCAAGGAGGCTGGTGCAGTGATAATGGGGAAAACAAACATGGACGAATTCGGTATGGGGTAAGCCCCCGGCTCTTCATATCAAACCCGGCTCTAACCATAGACTGGCAAGGTCGCATTCAATGTATTCCCACTTCGGACCCGTGATGCAGTCTTCCGAAGATGGTCAACCAGCCAGATCTGCTGGTGGAAGTTCTGGGGGCAGTGCTGTTGCTGTTTCTACGGGAATGTGCTATGCGTAGGTCAACTCTTGAATGATGTTAAGGCGCAACGCTAAGTTTGGTGTTGGTAGAGCTCTAGGGACCGACACCGGTGGTTCAGTTCGTCTCCCAGCCGCTTATTGTGGAATTGTTGGATTCAAACCCTCGTATGGAATGCTATCTAGGTGGGGGGTAGTTGCTTATGCAAACTCATTAGACACAGTTGGGATACTTGGGCGAAGTATCTCAAGTGTCCAAAAGCTATATGGTATCTTATGGTTTTCGCACTTTCCGTCTCATAAGGCTCATGTTTATAGATGCGATTAATGGCCACGATGACAACGACCCAACCAGCATAACACCGCAAACAAGAGAACGGATCCAAGACCGGTTATCACGCAGTCGGGGAAAAGGCCAGAGACTATCTATAGGATATCCCGAGGTATACCCCTCGCTATCCAGTATTCGAACAAGGCTCAATACTTTATAGGAGTTCAATCTTGTAGAATTGGACGGCTCCGTTCGTAATGCGTGGGAAAACACATTAGCGCACCTGAATTCGCAGTCTCATAGAATTGCCCCCGTATCTCTGCCTCGCACTAAGCATGCGCTATCGGCATACTACGTCCTGGCTCCTGCCGAAGCCTCTTCCAATCTCGCCAAATACGATGGAGTCCGCTACGGTTACCGAGACCCTGCCGACCGCTCACAAGACGGTCTTCTCTTTTCACCCACCCGCGCAAATTTTGGTGCAGAAGTCCGCAGACGAATAATTGCCGGAGCGTATTCACTCTCCTCCGAAGCCATCGACAATTACTTCCTTAAAGCACAGTCTGCCCGCCGAATCATACAACGTGACTTCAATAATGCATTCGCTCAACCAAATTACCTTATCACAGATAATCTGGAGGAAGGCCGCGGGGAAGAAGGCGTGGATGTGCTTATCGCCCCATGCTCTCTGTCAAAGGCGCCATTTCTGGAAGATGTCAAGATGCAGAAATCACCATTAGACTCATACGTGAATGATGTATTAACGGTTCCTGCGAGCTTAGCTGGTATTCCGGCAATCTGCCTACCGGTTATGCATGGAGAGAATGATTCTGTGGGAATACAGGTCATGGCGCAGTACGGGGATGAAGAGACAATGTGGGAAGTAGCGAAAATTATAGAGAAGGGGCTAGGGCCGAAAGTAGAGTAGGCTCTAAAACCTAGCCCTCTAACCCGACTGTAAATTAAAATAGACTATCATGCTGGTACTCGAGCACAAAATGTGGATGCAAACAAGTGTTGATACTTTATTCTTCATAGTGTTACAGCCATTTCCTAATGACGGACCGAGGGCGGTTAAGTTATGATCGGAATATACTCTCTGAGAAACAATGCTACCGGTAATTAACCCAATTCGAAGAAAAGGAAAGAGCTCAAATGACCAGCCAGTGTGTCCTTTCCTATAACAAACGCAGCCCTCTTCGCGGACTAGTGCCAACAAATGGACAATGAATCATGTTGAGTCACTCGAGGAGCTGAAGAAGCAAAATGTTGGAAATATCCGCACAAGTACGTACGCACCAGTACACGTCAGCTTAATGCAGTAGCAGTGAAAATTTTCTTATTTTAGGCCGAACAGGGCCCTATATTTTCCTCCTTCCCCATACTTTTGCCTCTTATCTCTTTTCACTTTATCGAACAATCGACAAACTTCTCCTCTCCTAATACGATTACTCTTGTGTGCTTTAAACCCTCTTTCTCTTGACTCCATGCAACCTCCAGCCCGATCATTTCCCGCTTCCAACACAAAAGTAGCCGAAATTATCTTATCCAATAAGCCATATCTCGTGCGATATTGCCAGTATTGTTGGTAGAGATAATCGGGACATCCTGATCCTTCCATGGATCACCACACCTATCGGTTTTCCCCACGCACGCCCCCATTGCTCTGCACACACTACCAAACCATCTACCAGACTCCCGGAACTATCAGCACCAACCATATGATAACTCAGATTAGTCTTCCACCATCAATCCACACTTTCGAGCAGTAATGAGCATATTATCACTGGGCACAGCGCAGGACCAGACTGTCGCACCCAACGGCATCATAACTACACACTACGGTGCGTCCTAGCTATAATACCGACTGCAGGGCTACTAGTATGTCTATGGTGGCTTGACAACGGTATATTTCTACCCCCCCCCCTGAAAATAATTAGTCTACAAAAGGAAACTATTCTAACAGCAATTCAGAAGGAAATGGAGTATTGGTGGAAGCGAAATTCCAACATTGCTCTAAACGGCAACAATATCCGAGGAGGTTATACAAAGGATCAAGTCGAAGACCAAACTGGCTGTATCCCTTTGTTCTTAAACAGCTGTTTGGTAAATGGAGAGATAGATTTTGGTGTTGATGTTTTGAAGAAGGTGTGGAAGCAGGTTCAGGCGTTTGTATCGCATACAAAAAGAACTGTCAATCAAGTAGGCTGGGATCTGTATGTCACCCTTCTAAAATTTATGATTATGCTAACCTCGGAAGATATTGTGAATATGTGAACCCTTGTATCAGGCGCCAGGCTACACCTACAGATGTGGATCCGGAACTGATTGACCATCGGTATTTCTACGAATGGGTCCAACCTCGGCGGCCCGACATGAGGCCGGAGCTTATTCTTGCGGTATAGCAAGTGATGCTGCAGTCAAGCAATTGCGGAAGTACGGAAAAACCAAGTTTGGGGGTGCGGACCTTTTAAAGGCGTTGGACGAATATATCAATATTGAAGCGGTTACCGGGTTCTTTATAGAAGAGAACCTGCTGTCCACGATATCCAGAATATATTTCGAAAAATATTCATGTTCGCGATGTTAACCGCGACACCTGGGAGCGCTATGATCGAGCACTAAAGTTCAAAACTGGGAGGGGACAGGCCAAAGCAGTCATACCACAGAAAAGGGTTTTAAGGAAACAGGGTATGCGAGAAAAAGAAGTGGCGATGGATCAAAGTGACTGCCATAGAGTAATCAAGAGGTGTCGGACAAATAGAATTGTACCGAGTGATGGAGTCGACGAGAGTGAAGGAAGATCAGGATAGGCTGGAAGAACGAGGAGTACCCAATGACTAAACATTAGCTCCACCCTTTTTTTGCTATGCGTCAGCGAACATTGTATTTTTATTGCTATTGGCCTTATTCTTGGAAAATGGACTTGTTGAGTGCCTGTGCTGAGAGCTGGAATGTTGCTTCCTGGTCTTGTCAGATGTTGTCAATGCCTTGATCCAGATTATTTAAATATCGTCTTTGAAGGAGGCAAGGGGAGGTCATGGTCGCGCCTGGCTAGGATGCAATAGATGGTGGGGGGTCCTGTAGACTGGCTCTTAAACCCATATTTCCCCGGTAAAGGTGCCATACACTTTCCCGGAGGATCTCATTGAATATGGGCTGATGTGCATATCACCATTGCACGTGAGGTGAGAGTCTGGCAGGATGGGAGTGGGTTGTAGTCTACGTTAGTTTGCCGCACGTTGTACTCAACTTTTTGCCCGCACCGAAGAAATACTCACCTGGTATCACTCGAATTTCCTAACTTGGTTTAGTCCTCATACAAATTCTGCACCTCCTAGGGGGGTGGCCACGACTTTTTTCAACCCCCTAGTACATAGTGCAAAGCTCTTGTACAGGTTAGGGCTTCCTCCTCAGTAAACTCTGCCGATCCCCTTCCGATTGTTGGAGAAAGGGGGGGATCGCGCATATATTTGGATTCCAGAGAAAATCAAGCGACCTGTGACAGAATTACTGTACACTTGGATGGAAACAAGATATCCACAGTTCGTATCTTAAAAATATGCGAGCTGGAGAATGATGCAGCCTGGAAATCATTGGCACGAAGAAAAGGTCCTAGGAGAAACAGAGGTGTGCCCCTTTTGAGAATGGATCCATTCTTTACCCATAATAAAATTTAGCTCCCTCAGGACAAACCAATAGCCATCAACCACCTGAGGAAAAAGGGGAATCATGTTCGGCTGGTTGCAAAGGAGATACTGTTGAAATTTCCTACTATTCGTTTCATAAGTATATTTCTTTTAAATAACTTGTATTTCTCTCCTTAAATTATATTTTCTGATTTACCTATAGATCACGAACATTACTACAGCTAGAGCATATACAGTGGGTATTTCGTTTATATTTCATGATAACGATAGGATAATTGGATACATATTTTCTTATTGCATGTGCGGGATGTTTCAGTTATTTTCATTTATGTACTGCAACCATTTTAGAAAGTGCATTGCATATTGATTTTCCGCTTAAAATCTCTCACACCATTATATTTTATATATATTTTATTCGGGATTTTCTTGGCAGTTTTTTGGGGTCAAACTTGCTTGCACTTATGTTACTTACAAAGTTTCCTTGTTTATTTCTTTTCTTCGCTTAAGTATGCGCACCTGTATATATAGCTGGTTACCGCTCCAAGTGTTAGAAAGAAATCAAGGACAAGAATTACTACCAATCTGCCTTCCTACTACTATCCTCCTCACTCAAGTGTGCCCACAGTATATCTTTAATACCATGCCCTATTCTCATACTCAAGCTAGTAAGATTGTGCCGCTACATACAAATTCAATAGATACCCCCTCCCCAAAAAACAACCAAGCTTACACTACTCTGGAAACATAACAGGAATAGATCGCTCGCAAAGCCTAAAGGTATGTTTCCGTCCAGCAGGAGCGTTTCCACCTAGCAAAGGCTAATACAGTATAGGGCATTTCAGACCATGGGAGTAGTGATCATACAGGAGTTATCACAAATACCCAAGATGGTCTTTGGGTAATAGCGAAGCAGTTTGGGAGGAGGGGGGTCATACTATCTACTTCTTATTTTCGTTGACAAGAATTTACATTATCATAGCGGGCTATACTGCAGGTTCTGGTTTGTGTTTGCACAATCTACAAGGCAGAGTGACATGGAAGTACTATCATTACCCAGTGGGTTGTTAGGTATCCTACCTATTCGTCGATGTCAATATGTTTCCTGCGACAGGCAACAGCTCTCTGTTAGTCTCCTTAGAATAATGCAATACTTCTTTTCCTTATTTCGCCATTACTTCGTTCCTTCTTCCTATCAGGACCTTGATTATTACTCTTAGACCGTTGTCTACGTTCCTCGTTTGAACGCTAATAATCAAGTCGTATCGTGATAGAATTCTCGAAGTGATAGAATAGATTCTATCTTTGATAGTATAGGGAAGAAAGTATAATAGGTGGTTGCGTGAAGAACTAACTACCAGGCTCTACCGGCCTCCTTTTATAGTCCTTCACTCAACCCGCTTATAAATCAAAACAACTATGAGTCATAATCGTAACTCATGGAAAACATCATATGACCGCATCATTGGTCATGTGCGTAAACCACCTGACCTCTTAATAGGTCATGTGCGTGAAAGTAACTCAAGACCAATATAACAAATAAAACCCTATGACTCGTAACCATGAGTCATAGTGCGAAACCAATCTGTCTTGCAATCTATCTCGCTAAGTCAGTCTAGAATCGTGACATGGGTGCAGTTGCACTTCATTGTGTTTAGATAGGGTTCTCTATGAGGAGGCATAGTGAGCAGGTTGTGTAGTCTTCCTACTCACTATTCTGTATACTAGAGTATATGTGGAAGTATGAATTCCACATCATGGGTTTCGTCATTGGTATGGGGTATATCTATACCATTCATGTTCCGCTCGCCTCGCTGAAAATAATACAATCAATGATTTTCCACTGCACAACAAAATGTCCAATTCTTGACATATTGCTTTCTTTAGTACCAGGTAATATGCTGTGATCATAAACTATTCTGGCCTGCCCAGCTGATTGGCATGCTTAATATAAATTCACCCCCTGGAGCTCGCAATACATCAGGCCAGAGCCAATGCATCTGTAGACCTTATTCACCATAATGCCAAGAGTACAAAGCATACTCCTTAGCTATCTACCCCACTTACCCTGGCTCCCAACGAACATTGAAACTCACGGGAAGATCCCGGTACAATGGAAAACCAGGTCTCACTTTATATAACCTGAAGCTTGAACCACTGCACAATGAGACCATGGAATTACTTCAAAGTGAGGTCTGTTCTTCGGTATTTTCTATTAATCATTATACGGGGTAATATTACCCAACTTCTTCCCTAGCACAATGAGACCATGGAATCACTTCAAAGTGAGGTCTGTTCTTCGGTATTTTCTATTAATCATTAGACAGGGTAATGTCTGTCTCTTATACACATCTAGATGTGTATAAGAGACAGGGGTAATGTTACCCAACTTCTTCCCTGGCAAGAAGTCGTGTTGCTGACTTCTTGCTAGGGTAGAAGTTGCTTCTTTATTTCCCATTGAAGTGCACTATGAACCCATCGTCAATACATGTCATCTAGTGGTAGATGGCATGGTTTTGTTTGTTCTCTTCTCCTCTTTCTCCTTCTTGATTCTGACTTCTACCATGGCAGTGGCCTACTTGATTGCATCGGGTGAACGTGTTAGGCATATGGAAATCCGAGACATGTGCACAGACCCAGGGTAGGGTAACTGCGCACAGACCCTCGATTTACCGGAGCCAACACCTCCCTGCGGCTCCCTTATGGGGCCCGCATGTCATTAGCGAGATTTTGAGAGTTCCGTCCCGTAACTAAAATGTCACATCAATGAAGCACACTTCATAACACCGTATACGTCGCCGCCATCCGCCCGACCGCATGCTGTTCACAGGATATATGTGAGGGGCCCTTTGGCGACATCTGGGAAGTTGAACAGAGGAAATCCGTCAGAGGCGCATTGAGAAAGTAGGCTACAAGGTTAGGCTGTGTAAGCTATGGGCCAGAAGTGACGGGACGTTTTCGGCGAAATACTCTAAGAGGGTATCCCCGTAGTGGAAGCTATGAGGGGTATACCAAATGCACCCATACCCTTCTGAGATCAGCTGTAGGTTGGTTGGTCCTAGGAATAGGACCCCTCTACGGAGGCCGGCGGACCAAGGGGAAGCACGCTCAGAATGAAAGACCTAGATAAGGAAGAGCCCCTTAAGATGTTAACACGTCGGGCCCGGACTTGCGATTGGCACTCGGTGGCCTGGCATGAACCTGATCACTTCATGACCGAGGAGACTACTGGAACGATAGTCAACAAGACTAAAGTAATATAATAGTCTATGCGAACATCTAAGTTGAAGGCCGCTGTTTGGTATAACAAATAGCGCAGTCATCTTAACGGAGGAATACTATTCCATGTCCGCGAGAGGGTGTGATAAGTTTCAGGGTCAAATGGAGTTCGTACTTATAAGATTCTGGACGTTTGCGTATTAAAACCATAGTGGTACTGCGGAAGCATAGTAGTTAGAAGTAGTCCGCAAACACTCAGATGCGGGATATAAATATCGAAGTGCTTCCCGAGCTTTACAGACATCATCAAGCAATGGAGAAGAGATCTTATCAATATAATATTGTTGCACACTTTAAAATCTTTACCTTACCTATTTTATGGAGACAAGCCTTCCTTGACAGATTCTCCAATCGAAGATTTTGGGCCTACTTCCCTCAGTTATATACTTGAGTTTGTCATCTGCCTAACAGTATATTGATAGTTCTCCTATTACCAAGGCTCACTATATGAACTACGAGTTCACTTCAAACTCCACCCTCACCTGAGACTTCGATTACATTTTCGAAGCACCTCATTTTCCTATCTATATTCATTCCTGCGAAGAAATATTTGAAACCGAGCTGTTCCTGATCAAAGAAGAATATACGCAAGAACCCTCGTAGTTCACAGTACCTTTCGGGATCCCAACGAGGGATCAATTCAATCGCATATATCGCACCTGGCACGGTTCGGACTTTGAGCGGCATTCGACTGAGTCAAAAGACTTCGTCGACTGGAGCACCCGGTGCTCCCTGATCATGGCCGAAAAGGAAAAAGAAAAAGCACGCACAGTCATCCGGGGGCCAGACATCCCCTCGGCCTGGGCCTAACACATCTTTATATGTACTATAAGTACATTCTAAACCTCGAGAAAAAGGAGATTCAGGTTCTGAGTCCAGAGTCAGACCAACCGAACCCTTTTATACCTACACCTCCAGAGTACCTCAGACGTTGGATACCTTATATACGATTCCTTAAACCTTTTAAAGGATATCAAGAGCTCTGATACGAAGTACCAGAAATCACGCATCCAGGACTATTAGAGCAATTAGCCTACCTTGAAAGTATCACAATGGCTGAGATACCTCAAGACCCGAGTAAGAGAATAACGGCGGGAGAACCTATGGACACACGTCCTGATACAACAGATAAAACTGATGATTCGGCCATATGGAGCCCACAACTGTCAACACCTCAAGAACCTACATTCCGGAGAGGCCATGTCCCTACTCATCAATCCTCGAGTGTTGCAAGCACTCATCGGATATCAAGAGCCTCCACACCTAAACCCAGAGGTGACCATGCTGCAAACTCAGCCAGGTTGGCTGCCCATCTTGGGATAACCTTGGGTTGAATAAGACAGGATATTGACACTTCTGTTGACCAAGCTAATATCGCCTTTAACCATTTGATGGGAGCTACCCAAGACAATACCTTAAAGTTAATTAAGGTGCAACAGCAAATCGCCGAAGGACAAGATGTCCACGACAATGATATTGGACTCTTGTTAATGCAGCTAGTAGGTGTGGAAGCAGAGATCAAGGGGATTCAAGAGGAAATGCTGTGGGAAGTGGCAAAGAAAATTGACGCCCAAGAAAGGCGTCAACAGGAATATGAAGAGGTAACCACGAGGTTATATGGAACACTCGAGGAAGAAAGCCAAGCGGCATTAGCCCGAGATCAGACTCTAGAACAAATGGCCCGCAGTCTAAGGGCGGAATTCGTGGAATTCCGCGCTCAAGGTGTCACTCGGAAAAGAGAAGTCAACCGTACACTAGGACAAATGTGCCTAGATCAGACAACCCATCAAGTGGAAATTCGCAGGTCATAAGACCAGCAACAGCAGCAGAATAATGAGACGAATAATACTCTGAAAGTATTAACGGCATCAATAAATAGAATGTTCGCCAGTGCATCAAATCCTGAAGCTGCAGGACCCATACCCTTACCCGCCGTCCAGGAAACTGATGATAAAGAATACTATGCTCTACCTACACAGAGGGACAAGGGGAAAGGCAAGGAAGCCGCTGATGCATCCCCCTCAGGTGCCCAGGGAGGTGACCCAGGGGATCCTAGTAACGATGACGGTGATGATGATGATGAGAGAGGAAGACGGAGAGGAAGTCCTAGCCGAGGCAGGTGAGGACAAACATCAGAACAGTCTGGTATGGCAGAAACACTTACCAATGCGATGGCGCTAAACATTAAGAGACCATCAGAGCCACCCCCATTCTTCAAGGATAAACTAGCACAAGATATATATGTGTAGATTCTTCAATGCACCGACTATTTCGAGCGGAACCCACGAATCTGGGACTATGCCCGGGAACGGGTTATATATGCACTCAGTCGTACGAGAGGAGAAATAGTGCTTCCTTATACTATTTGGTACAGAAAGGCTATGGACGGACTTTAAGGGGAAACTCAGCAACAGGAGCTGGCCACATGGACTCGTTTTGAACACGATATGATCAAACGATTTGCCTCGGTAGAAGCTGAGAGACTAGCACTTCGAGCTATGAAGCTAGTCGAGTACGATGGTAGTATTGAACGTTACCTAACGATCATGCATAACCATAACATTCATGCCCGCATGATGGGAGAATGCTGGAGGCAGGAAGTAGAAGACAACCTGCCAAAACAAATTATGCACAGACTGTCGGCCTTGCGCTATACCACGGATCAAGAATGGAAAGAGGCACTCAGGTTATGTAGACGGTGGAAGAAGGACTTCGCACTAGAGAAAAAATTGCACTAGACAAACTGTCCAAACCTAAAGTAGTCCAAGAGGTCAAAAGAGAAGACCGACGGGAGTGTAAACCAAAGTGACAAAGGGAAACAAAACCTTATGTCAAGGGAGGTGGAGCCTCACCACGAAAACAGAAAAGGGACAACGAACCGGAGAAGCCTAGGAAAAGGTTGGGAGGTGCGACCAAGACCACCCACACAAACTTTGACCAGGCCCATGCCGGTATTCTACAGAGTGTGATAGATACTCGGAGGTGAGACAGAGATTGTACACGTTGTGGAAAGAAAAACCACACCTACCAGACGTGTTGGGGAGATGCCTATATATCAGCGGCAATGGTCAGCTCAAGACCGATAAAAATGGGAATTCGATGAGCAAGATCGGCTATTGTAAAGGCCAAATTAGCTCGCAGAGTCGCTTCCGCACAGCAACCAGCCCGAGTGAATAAGATCTGGGAACTGGTGGATTATGAAGAACTGACCTGGGTCAGTTCGTTGCCACCAACGGTGACGGCGTTTGGGTATTCAGTGTCCTAATGGAACTGGAATCGAAATGGGAACCCCCTTCGGCTGGGTTGTATTGGATACTGACCACGACGGGGATCGGGTAGTCCATGTGCAACTACGGGAGTCGAAACTCAAAATGATCAAAGAGGTGCGAAGCGAGTCTCACCTTTCAGGATCAATGCAAGTAGGCTGCAAGTGAAGGGACCCCACGACGGACTTGAGAGCTCGAAAACAAGAATCAATATATGGGGAGTCTCGATCGAAAGAGAAGATAGTTAACATGCCCACATGGCCCGGGAGCCAACAGTACGAAGTTCTTCGAGTCACCTGATGGTCACCTGCTACACGTATGCAAGCAAATTACAATACCGAAGAAGTTGGGACATAGCAATGCAAGATCTACCTGATAACAATACGCGACAGGAGGACAACCGACGCGGGCCGTTCCACCTACTACACAAGTCTGAGTCGTATTATACATATGTACTATCTTGCCTTCTNCACAAGTCTGAGTCGTATTATACATATGTACTATCTTGCCTTCTGGCCAGAGTGTGGGATAGGGATGTACCGCTTTGGTGCGCAAGGCCCCTCAGAGGGAGCTGGACGGATAACCGAAATCTTAAGGGCAAGGATTCGGTGAAAGAGGGAATCCCGTACCAGGGAAGTAAAATGGCTAATGACTGCCCGAAAATGTCTTACGAGTCTAGGTCTGGCCTGTCGGGAGAAGGCATCCAGCCTGAAAACTGGTCGTGTGTAATTGCGTATCAGTGAAACGCCACTTAGTATGTAGACCTAGATTGTTAGAGCTAAAGAGTTACTAGTTTGTCTGAGGAGACCTCAATGGTCGAAACTACGCAAGTGTAGTAACAAACATCTTGTTACCTACACCCAATACCAACAATGCCTAAAGGAAAGAACCAAGAAAATCTTATCCGCGCTAAGCGCGTAGAGTTAGATGCTACAAAACCAAAACAAGATAACTATGTGGAGGGGATCACTTACCTCCATATACAGGATAAGCGATACAAAGTTAAAGTCTTGTTAGACTCGGGATCCAACGTATTCCTTATAAATAAGGACTTAGTTGAGGACCTTCGCGTTCCTATAGTAGAACGCCATATTGCAGTTGATATCTTTGGCTTTGATGGATTGTCAGCCGCCTCCGGAGGGAAGTGTTACACTCTCCCTATTAAATTAGAAATAGGAAAAAACCGACACATCTCTGTAGTGTCGTGTGAAGTGGCTAAGGCAGGTCACTATGGAATGATAATTCTGTTTGGTTGGTGGCATCATGAACACCCAGTGTCTCACATAGAAGATGCAGAAAATTGGACTTGTTCCGCCAAAAGTTGTGAAAACTGTGTGGAAGAAGATGAAGAAATAGCGGATATGTTCGAATATGATGAATCCGTCGCCTGGGATCCTAATGCCTGCCGTATCGGAAGAATCGGAGCCATAGAAAATACTGTGGAACTCGAATAATTACTGAAAGAATACTGGCATTACAAACACTTGTTTGAAGCTCAGACGGCAGAAAGGTTAGCCCCGAGACGGACATTCGATCATGAAATTAAGTTGATTCCTGGATCAACTCCCCCTTGGGGGCTGATATATCCACCATCGGAGAAGCAGCTTAAGGCTTTACGAGAATTCTTGAAGACAATGATCAAACAAGGAAAGATTACACGGAGTCAATCACCTGCAGGAGTACACATATTATTCGTACCTAAACCAGATGGCAGATTACGCCTAGTTGTGGATTACCAAAATCTAAATAAGGTTACCATCTTCAACAAACATCACCTTCCACTTATGTCCGAACTCAGAGACAGAGTAGCCGGCGCAAAGATCTTCACCAAGCTAAACCTTAAGGACGGTTACCACTTGATTAGGATAAAAGAAGGCGATGAATGGAAAACGGCATTCCGTACAAGATACGGACATAATGAATATAAGGTTATGCCCTTTGGATTGGTTAACGCTCTGGCAACTTTCCAAGATATGATGAACCAAGTACTGAAAGAATACCTGGATGTTGGAGTCGTGTGTTATATTGACGATATTATCATCTACTTAAAAGATGAAAAGGAACACATCGAGGCGGTCAAAAAGGTGTTACAAAATCTGTCCTACTTTCAATTAGTGGTATCGCTAAAGAAATCGACTTTCCATGCCACTGAGGTAGTATTCCTCGGCTATATGGTAGCAGTCGATGGGGTGTCTACGAGCACCTGCAAGGTGGAGTCCATAATGGTTTGGGAAGCACCTAAGTCAGTTAGAGAAGTACAAGTCTTCATTGAATTTGCTAATTTCTACCGACGATTTATCAAAAACCTCTAGGCTATTTGCAAACCCATAACCGAGACATTACAAGAAAATCCAAAGAATTTCAAATGGGGAGCTGAGCAGAACGCGGCTTTTGAGGAGCTAGAATACCGGTTTACGACAGCCCCCATACTACACCACTTCTTCCCAGAAAGAGAAACAGTGCTAGAAACCGATGCTAGTGATTTCGCACTCGGTTGCATCGTTTCTCAATACTTTGAGAAAATGTTACATCCCGTAGCTTTCCATTGCAGAAAATTAAATTCGGCAGAGCGCAATTATGAGATTCACAATAAAGAACTTCTCGCAATCCTAGAGGCGTTTAAGAAACGGAGACACTACTCGATTGGAACGCAAAAACCGATTACAGTCTTTACCGACCATCAAAACCTACAATACTTCCTCACGTCGAAAGTCTGGAGCAGCTGTCAAATTCGATGGGCTCAGAAGCTAGTGGAATACAATTTTCTTATTGTATAGTGACCAGGTACAAAGGGCGGAAAGCCTGTTGCATTAAGCAGACGGCCGGAGTACCCTCCTGAGGAGGGAGCTACACATGGCGAACAAAAAGTTTTGAAAGAAGAAAATTTCTTGGTATTACTGGTAGTGAGGGTCGGCGTTGAAGGAGAAGACTGGGATGGAGATAAGGATTGAGATTTGAAACCTCGAAGAGGTGGAAAGGAACCCATGATTAGGGTCAAAAGATTGAGCAAAAAAGCATATTTGCCAACAAAGGGCTCAAGAATGGCGGCAGGACATGACCAGTACATCATAGAGGATAACATTGTCCTGAAGTATGGACAAGTATTGATAAGGACGGGTATAGCTGTAGGGCTACCCAAAGGAACTTACGGAAGAGTTGCCCCGCGAAGCGGATTAGCGGTACGAAGCGGAATCTTTACCGGCGCAGGAGTAAGCGATGCTGATTACACCGGCGAACTCAAAGTCATACTTTTTAACCATCAAGATGTGCACTGCCAAATAAGAATGGGCGATCGCATAGCTCAACTAGTGGTAGAAAAGGTCAACACCTCCGACATGATGGAAGTAGACGACTTGGAAGATACGGAACGAGGAACCGAGGGATTCTGAAGTACCGATATAGCGACCAGATCCTTGATCGTCAAGGAACAGGAATGTAGCATTAGCTACCTACAGGCATCGGCTAAAGACAACGAACATTGGTATGATATTTCAGAAGTACCTGAAAAGGTTCTAATGTCAAACACCATTATCCTGCAAAAAGGTATGAAGCAGTTCAATCGGGAATTCCCAAGCGAGATACAGGCAGCTATCGGAGCAGATGCAGTGTGGAGGCAGCGGAGGGAGCAACTCATTAGGTGACGAGTCGAAGGAAAGGATTTTCCCAAAGACTGGACCTTAACCGATGAGCTACTATATTATAAGCAAAGACTATTTGTACCAGATAGTCAGGCGCTATATACCAAGATCGCAGAAGGATGTCACGATGCAAAGGTTGCAGGACATTTTGGACAAGAAAAAACTTTGGAAATAATCATAAGAGACTTCTACTGGAAAGGACTTGCGGAATGGGTTAACGATTACGTACGATCCTGCGATGAATGCCAACATAATAAGTCACCTACACATGCCAAGTACGGATTGCTGCAATCATTGCAAATACCCTACGCAGCATGGGCATCTGTCTCGGTGGACTTTATCACTCAACTACCTGAGTCATAAGGGGGTACGCAGATAATGGTAGTAGTTGATCGCTTTACTAAAATGGCACATTTCATCGGGCTTCAGACCTCGGCTACAGCCAAGGATGTCACCAACGCATTTCTGAAAGAAGTATGGAGGCTGCTCGGCCTACCAACCAAAATCATCATAGACATGGACTCAAAGTTCGCAGGAGAATTGTGGGAATCTCTTTGCAAAGCGCTGGAAATTAAGCGAAGAATGTCACCAGCATACTACCGTCAAACTGACGGACAAAGCGAACGTACCAACCAAGTGCTGGAAGGATACCATCGAAGTTTTGTCAACTATGATCAGGATGACTGGTATCAGCTACTACCACTAGCTGAACATGCCTATAACAACTACGCAACCAATGCTCATGGGATGTCGCCATTATATGCGAACTACGGTTTCCATCCACAGACAGAGTGAATGAAGGAGCGAGAAGCTCAAAATCCAGGAGCAACACTTTATGCGAACTGGATTAAGATGATACATGAACAAGCAAGAGTGTCACTAGAAAAGACACGGGAAGGAATGTCAAAACATTATGACACGAAAGCTCGACAACAGCCAGACTTTAAAATCGGGGACAAAGTAATGTTAAACACAAAGAACATTCTTGCACGACGGAAATCATAGAAGCTAAGTCCAAAGCTATACGGTCCTTTCCAAATCATGGAAAGAGGGGGAGGGCGAGCTTTCTAGCTCAACATATCTGATCGATGCAACATTCACCCCGTATTCCACGTCGCATTATTGGAACCCTACCGCGAGTTAGTTCATGACAATCGTCAGCAACCCCCTAGAGAGCCAGAGGATATTGACAGCGACCTGCAATGGGAGGTTGAAAAAATAGTAAGAAGAGAGATCAGCTCTTACAGAAAATGAGTACGCGGCTGCTATCAAGAAAAGCGGGAACTGTAGTACTTCATTAAATGGCAAGGGTGTTCAGAAGATGAGAACACATGGAAGCCTGCTACCGGTATGGTAAACGCGCAGGAAGTTATGGAGAATTTTCATAATGAAAACCCGGACATGCCAGGAAGGGCAAAAGTAAGATAGTGAGGAAAATGTTTTCCTACTGTGGCCAAGTAAACGCAGGAGGTTTTTTACCCTGACCACACTGAGTCTTAAAATGTATTTAGGAGGAAACCATAAAAAATTATTATAAAAGGCATTCGAGGCGAAGCCTGGTAGGAGCGAGCTCATGTTAGGCATATGGAAATCCGAGACATGTGCACAGACCCAGGGTAGGGTAACTGTGCACAGACCCTCAATTTACCGGAGCCAACACCCCCCTCCGGCCCCCTTATAGGGCCTGCACATCATTAGCGAGATTGCGAGAGTTGCGTCCCATAACTAAAATGTCACATCAATGAAGCCCACTTCATACCACCATATATGTCGCCGCCGTCTGTCCAACCGCATGCTGTTCGCAGGATATCTGAGAGGGGCCCATTGGCGACATCTGGGAAGTGGAACGGAGGAAATACGTCAAAGGCGCATTGAGATAGTAGGCTTTAAGGTTAGGCTTCCTAAGCTATGGGCTGAAAGTGACGAGATGTTTTCGGCAAGATACTCTAAGAGGGTATCCCTATAGTGGAAGCTATGAGGGGTATACTGAATCCACCCATACCCTTCTGAGATCAGCTGTAGGTTGGTTGGTCCTAGTAATAGGACCCGTCTATGGAGGCCGGCGGACCAAGGGGAAGCACGCTCAGAATGAAAGACCTAGATAAGTCAGAGCCCCTTAAGAGGTTGACACGTCGCGCCTGGATTTGCGATTGGCACTAGGTGGCCCGGCATGAACCTGATCATTTCATGACCGAGCAGACTACTGGAATCATAGTCAATAAGACTAAAGTAATATAATAGTCTATGCGAACATCTAAGTTGAAGGCCGCTGTTTGGCATAACAAATAACGCAGTCATCTCAACGGAGGAATACTATTCCATGTCCGCGAGAGGGTGTGATAAGTTTCAGGGTCAAACGTTGTTCACACTTATAAGATTCTGGATGTTTGCTTATTAAAACCAGAGTGGTACTGCGGAAGCATAGTAGTTAGAAGTAGTCCACGAACACTCAGATGCAGGATATAAATATCGAAGTGCCTCTCGAGCTTTACAGACATCATCAAGCAATGGAGAAGAGATCTTATCAATATAATATTATTTCACACTTTAAAATCTTTACCTTACCTATTTTATCGAGATGAGCCTTCCTCGACAGATTCTCCAATCGAAGATTTTGGGCCTACGTCCCTCAGTTATATACTTGAGTTTTGCGTCCGCCTAATAGGAGGACTCGCGGGGCTATCCATAACAACCACGTATTCTGGAATGTCCTCAACTCTTGGTTGATGGCTTCTGTAGGTACCATTAGTGGAAGAGGTTGAGGGCATCTTGAGTATTTGTAAAGTTAGTAGCTGTGTACCACTCTTGATCACGTTTGACTGAATAACAGGTCCACTTAGCTTGGTATTGAAGGTTACTGCAGTACAAGTGTGAATCAATTATTTTGTCTGGTTCGTATTCAGTTGTTCCTTCTAGTTTAATAGGTGGTAGAGGTATTGTTTTCTGAGAAGGAAACTTGTTGTTCTGATAGAGTTCCAAAAGCAAAATGTGAAATATATTGTGTATCTTCATAGATGGAAGTAGGTTGAGTTTATATGCTCTTGTTTCTATCTTTCCTATTATTTTGTATTGTCCCAATTTTCTGTAGTCCAGTTTCTAGCACGGTCATGTAGTTCATATATTCTATAGAGGTAACCACACCTTGTCCTCTTTCTGTAGGTGTGGATCCCGTTTTTGATGTTAGTCATAATTTTCCTACTGTTTTAATTGCACTGTTGTTATCTGGGATGGTAGGGTATCGCATAATTGACTCATATTTCTATTTGCCATTATCAGTCCTTTGGTCATATGACCTATGGTCTCATACTCTGGGTCTAGACTGTAGTTTGCATAAAAGGTTGTTATCTTAATTGTTTCTTATCTTCTGTTGTTGTATGTAAACTCTGCTTTTGGCAATAATTCATCTTAGTTGTCCTGCTGATACTTTATGTAGGCTTACAGGTATTGCTCTAGGATGCCATTTATCTATTCTGTCTGTCCATCTATTTGCAGGTGGAATACTGTTGACAGCTTCCTTTGTATTCCGAGCTCTTCCCTTATTTCCTTCCCTATCCTTGATGTGAATATAGATCCTCAGTTGGTGATGATATCTTTTCGCAGTTTGTGTAGTTAAAAGATCTCTTTTACGAAGGTAGTCGCAAACTGCCATAATATCATATACATTCGCGTTGGTATGAAGTGACTTATTTTGGTCAGGTAGTCCACTACCACTAAGATAATGTTATATCCATTTGCCTTGAGTAACTCTGTTATGAAATCCATTGAGATTGAGGCCCATGGTTTCTCTGGTGTCTCATTGGGTTTTAACAGCCCATATAGCGTCTACCATACTACTTTTGTCCTCTGGCATAGGTTGCAGTTCTTGACATATCGTTTGATCAATTTCCTCAGTCCTGGCCACTAGTATTTCCATGTGAGCAATTCTGTCATATTGGTTGTCCCTCCATATCCTGATAGCTTATCATCATCATGTTCTTTGATATGGCGCGTCCTTATTGTTTCTTCTTCAGGTATCCATATCTTTCTATCACACCAGAGATATCCATCTTCCCATTTGCATAGTCCTAAGACTATATCTTTCTTTTCTTTGTCTCAGCATTCTAGGCTTTCCCTGATTTCTAGCCATTCCTTAACTTGCTTTATCGCTTTCAATATCTCTTTATCTTTATTGTTCCATATTTTCATCATTTCCATAGCTTCAAAGTATTTCTGTGGGAGGAGGATCCTATTCTTCTGTTTAATCCTTTCATCCTCCTTGTCCTGTGGTCTGTCGCTAGATATCCTTGTAAGGGCATCAGGCTTTTCTCCTTTCTTCTCTGGTCAATATTTGATCTTAAAGTTATATTTACTCAGGCTTTCTATCCATCGAATCTGTCAGTCATTGAGCTCCTTCATGGTCATGAATGGAACCAGATTCTTGTGGTCAGTTAAAACTTTAACCAGATGATCATTGTTTTGTATGCATCTTCTCCATTCTTTCAGTGCCAGAACTATAGCTAATAGTTATTTGTTGACGACATCGTAGCTGCACTCCTCAGGTTTTATTGTCTTTGATTGGTGGTATATTAGTCGCTATTTCCCATTGTCAAATTTCTGAAATAGTATTCCTGAACAGACATACTTTGACATGTCTGTTTCGATTATCATTTCCCTCTGCAGGTCGAAATATACAAGTATTAGTGCTGAGAGTGTTCATTGCAGAGTAGGGCAGGATGGGTTTTCCGTTTTCTGCCTTGCCCTCGACACAGCCCGGGGTCAATTTTATGTCTCCCCTCCCACCCTGCCTTCTACAGGGCCCCGCATGGGGTGCGGACAGGGTGGGGGTTTTTTTTTCCCTGCTTCCTACCCAGATAGGGCCCCGTTCTAAAATTTCCCTTGTCCCAACCATGTGGAGCCCTGCTTTCCTTAATGACTAGTCACTAGTGACTAGTCCAAAATTTGTTTATCGCTGTATCTGATGTACTATGACTATATATTATTGAACATATACCCCTCAGCATTTGATCCTTAGAGGGTATAACTTTGGGCCTATGATCTTCGGCATATCATTGGGCGTAGAGCTCTGGGTGTATACATTTGAGCTTATAGTTTTATGTGTATCATTTTGGGTATATGGTTTTGGGCGTATGGTTTTGGGCGTATGTGAATGACTTCTTTCCACTTCGCCAACTTAGATCTAGTTTTGTTTATAATACTCATTCATATATACATAGGACAAATCAATGAGAAACAAGTGTCTACATGTTCAAGTTCCCTCGTGATTTCTGCCACTATTGCGGCATTTTGCAGAATTCCCACAATGGTTTCCGCATCCTCTCCACATATGCATCATGTACCACCTGGTGTGTAAAGTAGACTACACGATAGCGATGGCCCACAAAAGATCCCATATAATGCTCCACCGCATATGAGCCAATGAAAATAGTGGAGTCTAGATTGTATGTGTTAGTCATATGTAGTTGATAACAGAATAGTGTATTGTACCAGGAAGACAATCAATCAACTCCAAGCTCTAGGAAGCAGGTATCACCTCCTTTAAAATCTCCTAATACAACAATAGCACACCATCCATGGCATACGTCTTTCACATCCTTGTGGTTATTGGTATTCGCATTGATTACTAGTGAACATGAAGTCCATATCCCAAATACTTCATCGATGTTGTTTGCTCTTCTATTATAAATGGTCCCATAGACAGCCTTGTATTTGGAATACTCTACAGGGAAAAAAGCATGAAATAAAGCTGTCACAGTTTGAGTCAATGGTAGTTTTTGGGCAAAGACTCTGAATGCTTTAAGGACCAGTTTCAACTTATACGACGGTAATGGTCCCGGCCCAAGTTTGATATCCCTCGTTCGCTTTTCCATTCTTGGGGCAAATGAGCAGTGTCCAATAATACAGCCCTACGTTCTTGGGGTGCTGTCAGGATTGAGCTTGTTACTCGCATTTCCTACTGGAGAGCAGAAGGTTCTGGCATCCATATAGTCGTTGGCAGCAAAAGTATTTTGAACATCTGGTATCCCGCCCAGTCTATAGCGCTCCTGTTAGGCATATGGAAATCCAAGACATGTGCCCAGACCCATGGTAGGGTAACTGCGCACAGACCCTCGATTTATCAGAGCCAACACCCCCCTGTGGCCCCCTTACAGGGCCCGTACGTCATTAGCGAGATTTCGAGAGTTGCGTCCCATAACTAAAATGTCACATCAATGAAGCCCACTTCATAATACCATATACAGGGCTGCCGTCCGCCCGACCACATGCTGTTCACAGGATATATGTGAGGAGACCTTTGGCGACATCTGGGAAGTGGAACGGAGGAAATCTGTGAGAGGCGCATTGAGATAGTAGGCTTCAAGGTTAGGCTTCCTAAACTATGGGCCGAAGGTGACAGGACGTTTTCGGCGAAATACTCTAAGAGGATATCCCAATAGTGGAAGCTATTAGGGGTATACCGAATCTACCCATACCCTTCTGAGATCAGCTGTAGATTGGTTGGTCCTAGTAATAGGACCCCTCTACGGAGGCCGGCAGACCAAGGGGAAGCACGCTCAGAATGGAAGACCTAGATAAGTCAGAGCCCCTTAAGACGCTGACACGTCAGGCCCGGACTTGCGATTGGCACTAGGTGGCCCGGCATGAACCTGATCCCTTCATCACCGAAGAGACTACTGGAACGATAGTCAACAAGACTAAAGTCATATAAAAGTCTATGCGGACATCTAAGTTGGATGCGGCTGTTTGGTAAAACAATGAGCGCAGTCATCTCAACGGAGGAATACGGTTCCAAGTCCGCGAAAGGGTGTGATAAGTTTCAGGGTCAAACAGAGTTCGCACTTATAAGTTTCTAGATGTTTGCGTATTAAAACCAGAATGGTACTTCGGAGGCATAGTAGTTAGAAGTAGTCCGCGAACACTCAGGCGCGGGATATAAATATTGAAGTGCCTTCTGAGCTTTACAGACATCATCAAGCAACGGAGAAGAGATCGTATCAATATAATATTGATCCACACTTTAAATCTTTACCTTACCCTACTTTATCGAGATGAGCCTTCCGCGACAGATTCTCCGATCAAAGATTTTGGGCCTACGTCCCTCAGTTATATACTTGAGTTTGGTGTCCGCCTAACAGTATATTGATAGTTCTCCTGTTACCAAGGCTCATTACATGAACTACGAGTTCACTTCAAACTCCACCCTCACCTCAAACTTCGATTACATTTTCGAAGCACCTCACTGTCCTATCTATATTCATTCCGTCGAATAAATATTGGAGACCGAGCTGTTCGCGATCGAAGAAGAATATACGCAAGAACCCTTGTAGTTCACAGAACCTTTTAGGATCCCAACGAGGGATCAATTCAATAGCATATATTGTACCTGGCACGGTTCGGACTTTGAGTGGAATTCGACTGTGTCGGAAAACTTCGTTGACCGGAGCACGCAGTGCTCCTTGATGATAACCAAAAAGGACCAGGTAGGCACAGTCATCCGGGGGCCACACATCCCCTCGCCCTGGTCCCAACACACTTTATATGTACTATAAGTACATCTTAAACCTCGAGAAAAAGGAGATTCAGGTTTTGAGTCCAGAGTCGGACCAACCGAACCCTTTTATACAGAGACCTCTAGAATACCTCAGACGTTGGGTACCTTACATACGATTCCTTTTACCCTTTAAAGGATATCAGGAACTCTGGTACGAAGTACCAGTAATTACTCATCCAGGACTATTAGAGCAATTAGCCTACCAGGAAAGTATCACAAGGGCTGAGATACCTCAAGGCCCGAGAAAGAGAATAGCGGCGGGAGAACCTATGGATACCCGCCCTGATACAGCGGATAAAACCGATGATTCGGCCATATGGAGCCCACAACCGTCAACACCTCATGAACCCACATTCTGGCGAGGCGCTTTACCCTCCCACCGGTCCTCGCGTGTTGTAAGCACTCGTCGAATATCAAGGGCTCTCACGCCTAAACCAGGAGTGGACCATTCTACAAACCTGGCTACATTGGCTACCCGCCTTGGGATAACCTTCGGTCGAATAAGACAGGACATAGACACCACCCTCGACCAAGCTACTATCGCCTTTAAACATTTGAAGGGAGCTACCCCAGGCGATACCTTAGAGTTAATTAATATACAACAGCAAATCGCCGCAGGACAAGATGTCCATGACAATAATATTCCAATTTTGTTGATGCAGCTGGCAGGCGTGGAAAACGAAGTTAAGGGTATCCCACAGGAAATGTTGCGAGAAGTCGCAAAGAAAATTGACGCTCAAGAACGGCGTCAACAAGAACATGAAGATGTGACCACGAGGTTACATGGAACCCTCGGGGAAGAAAGCCAAGCGGCATTAGCCCGCGACCAGACTCTGGAACAAACGGTCCTCAGTCTAAGAGAGGAATTCATCGAATTTTGCGCCCAAAGTGTCACTTGTGAAAGAGAGGTCAACCGTACTCTAGGACAAATGCGCACCGATCAGGCTATGCACGAAGCGGAGATTCGCAGGTCTCAAGACCAGCAACAACTGCAGAATATCGAGACTAACCAAACCCTAAAAGGGTTAACAGCGGCCATAAAAAAGATACTAGCCGTGGCACCAGGTCCCGAAGCTGCAGGACCTGCTGTCACGATTCTAAACTGACTTAGCAAGATAGATTGCAAGGCAAATTGGTTTCACACTATGACTCATGGTTACGAGTCATAGGGTTTTATTTGATATATTGGTTGTGAGTTACTTTCATGCACATGACCTATTAAGAGGTCATGGGGGCAGCGCACGAGGCCAAGGGGGCTGCGCAGTTTGAGTTACTTTCATGCACATGACCTATTAAGAGGTCAGGTGGTTTACGCACATGACTAATGATGCGGTCATATGATGTTTTTCATGAGTCATGATTATGATTTATAGTTGTTTTGATTTATAAGCGGGTTGAGTGAAGGACTATAAAAGGAGGCCTGTAGAGCCTGTTAGTTAGTTCTTCATGCAACCACCTATTATACTTTCTTACCTATACTATCAAGAATAGAATCTATTCTATCACTGCGAGAATTCTATCACGATACGACTTGATTATTAGCGTTCAAACGAGGAACATAGACAACAGTCTAAGAGTAATAATCAAGGTCCTGATAGGAAGAAGGAACGAAGTAATGGCGAAATAAGGAAGAGAAGTATAGCATTATTCTAAGGAGACTAACAGAGAGCTGTTGCCTGTCGCAGGAAACATATTGACATCGACGAATAGGTAGGATACCTATCATTTGGTTGTGTCTTAAAAACAACACCCAACAGCAACATGGAGGCAGAACAGACAGGAGAAGAGACGGAGACGACCACGGTCCCACCAGCACCATTGAATGTGCTGAGCATAATGGGAGAACAACTGGAATACAGGGTAGCAGGACTCAGACCTGCACGAATGTCGGAAGGACTCAAGTTGAGGAATCCTGACGTCTTCGACGGAGAACCGAGCAGGCTCAGAGGATTCCTGGTACAGCTCAAGCTGTACTATGAAGCCAAAGAGTGGACAAGCGAACCAGATGACAAGAAAGTCAGATTCGCAAAGACCCTACTCAGGGGAACAGCAGAGAAGTGCATCACCCCAATAGTGGAAGGAACCACTCCAAATGAATGGCACGAATAGGAAGAGTTCGAGAGAGACCTCAGAGCCCAGTTCGAGGATAAGGACAAACGACAAGGAGCGAGGAACCAGATCGAGAAAATGGTTCCAGGAAAGAATACAGTCATCGAATTCTGGCACAACATACCACTGTTAGCTCCAGACGCCGAATACGATACACATACCCTACGGAGACAACTCCTGAGAGGAATCCAGGAAGAGCTACGCGAAGCATGGACCAAGTCAGACCGAGTATTTAAGAGGACCGCAGAATTAGCTCACTGGTTCGCAGAGCTCGAGAATAGGAAGAACCAAGGATGAAGTAACCAGGAGAGAACGACCCGACAACAGAATGGGCCACCGAGGGCCCTAACGACCAATCAAGGAGGAGAGGCAACGGACCTGTACGCAATAAGGGGAACAACTCAACAGTTCCAATGACCAGGACAGAGGTTGAGACCAGCCTGGAGGCCAATACGGCCGAACCTCACGAAGATAATACCGGAAGAGTTTTGGAAATGCAGGGACGGCAACTTCTGCTTTCGCTCCGGAAAAGCAGGACATCGGGCGATCGAATGCCCAGACAAGAACGCTAAGCTTCGAGAGATGGGGGGTCGAGAATCGGAAGAAATGGCGGAGACTTTAAACGACAACAGTCCCCAGTAATGAGTGGTCTGAGCGACGACCTGCACAAAAAACCCACTAGGACTATACAAATATCGACGGCAACGGAATACAAGGCACAAATCAACACAACAGACAACAACGATGACGAATCAGATCAGCTGATGATAAAAATCGAAATACTCACAAAAAAGCAGAATTACCGAAACCAACGCAATGGTCGACTCGGGAGCAACGGAGGATTTTATTGACAGAAAATTCTGCAACACCCACGGGATACCCCTCACGAAAATTGACAAACCAAGAAACATCTATGTGGTTAATGGGGAGAAAAGCAAGGCGGGCCCCATTACCCACATAGCCGAGATAGCCATGAGAACAGGATCTCATCAGGAAATGATAGTATTACATGTAGCAAATATGGTCAAACATACCGCTATTCTAGGAATACCATGGCTAAGGAAACACAACCCGAATATCGATTGGGAAAAAAAGAGGAACGACTTTGGAAGCGACAGGTGTACCCAAGTATGCCTAAACAAATCACCAAGGATCAAGGCAGTACCCACTGGACTGGCCCGATGGGAGAACGAATACAGTCGAATCAAGGAGACGAGGAGCAAAGAAGAAGATATTCGGATTCAACGGTTGGATCCTGAAGCAAAGATACCGACCAAAGGGTCGAAGGGAGTGGCTGGACACGACCTGTACAGCATCTAAGAAGAAATCATCCCGGCCAAAGGGCAAGCGGTGATAAAGACAGGAATATCGATCAGATTACCGGATAGCACCTATGGACGAATAGCCCCACGAAGCGGATTAGCTACCAGGCATGGCCTAACCATGGGAGCGGGGGTGATAGACGCAGACTATTGCGGAGAAATCAAGGTTCTCTTAATGAACCTGAAAGAAGATAACTACAAAGTCCAGAAAGGCGATCGGATAGCACAGTTGATTGTCAAAAGGATCAACAATAGAGGACTGCGAGAAATAGACGGCCTCGATGAAACCGGAAGACAGGATCGTGGATTTGGAAGCACCGGAAAAATCACCCATGAAGAACCCGAAGGACAACGCGTCGATATTGATTTCATATCAGCAAAGGCCTTTGGAAAACTATATCGGAAAGGAGAACAAACCAGTGTTCTCAAATGGGGTCAAGAAGAAAGGGAAACGACAATCGCGGAGACCTCGACGATCAGCACCAGGTTAGCAGTACGACAAGAAGCAACAAAGAAGAAAGTGACTCTAAGACAGCTGGTACCAAGCGAATACCATGACTTCTTAGACATGTTCGAAGAAGGAGAAAGGACGGACTTGCCCAAACACCGCGAAGAGGACCACAAGATCGACCTAGTAGGCAGAGCACCGTTCAAGAAACTTTACTCCTTGAGAGAAGAAGAGTTGAAGGCTCTACGAGATTACCTCCAGCAGAACCTGGAGAGCGGATGGATACGGCCATCGTCATCAGCAGCAGGAGCACCAATATTATTCGTCAACAAGAAGGACGGAAAGCTCAGATTATGTGTGGATTTTCGAGGACTGAACGCAGTCACAAAGGAGGACCGATATCCACTACTGCTAATCGACGAGGCATTGGATAGGTTGGGAAAGGCCCAATACTACATGAAACTGGACATCAAGGACACCTACCACAACATCAGAACATTCGAAGGAGACGAATGGAAAACAGCATTTCGAACTTGATACGGGTTATACGAATACCTGGTAATGCCTTTCGGACTGTCCAACGCACCGGCAACATTCCAAAGATGGATCAAGACCAAACTCAACAGGTTCTCGGATATATGCTGTATCGTCTACCTAGACGATATTCTCATCTATTCAGAAACAATGGAACAACAGCGGAAAGACATCCGCAACGTTATGCAGGTCCTAAGGGAAGCAAAGATCAAACTAAAGCAAACAAAATGCGAATTCCATCAGCAGGAAACCGAATATTTGGGGTTTGTCATCAACCCCAATGGAATACGAACCGACCTGGTCAAGACGGCAGCAATCGACGAATGGAAACCACCAAAAAGCGTAAAAGGAGTAAAAAGCTTCTTGGGCTTTTGCAACTTTTATTGCCGATTCAGGGAAGGATTCAGTAGCGTGGCGAAACCACTATACGAAACAACGAAAAAAGATACCAAATAGAACAGGACGGACAAGCAGCAAACAGCATTCGATACAATAAGGAACAACTTACCACAGCACCGATACTGCAACACTTCGATTCGAAACTACCAATCATGATCGAAAGGGATGCGTCGAATTACATCTGTTCAGGGATCCTGTCACAGTTAGGCGACGACAAACTATGGTGCCCGGTGGTATTTGGATCGAAGACTATGACAAAGGCCAAATGCAATTACGACATCCACGACAAAGAACTATTGGCGATAGTTCAATCACTTAATGCGTGGAGGAAATACGCACTGGGAAACAAACACGATATCAGGCTGGTAACCGACCACAAAAACCTCCTCGCCTTCACCACCACCAAAGAACTCAATCAGTGACAAACGAGATAGGGCGAAACCCTATCGCAATATCACATCAAAATTGAGTACCAACCCGGGAAACAAGGAGGACAACCCGACGCCCTTACCTGGAGACAAGAAAACCTACCGACCAAGGAGGACGAAAGAATCCAACAGAGAAAAAGGATTCTCTTACCAAAGAAAAGATATTTCAAGGGCGAAAAAGAAGACAGAAGAGACGAATCGATCAACGAGATGGAAACAACAATATTATCCAACGACGACCACACAGAATGGATACGAAGTACGATGGAAAAGGACACAGAAATACAAGTGATCAGGAAAGCTTTAAACGAAAAGCAAGAATGAATGAAGGGAATAGAACTCGGGCTATAGGAAGAGAAAGAGGGATACCTTTGATACGACAATAAGATAAGGATTCCCGACGATGAACCCCTCCGAACAGAAATGATAGTGAGAAATCATGCCATACCACAAGCGGGACATGGCGGAATGGCCAAAACCACGGAATTGATCAGGAGATCATACTACTGGCCGACGATAAGGGAAGACGTCAAAAGATATGTTAAGAATTGCCAGACATGTCAAAGGACAAAGGCAGTATGTCACACGCCATACGGACTGTTAAAACCTATCGAACCACCTGGAAGACCGTGGCAATCTATTGCTATGGACTTTATAACTGGACTTCCAGAATCGAAAGGTTATGACGCAATATGAGTCGTTATTGATCGTCTGACAAATGTGGCCCACTTTATACCCTGCAGAACAGACATGGATATACGACAATTCTTTCACCTCTTCAAAGATCAGGTGTTCAGAATCCGCGGACTACCAAAAGATATCATATCAGACAGAGGATCACTATTCACGGCAAATCTCGGGAAAGAGATCAAAAGACAATGGCACATCAAAAGGAAACTCAGTACGGCATTCCACCCGCAGACAGGCGGACAGACAGAAAGGACTAACGCCATATTGGAATAATACCTACAAGCATACACCAATTATCACAAAGACGATTGGGCCGACATGCTAGCAACTGCCTAATTCGCATACAACAACGGAAGACAAGAAACAACCAAGACGACACCCTTCTTTGCGAACTATGGATACCATCCAATATACGAACCAGCAAAATACAACATACCCGTACAATCAATCGAAGCAAAAAACATGCTACAATTGCATGACATATTGCGAGAAGAAATATCTCAGGCACAAGAAAAACAGAAGGAATATGCCGATCGACACCGAAAACCCGATCCCAACCTCCAAGTCAACGACAAGGTGTGGTTGATACCAAGGAATATACGGACCACCTGACCGTCAAGGAAACTGGACTACAAGAAACTAGGACCATTGAGGATCATTGAACGCATCGGACTAAGGGCATATAAACTCGACCTCCCGCGCTCGATGAACAACACTCATCCTACATTCCATATCAGTCTCCATGAACCCTACCAAGACAACGCCTTCACATCGCAAAAGAAACTTCCTCCCCCACCCATCGAGATCGAGGGCGAAGACGAATACGAACTTGAGAGAATCATCGACACAAGACTACACTGCAGCAAACTACAATACCGAGCCAAGTGGACTGGCTACTCGGAAGAACACGATCAAGAGTGGTACCCAGCCACTAATTTCAGCAATGCATGTGATGCAAGCAGAGAATTCCACCAAGGCTATCCGGGGAAACCAGTTTCCACCGACCAGCCCAGACCTCTGTCCGCTGGATGGTCTGGCAGAAGAATACATCGCACCAGACGATTGGGTCCAGCTCGTGGACCTACCATTGCCGAAACCATCGGCAGAGACAGACCATGCGTCCATGTCATGGACAGCATCCAGCGATGATGGGTGTCTAGTGCACCAAAACAGCAAGAAGAATTCAGGGTGGTTCCCCACGGAAAAAACTAAAACACCATACTCCCCCCCACGATCGCTATCACCGTCCAGGGAATTGAGCTGGACCCCAGAGACACACCAACCACCTCCGCCCCCACCATCACCCGAGATGATGAAGGTTCCCGGGACGGGAACCAGGAGGAGGGGGGCCAAAAAATCAGATACTTGGCCCAAGCTCAAGAAAGAAAAAAGCGGTCCGTTGGGCCCAACAGACGGTTCAAGACACCGTACACCCATCGTTATCAGGGACGAAACCCATTCTGCTTGCTACGAGACGAAGGAAGCACTACGACAACTAAATAAGGAGCTAAGGGAAGAGCTCAAGAGGAAGACAACCGAAGCGATGGGTGCTGTATCGGCCATGGGCCGATACAAAGGAGAAAAGAAAGCAATGGCCCTAAGGATTAGGGCCTTAGAAAAAGAACTCGATAGTGAACACTATGGGAGGAAAGAGGTGGAAAAAAAAACAGTATGGATAGGTGGAGATATGAACCACCTACAAAGGGATATCAGGAGTGATAGGTACTACGAGAAGTACCATCGCAGAACCTCAAGGGACTGAGGTTATGGGGAAGGGGGAGCTAATGTCACGATTCTAGACTGACTTAGCAAGATAGATTGCAAGGCAGATTGGTTTCGCACTATGACTCATGGTTACGAGTCATAGGGTTTCATTTGTTATATTGGTTTTGAGTTACTTTCACGCACATGACCTATTAAGAGGTCATGGGGGCAGCGCAGGAGGCCAAGGGGGCTGCGCAGTTTGCGTTACTTTCACACATATGACCTATTAAGAGGTCAGGTGGTTTACACACATGACCAATAATGCGGTCATATGATGTTTTTCATGAGTCAACATTATGACTCATAGTTGTTTTGATTTATAAGCGGGTTGAGTGAAGGACTATAAAAGGAGGCCAGTAGAGCCTGGTAGTTAGTTCTTCACGCAACCACCTATTATACTTTCTTACCTATACTATCAAGAATAGAATCTATTCTATCACTTCGAGAATTCTATCACGATACGACTTGATTATTAGCGTTCAAACGAGGAACCTAGACAACGGTCTAAGAGTAATACTCAAGGTCCTGATAGGAAGAAGGAACGAAGTAATGGCGAAATAAGGAAGAGAAGTATTGCATTATTCTAAGGAGACTAACAGAGAGCTGTTGCCTATCGCAGGAAACATATTGACATCGACGAATAGGTAGGATACCTAACACCTGCACCCTTACCCGCAGTCCAAGAAACTGATGACGCGGAGTACTATGCTCTACCTACACGTAGGGACAAGGGAAAGGGCCGGGAAGCCGCTGATGCATCCCCCTCAGGTGCCCAGGAAGGTAACCCTGGAGATCCTGGTGACGATGATGACGATGATGATGAGAGAGGAAGAAGGAGAGGAGGTCCTAGCCGAGGCAGGCGAGGACAAACACCAGAACAGTCTGGTATGGCAGAAACACTTGCCAACGCAATGGCGCTAAACATTAAGTAACCATCGGAACCACCCCCATTTTTTGAAGACAGACCAGCACAAGATCTATATGTGTGGATTCTTCAATGCACTGACTATTTCGAACGGAACCCAGGAATCTGGGAGGATGCACGAGAACGGGTTATATATGCACTCGGTCGTACGAGAGGAGAAATAGTTCTTTCTTATACCATTTGGTGCAGAAAGGCTATGGACTGGCTTCAAGGGGAAACCCAGCAACCAGAACTGGCAACATGGACACGTTTTGAACATGATATGTTCTAACGATTTGCCCCGGTGGAAGCCGAACGACTAGGACTCCGCGCGATGTAGCCAGTGGAGTACGATGGTCGCATTGAACGTTACGTAACGATCATGCTTAACCATAACATTCGTGCCCGCATGACAGGAGAATCGTGGAGGGAGGCAGTGGAAAATAAACTTCCCAAAAAGATTGTTCGCAAATTGTCGGCTCTGCAATATACAACGGATCAAGAATAGGAACAGGCGTTAAGACTGTGCAGTCAGTCAGAAGAAGGAATTCTGGCCAGAGAGAAAATCGGGCGCGACCAACTGTCCAAGCCCAAAATAGTGCAAGAAGTCAAAAGGGATGACGGATGGGACTCTAAACCAAAGCGACAAAGGGATACTAAACCTTATGTCAAGGGAGGTGGAGCCCCACCACGAAAACGGAAAAGGGACGATGAACCGGCGAAGTCCAGGAAAAGATTGGGAGGTGCGACAAAGACCACCTACACCAACTTCGCCCAGGCCCATACCGGTATCCCGCAGAGTGTAATAGACACTCGGAGGTGAGAAGGAGATTGCACATATTGTGGAAAGAAAAACCACAACTATCAAACGTGTTGGGCAGATGCCCATATATCGGCAGCAACGGTCAGATCAAGACCAATGAAAATGGAAATTCAGCGAGCACAATCGACTATTGTAAAGGCTAAGTTAGCTCGCAAAGTCGCGGCCATCCAGAATCCAGTACAAGTCAATAAGATATGGGAACTGGTGGACGACGAGGAACTGACGTAGGTCAGTTCAATGGCACCAACGGCGACGGTGTTTGGGTATTCAGTGTCCAGATGGTGCTGGAATCGAAATGGGCACCCCCTTTGGCTGGGGTGTATTGGGTACCGACCACGACGGGGATCGGGTAGTCCGTGTGCAACTACGGGATTCAAAATTCAAAATGATTAAAGCAGTGCGAAGCAAGTTTCTCCTTACAGGATCAATGCAAGTAGGCTCCAAGTGAAGGGACCCCACGAGGGACTTGAGAGCGCAAACACGAGAATCAATATATGGAGAGTCTCAATCGAAAGAGAGGATACTTAACATGCCCACATGGCCCGGGAGCCAATAGTACGAAGTTCCACGAGTCACCTGGTGGTTGCCTGCTACCCATGTGCAAGCAAGTTACTATACCGAAGAAGTTGGGACATAGCAAGGCAAGATCTACCTGATAACGATACACGACAGGAGGACAACCGAGGCAGGCCGTTCCACTTACCACACGAGTCTGAGTCGTATTATACATATGTACTATCTTGCCTTCTGGCCAGAGTGTGGGATAGGAATGTACCGCTTTGGTGCGCAAGGCCCCTCTGAGAGAGCTGGACGGATAACCAAAACCCTAAGGGAAAGGACTCGGTAAAAGCGGGAACCCGACACCAGGGGAGTAAAATGGCTAATAACCACAGGAAAATCTGCTATGAGCCTAGGTCTGGCGTGTTGGGAGAAGGCATCCAGCCTGAAAAGTGGTCGCGCACAATAGCGTATAGGTGAAACACCGCTTTAGTATGTAGACCTAGATTGTTAGAGCTAAAGAGTTACTAGTTTGTCTGAGGAGACCTCAATGGTCGAAACTAAGTGGGCGTAGTAACAAACATCTTGTTACCTACACCCAATACCGATGATGGCTAAATGAAAGAACCAAGAAAGTCTTATCCGCGCCAAGCGGGTGGAACTAGACGCTCTAAAACCAAAACGATACGACTGTCCAGAGGGAATTACTTACCTCCACATATACGATAAGCTATAAAAAATTAAAGTCTTATTAGACTCAGGATCCAACATGTTCCTTATAAATAAGGACCCAGTTGAAGACCTTCGCGTTCCCTCAGTAGAACGCGACTATGCAGGTGATATCTTATGCTTTGACGGATCATCAGCCGCCTCTGGAGGGAAGTGTTACACTCTCCCTATAAAATTGGAAATAGGAAAAAATCGACACATTTCAGAAGTGTCGTGTGAAGTGGCTAAAGCAGGTCAATATGGAATGATAATTCCTTTTGGTTGGTAGCATCGTGAACACCCAGTGTCTCACATAGAAGATCCAGAAAATTGGACCTTCTCCGGAAAATGTTACGAAAACTGTGTGGAAGAAGATGAAGGAATAGCTGAGATGTTCGAATATGGCGAATCTGTTGCTTGGAACCCTAATTCCTGCCACATCGGGAGAATCGGAGCCTGCGAAAATACAGTAGGACTCGAATCATTACCGAAAGAATACTGGAGTTACAAACATTTGTTTGAAGCCTAGACCGCAGAAAAATTAGCTCCAAGATGGACATTCGATCACGAAATCAAACTGATTCCAGGATCAACCCCCCCCTTGGGGCCGATATATCCATTGTCCGAAAAACAGCTTAAGGCTTTACGAGAATACTTGGAAACAATGATCAAACAAGGGAAAATCACAAAGAGCCAATCGCCAGCAGGTGCCCCCATATTATTCGTACCAAAACCGGCTGGTAGACTACGTCTAGTTGTGGTTTATCGGAATCTAAATAAGATTACTATCCTCAACAAACATCCGCTTCCACTAATGTCTGAACTCAGGGATAGAGTAGCCGACACAAAGATCTTCACCAAGTTAGACCTTAAAGACGGCTACCACCTGATTAGGATAAAAGAAGGAGATGAATGGAAGACAGCATTGCGTACGAGATACGGACACTACGAATACAAGGTTATGCCTTTTGAATTGGTCAACGCTCTGGCACCATTCCAAGATATGATGAACCAAGTTCTACAGGTATACTTGGACGTCGGAGTCGTGTGTTACCTTGATGATATTCTCATCTACTCAAAGGATGCAAAGGAACACATCGAAGCTGTTAAGAAAGTTTTATAAAGTCTATCAGACTATCAATTAGCGGTATTGCTAAAAAAATCGACTTTCCATGCCACACAAACAGAATTCCGCGGCTATATGGGGGCAGTCGATGGGGTGTCTATGAGCACCAGAAAGGTGGAATCCATAATGGTCTGGAAAGCACCTAAGTCGGTTGGAGAAGTACAAGTCTTTATGGGGTTTGCTAACTTCTACCGGCGATTTATAAAAAACTTCTCGGCTAATTGCAACCCAATAACCGAGACATTACAAGGAAATCGTGAGAATTTTAAATGGGGAATTGAACAGGACACTGCTTTCGAAGAGCTAAAGCACCGATTGTCCACAGCCCCCATACTTCTCCACTTTTTCCCAGAAAGAGAAACGGTGGTAGAAACGGACGCTAGTGATTTTGCACTCGGCTGTGTCCTTTCTCAATACTTTGAGAAAAGCTTGCATCCAGTAGCTTTCCATTCCAGAAAATTAAACTCGGCGGAGCGCAATTATGATATTCATGATAAAGAACTCCTCGCGATCCTAGAAGCTTTTAAAGAATGGAAACACTACTTGATCAGAATGAAGAAACCGATCACATTCTTTACCGACCATCAAAACCTACAGTACTTCCTCACATCACAAGTCTGGAGTGGCCGTCAAATTCGATGGGCTCAGAAGCTGGTAGAACACAATTTTCACATTGTATACTGACCAGGCACAAAGGGCGGAAAGCCTGATGCATTAAGCAGACGGCTGGAGTACTGTCCTGTGGAGGGAGCTACGCATCGCGAACAGAAAACTTTGAAAGAAGAAAGTTTCCTGGTGTCACTAGTAGCGAGGGTAGGCGATGAAGGAGAAGACTGCGATGGAGAGAAGGATTTGGATTTGGAACCTCGAAGAGATGGAAAGGAACTCGTTATTAGGGTCAAGAGATTGAGCAAAAAGGCATACTTGCCAACAAAGAGCTCACGAATGGCGGCAGGACATGACCTGTATGACATAGAGGATGACATTGTCCCGAAATATGGACAAGGATTGATAAGAATGGGTATAGCAGTGGGGCTACCCGCAGGAACTTATGGAAGAGCTGCCCCGCAAAGCGGATTATGGGTCCGAAGCGGAATCTCCAGCGGGGCAGGAGTAATCGATGCTGATCACACTGGCGAACTCAAAGTGATACTGTTCAACCATCAGAATGTGGACTGCCAAATAAGAAGGGGCGATCTCATAGCTCAACTAGTAGTGGAAAAAGTCAACACCTCAGACATGATGGAAGTAGACGACCTAGAACATACGGAACGAGGAACTGCGGGATTCGGAAGCACCGATATAGCGACAAGATCCTTGATCGTCAAGGAACAGGAACCTAGCATCAGCTACCTACAGGCATCGGCTAAAGACAACGAACATTGGTACGATATTTCAGAAGTACCTGAAAAAGTTCTAATGTTAAATGCTATTATCCTGCAAAAAGGTATGAAGCAGTTCAATCCTGAATTTCTAAGCGAGATACAGGCAGCTATCGGAACAGATGCAGCTTGGAGAAAACGGAGGGAAGAACTCATTAGCTTACGTGACGAAGGAAAGGATTTTCCCAAAGACTAGACCTTAACCAACGATTTACTATATTATAAGCAAAGACTATTTGTACCAAATAGTCAGGCACTATATACCAAGATTGCAGAAGGATGTCACGATGCAAAAGTTGCTGGACATTTTGGACAAGAAAAGACTTTGGAAATAATCATGAGAGACTTCTACTGGAAAGGACTTGCGGCATGGGTCAACGACTACGTACGATCCTGCGATGAATGCCAACATAACAAATCACATAGACATGCTAAGTATGGATTACTGCAACCTTTGCAAATACCATACGCAGCAAGGGCATCAATCTCGGTGGACTTTATCACGCAACTGCCAGAGTCACAAGGGTGGACTCAGAAAATGGTAGTCGTCGATAGATTCAGAAAGATGGCACATTTCATCAGACTACAGACAACGGCTATGGCCAAGGATGTCGGAAAGGCATTCCTGAGACAAGTATGGAGGTTACATGGCTTGCCAACCGAAATTGTCTCGGACATGGACTCCAAGTTTGTAGGAGAATTTTGGGAATCCCTTTGCAAGGCGCTGGAAATTAAGCGAAGAATGTCGACGGCATACAACCCTCAGACTGACGGACAAACCGAACGTACCAACTAAGTGCTGGAAGGTTACCTGTGAAGTTTTGTCAATTATGATCAGGATGACTGGTATCAGCTACTGCCGCTGGCTGAACATGCCTATAACAACTCCGCAACCAACGCTCATGGGATGTCACCATTCTATGCGAATTACGGATTCCATTCCCAGACAGAGTGGATGAAGGAGCGCGAAGCTCAAAATCCAGGAGCGACACTTTATGCGAACTGGATTAAGATGATACATGAACAAGCAAGAGGGTCACTAGAAAGGACACGACAAGGAATGTGGAAATATTATAACCGGAAAGCTCGACAACAGCCGGACTTCAAGATCGCGGACAAAGTAATGTTGAATGCCAAAAACATCCGCACCTGACGGAAATTAAAGAAGTTAAGTCCAAAGCTATACGGCCCCTTCCAAATGATGGAAAAACACGGATCCCGAGCTTTCAAGCTCAACATATCCGATTGATGGAACATTCATCCCGTATTCCATGTCTCACTGTTGGAACCCTATCGCGAGTCAGTTCATGCCAATCATCAGCAACCCCCTAGAAAGCCGGAGGACATTGATGGCGACCTACAATGGGAGGTTGAAATAATAGTGAGAAGCGAGATTCGCTCTCACAGAAAACGAGTACGTGGTCGCTATCAAGAGAAGCAGGAACTCTGGTACTTCGCTAAATGGCAAGGGTGTTCGGAAGATGAGAACACATGGGAGCCTACTACCGGTATTGAAAATGCGGATGAAGTTGTAGAGAATTTTGATAATGAAAATGCGGACATGCCAGGGAGGGCAGAAGTAAGATAGTGAGGAAAAGGTTTTCCTACCGTGGCCAAGTAAACGTGTGAGGTTTTTTACCCTGACCACACTGTGTCTTAAAATGTATTTAAAAGAAATTATAAAATGGTTTAAAAGCATTCAGGGCGAAGCCTGGTAGGAGGGAGCTCATGTTAGGCATATGGAAATCCGAGACATGTGCCCAGACCCATGGTAGGGTAATTGCGCACAGACCCTCGATTTACTGGAGCCAACACCGCCCTCTGGCCCCCTTACAGGGCCCGCACGTCATTAGCGAGATTTCGAGAGTTGCGTCCCATAACTAAAATGTCACATCAATGAAGCCCACTTCATAACACCATATACATCGCCGCCGTCCACCCAACCGCATGCTGTTCGCAGGATATACGAGAGGGGACCTTTGGCGACATATGGGAAGTGGAACGGAGGAAGTCCGTGGGAGGTGCATTGAGATAGTAGGCTTCAAAGTTAGGCTTCCTAAACTATGGGCCGCAGGTGACGGGACGTTTTCGGCAAAATACTCTAAGAGGATATCCCAATAGTGGAAGCTATTAGGGGTATACCGAATCCACCCATACCCTTCTGAGATCAGCTGTAGGTTGGTTGGTCATAGCAATAGGACCCCTCTACGGAGGCCGGCAGACAAAGGGGAAGGACGCTCAGAATGGAAGACCTAGATAAGTCTGAGACTCTTAAGACTTAGACACGTCGGGCTCGGACTTCCAATTAGCACTAGCTGGCCCAGCGTGAACCTGATCCCTTCATGACCGAAGAGACTACTGGAACGATAGTCAACAATAATAAAGTCATATAAAAGTCTATGCGGACATCTAAGTTGGAGGCGGCTGTTTGGTATAACAAATAGCGCAGTTATCTCAACGGAGGAATACGGTTCCAAGTCCGCGAAAGGGTGTGATAAGTTTCAGGGTCAAACCGTGTTCGCACTTATAAGTTTCTGGAGGTTTGCGTATTAAAACCAGAATGGTACATCGGAGGCATAGTAGTTAGAAGTAGTCCGTGAACACTCAGACGCGGGATATAAATATCGCAGTGCCTCCCGAGCTTTACAGACATTATCAAGCAACGGAGAAGAGATCGTATCAATATAATATTGTTTCACACTTTAAACCTTTACCTGACCCTACTTTATCGCGATGAGCCTTCCTCGACAGATTCTCCGATCAAAGATTTCAGCCCTACGTCCCTCAGTTATATACTTGAGTTTGCCATCCGCCTAACAGCTCCTGTGTACCCGTTGCATCGTGCCGGATATGATCTGCAGCTAAATTCCTGGAAGCAACATATTTGTGGACTGCTGGTTCAATTTGAGATAATAGCCAGCTGGCCTTTTTGATCTCAGCTTTTATTACACCTGGCATATCATGCCTAATCATGGTTTAACTACTGTATAAGCCTATTTACCACTACGAGTATCATGAATTACTTACCTGTCCCTTATAATCACAACATTGCCTGCGACAAATTGCAATTTTAGCTCCTTTTGCGCAAAGCTTTCTGCTAAGTTGGTCTGGCTGACGTTTAGGCCTCAAAGGAATTGTGTCCCGGACATCAAAATCTGCACCTCGATGATATGTTACATGATGCCTAGGCTTAATCATCTGGCGAATATTCCATTTCATGCTGTATAGCATCTTGCCGGTGAGCCATTGGATAGGTAGCCGCGGATCTAATACAATTGATAAAGGGATCAGTATATGCTTTCAATTTATAGAACTTTATTAAATGCTTGCAGATAATATCACATTTAGTTGCATTTGAATTCAGAATGCGCTCACGCTTGTTGACGTTAAGAGTCTCTTGAACCTGCTTATCACTTTTTCAGTATTCCCACTTCCATTTCTGCCTTACAACCTCCATATTTTCCCCTTTTGATAACCTGCCCATAGACCTTTCTTGGAGCACCCAAACTCGCACCAAGCAAGCTTCCTTCGTGCTCAAAGCAGGATAGAATAAAGGGCATTTGATATAGAACAATAGCTATGATATATCTAGAGGGTAGTGTAACCGGTACTGGTTACTGGTTTAGGATTTTTATGTATCTGTTGATACTGTTTGAGTTTTGAATTTGTTTCAGGAAACGAGGTGTGCCTCTAGCCTGATAGTATAGGGTTTGATACTCTATATGTCTTGTGTTTGGTTTCGAGTATCTGTTTAATACTCTATATGTTTTATGCTTGGTTTCGAGTATCAGTTTGATACTCTATATGTTTTATGTTTGGTTTCGAGTCTTGGTTTGATACTCTATATGTTTTCTGTTTGGTTTCAAGGCTACTGTTTTGGAGTCTATTATGTTATGAGAGCAAGGCTCCCAGTAGCCTAGGAAGTGTATTTAAGAACTGCTATTCTTCTCGTTAGAAGGAGCAGACTTCGGCAGACAGAGTTTTCAATAGACTTGGTTGAACAATTACTCTCTTCAGTTCGCTTCAAGAATCTTTAGTTTGAGACCTAACAAACATCTCAGAGACTTCAGTAGTTGCGATACAGTAAGAAATCTATTCAACAACCTTGGCTATAGCCTCCGCACTTTGATTCACTAGTTACCACCTCAGTACAGAGCAAAGCCCGTTAACCCTACGATCACCGCATCTCCCGCGAGGCGGTTACAGGTAGAGTAGAGGGCCTCTGCATCAAATTCTCATGCTCGGGTGCTGTTCACCACAATGTAGGTACTCGTAGTTGCGTTTGTAGGGAACGGGAGAGTAGTGGAATAGAAGAACAGGGGAATAGAAGGAATAGGAGAATTGAAACTATTTTGCAAGGGTAGTTACATGAACAGGTTACGTGACAGGTTGAAACCATAGCAACTAACCTCCGGGTAGGTGTATATTACCTACATCATTTCCAAAGTCTGATTTTTCTACCACGATTTCATTCTTATAGCGTTTACAATTTTTTGGCATATGATTTTATAGGCATATAATTTTGTAGGCATATGATTTTGTAGGCATATGATTTTGTAGATGTATGATTTTATGGGTGTATGATTTTGTAGGCGTATGATTTTGTAGGCGTATGATTGTGTAGGCGTATGATTTTATAGATGTATGATTTTATGCATATGGACTATACATATAATCCCAGGCATATTTCTACAAGTATGACCCTTATTGCACACCTAAACATAATTTTTGGCTTATGATTATTCTCAGCGCATAATTTTGTACTTATTACTCCACACATAATTCCAAGCATAGGATTCTATACCCATAGCACTTCCAACTGTATAAATTATGATCACGATTTCATATTATTCACTTGTTTACTGCTCTATTAATACACAAATACCCCTAATTGTGCAAATTGCAGTTGGTAGGTATAGCTCAGTGGCAATAAAACTATATATGAAGCCTAATTACCCTTACTCGAATTCTGCGAATGCAGGAATATTTCCTAGCAGACTTTAACCTTGTTTAATCTGGACCTTTTCTTTGCTTTTCTACCTGTCCTAGCACGCCCCCTTGTTGTAACCCCAATCCCTGTACCGTCCCTCTATCCTCTTCTCCAGGCCACCAGTAGTACCATAGCTAACTTGGTAGCTTCCAGATGAACATCTTCCTCCGAGCAAACTTCCTGCTGGCCCATTGGAGTTATACTGGCATTTGTATTATCCACTTTGTCGTTTTCAAGATCACTAACTCTTCCCACAGTCTCACTGTCTTTATCTTGGAATTCTTCCTCAGTGTTGGACCCAACTTACATGTTCACAGCACTATTCCAGATTCCATATTCATCTCCTGACTCTTTCAAGCTTGCCAATTGCTAACTGCTATCTTGATCTTGATCTGGTGGAGGGCGTGAATAGTGAGATTGAACCAGGCCACGATCAGGCAAGATGGGCCTTGGCTCTTTTCCAAATGCCCGTCTTCTATCCTGATCAATAAAAGACCTTGCTGTGTCTTTTTTTTGTGACACGTGATTGCCAGAGATACAGTCATAACCATCCTCATCACTCTGGTCCTGCCTGTCTGTAACCGCCTCTCGGGAGATGTGGTAATCGTACGGTTAACGTGCTTTGTTCTGTACCAAGGTGGTAACTAGTGAATCAAAGTCCGGAGGCTTTAGCCAAGGTTGTTGAATAGACTTCTTACTGTATCGCAACTACTGAAGTCTCCGAGATGTTTGGTAGGTCTTAAACTAAAGATTCTTGAAGCGAACTGAAGAGAGTAACTGTTCAACCAAGTATATTGAAAACTCTGTCTGCCAAAGTCTGCTCCTTCTAACAAGAAGAATAACAGTTCTTAAATACACTTTCTAGGCTACCGGAAGCCTTGTTCTCATAACATAATGAACTCCCAAACGGTAGCCCTGAAACCAAACATAAAACATATAAAGTATCAAACCAATACTCGAAACCAAACATAAAATATATAGAGTATCAAACCGATACTCGAAACTAAACATAAAACATATCGAGTATCAAACCGATACTCGAAACCAAACATAAAACATATAGAGTATCAAACCCTATACTATCAGGCTAGAGGCACACTTCGTTTCCTGAAACATATTCAAAACTCAAACAGTATCAACTGATGTATGAAAATCTTAACCAGTAACCAGTACCGGTTACACCCCGAAAACAAAATAAAACCCTTATTTCAAAACATAACAAAAAAATCCTCAATCTTCGCTATCATAATCAGAATTCAAATAAGGATCCCAAAAACCTTTATCAACCGGGGGTACATTTTGATAGCTCTCAAAGCCATCCTTAGTAGGAGAATAACACATAGGAATAAATCCAGAAAATACCGTAGGAAACTCATCTCCTGGCATGTTATCTGTCCACCATGCCTGAACTAATTCCATCGCATGTTCTAATCCTTCCACTGGTTCCCAACTATTCTCGCTTGCTGGGTATCCTTTCCAGCTAACCAAAAACTGTCCCTTTCTATATCGTTTCCTGTAATCGATGACTGATTGAACTTCCCATTCTTGTTCTTCGTTGATGAGGATGGGTGCCGGCTTTGCAAATGTTCGTCCTGGAAATCGGAAATCGTCGTTAGGGTGGTAAGGTTTGACTACTGAGCAGTGGAAAACTTCTTTCTTCCTTCGGTACATTCTAGCTTCCATGCTAACTGTAAAGTTCTGGGTGTGTTCGTCAAATTCGAGTACTGTAAATGGGCCTCGCCAGCGCGGCTGCAATTTCCGAGATCTGCCGGATTCCGTTGCAAACTGGTCTCCAAAAACCATAATTCTTTCCCCAATCTCGACAGGTTTATGTGAGTTCATCCTCTTAATTGCCACTCTGTTTGCTCTTGCTCTGGCCAACCGTAACGCTTGGTATGCCGCATTTCTGATCTCCTGGTGTCGATTGTAGTAATCATCGGATACGGGTACTGTGGTAGCATTGACTTTATAGGTATCGAGTAGTTGGTATTCTCGTCCATACACAGCCTTATATGGTGACATTCCAATAGTATCGGAGTGACCTGCATTGGAGTAAGCTGTTACCTCTGGGTGGGAGTTAAGCCAGTTGGTTTGGCGGGCATTCACAACATTCCTTAATGCTGTTTTCAGTTCTCGAATCTTCCTTTCTGCTTGTCCATTGGTCTGGTGGTGGCCAGGCATAGCCATAATGTGTTCGACTCCTATCGTCTTCAAAGTTTGTTTCCAAAACCGGGAGGTGAACCGAGGATCAGCATCGCTAACAATCGACGTAGGTATTCCATGAGGGGTGAAAATATGGTGACGGAGTAACTCCATAGTCGAAATTGCAGTGGCGTTTACTGATGTTGGTATCAGCCAGCTGAAACCAAGCGCTCTATCTACTACCACCAGAACTGAATCATGTCCTTTCAGCTTCGTAAAGGGACACATGAAGTCAATAGCATAACTCGAAAATATCTACGAGGGAAAGGGAAGTGAGAGGGTGTTGCCAGTAGGTAATGTAGTCCTTTGCCGGTTCAGTTGACAGATATCACATTGCTGGACCTAGTCTTTGAAATCTTTCCTCATCTCCGGCCAGTAGATGTATTCGGTTGCATATCAGAGGTTTTCGATCAGCGCTATGGTGTCCCTTATTATGTATTTCTCCTATCATCAGTTCCCTTAGTGTTTCTCCATTCACTCCATGACTATTCGGAATGTAAAGGCAATCTTCTCCTCCTCTTGTGGTAGCGTACAGTAGCCCATTGCGTATTTGGTAATGTTGCATCATTCCGTTTCGTGAAGTAAGGTTGGAATCCTTTGCTAACTGATAGATAGGGTCTTTTCTATATCCTTTAACCATCTGTTCCCTCCAAATGTTCTTCATATCATCCACTCCTTGGATGATATCCCTTTCGTCCACCACTCTTTCTAATACCGTAACCTCCTCCTCCTCTTCAGGTGTTTCATATACTTTGTAGAGCTCGTGCTTCTCGTGAGGTAGGGAGGGTGGTTCCACTATTGGAACCTCATTCAGGTATGCGAGGGGCCCTCCATAGAGGGGCTCGATGTGGTGGTGTTCAGGGTACTTGGAAGTTTGACTTTCGGTAGGGGGTGTGCCACAGCCTAGCGCTTTCTTGACACGTTCTCTGATGGCTCGGATATCGAGGCGGGGGCGTGGTGAGTGGGTATCTCTATCATTGTGATCGTCATCAGTGTTAGGCGGAGTTTCGATAACTGGTGGACTGCTGCAGGGGGAGCTGGTGTAGGTCTTGGTCTTCGGTTTCAATTCCTCGTAGTCAGGACAGAAAGGTATGTTGCAGAATGCCCAATGCATTGATGCATGTTCAAGTTCCTCCTCACTCCTACCACTGGTATAACTTCAATGGTCCCCCCAATTGTTTAGAGGTTCGCTATTTCTGTAATCGTCTGCATCTAGCTGTGCTTGTTCCCGGCTGCAGTTGCTTCCACATTCTGTGTGAGCACCGATATGCTCGACTGTGAGGGCTTCGAAACGAGACATTTCGTGTTCAATAGTAGGTTCCTCACAAGAGAGGAAGGATGAAATAAGTGAGGAACTAGGTAAATCGTCTTCTGATATAGGATCGTTTGCAGTATGTGGGTAATCGTCGTTCTCATCATAAAGGCGGAATAAAGCATCCGCTAAATAGTTCCATTTTCCTGGTCTGTACACTATTTCAGTATCATACTTCCCAATGAACCCTCGCCATCGTAACTGTTTTTTTGTAGGTGTTCAGCTCGTCTTGAGGTACGTCAGAGGTAGATGATCTGTGATGATAGTAAACATGCTTCCGGCAAGTATGTGATGAAATGCCGTTAGTGCATCAACTATCGCTAGAGCTTCCTTGTCGGTTGTGCCGTAATTCATTTGGGCATCAGAGAATTTCCTGCTATGAAGCGAAACAGGTCTGGCATTTTCTGGTGTTTCTCCCTGTCCTACCCATGCTCCCACACCTGTGTTGGATGCATCGGTTATTAACCATATTGGAAGTGACGAATCATATTGTATTGGTTTCATAACCTTGTATTTTGATACAAGTCGCTTAACATTATCCATGGCTTGGTCTTGGGTGGCGGTCCACACAAATTCTGCAACTCCGGTGAGTTCCGTTAGAGGTGATGTAATGGTTGCAATATGTGGCAAAAACTGGCTGATGTAGTTGACCGTTCCTAGAAATTCCTGTAACTGTTTCTTAGTCTGTGGCGTAGTCCATTCTTCGATTTTTGCTATCTTTTCTGGTGCTGGTGAGAGTCCTTCATCATTGATGACATGGCCCAACACCTCTATGCTTGTGGCGAAGAATTCTGATTTCTTCCTGCTTGCATAGAATCGTGCCTCCTTCAGCTTGTCACAAATCAGAGATATGTGTTTCAAATGTTCAGACTCTGTATTGGAAAAAATGAGTATATCATCAATATATACCCATATGAATCGTCCTAGGTAGTCGGCGAATAGATCGGACATTATGCGCATGAATGTTCCTGGGACGTTCATATCTCCCTGTAGCATTACTTTGCTAACAAAACATCCAAATGGTGTTTTAAAAGCGTTTTTGCTCACATCCTCTGGTTCCACTCTTGTTTGAAAGTAGGCATCGCTAAGATCAATTTTACTGCGGTATCTTGCCCTAGCTAGGGCGTTCAGGATCATCTTTTGGTCTGTAATGGTTTCAACATCTTTGATTGTGATCTCATTCCTCGCTGTGAGATCTACTAATGGCCTCATTCGTTTCTTGTCCTTTTATTCTTGTGCAAACATGGGTGCTGCCGATGAAACTGCTTGTCTCTTGATAATTCCTGCTTTCTCCCTTTCTCTTAGCCATATGCTCATATCGGTTGCCCATCGTTCCGGTATCGAGTAAGTGGGTAATGAGCGCTGCTCTTTCCCTGGTTGCAGATCTATCCTATGATTGATCTTTCTTAGGGGTGGCAAGTCTTCCGGTATTTCATCGGGAAATACTTCCGGGTGTTGGCCCATGACATCTTCCGTGCTGATCACTGCTGCTCGGATCATACCACTAGTAGGTGTGCAAATAATTCGAACATTCTGTTTGGGAAACAGGATAGCTAATTTGCCACATTCAATTTGAGCTTGGTGTTGTTCTAGGAAAGGCATTCCTATTAGTGCATCGTATTTTGCCAGGTTTCCGACTAACATCCTAGTTCCTGGTGCGCTCAGCTTTCCTGCTGATATGTTGACTGAACATTCTTTATGACCTTCGGATCGTGATCCTTTCATAGCTAGGTGTATTCTGATTGGTGTTTTCAATTCTTGACAAGGAATTCCGTGTGTTGTTACGAAGGTAGCGCTAATTAGGTTTGCTCCTATTGATCCGGTATCAAACAGGACTCTAGCTTCTTTGCCATTGATGTGCATCGTTCCTTCGAGAGCATCATGAGGTTTGATGTTTGTTGGTCTAGCGGCCATCGTGATAATGTCTTCCTCTTCTTCCTCTATTTCCATACCATTGATAAACACCTCTTCCGCTAGTTGTTCTTGTTCCATTCTGTTGGAGGTAACTTCTTTTTTCACCTTAGCCTTGCCCTTGCCTTTGCCCTTGTCATCTTTGCTAGGACAGTCTCTTGCTAGATGTCCTTTACCTCCGCAGGTATAGCAAAGACCCTTTTCTTTTCGTTCCTTAGGCTTAGAGTGGGGCTTGTTGCTGGCTTTTCGATTTTCCTTTCGTCCTTCTTGTCTGGAACTGAATTCTTTTGCTGGTTTTTCGAACCTTTCCTTCCCATAAGCACCAGTGCTTTTTAGAGTAGCATCTATGCTTTCCGCATTTTGTATAGCTTCCATAACAGTATCGGTTTCAGCATGCTGTAATTCCGCTTCTTGCCGTAGTCTAGGGTGCATGCTCTTGAAGAACTGTTGGATGAAAGCATAGTCGCTTATGGTATTTGCAGGTAGGCGTGATCGGAACATCAGCATGTCGGTTGCTATGGTTGATATTCGCTGTATCTTGCCATTATGCACTTGCGAAATTTCATGGAACTTGCGATAGGTATCATCTTTCTGTTTTGAAGACTGGAATCTTTCTCGTAGGAATCCAACAAGGTCTTCTCTGGTCATGTCTTCACCGAAATATTCTGCTGCTTGGAAGGCTGCTTCTTGAGCTCGTCCTTCAGTATAGAGAATCCAGTAATTTCCTCCTCCAGCCTCGCTAGTCCGTAGTCCATTAATCCGTAGATATAACTGTACTGAATTATACCATCTATCGAACGCTTCTGGTTTGAGGTCATCTCCTTCACCAGTAAACTTGCTGGGTGAAGGTACTTTGATGCTGAGTTTAGCTGTAACAGCTGGGTTAGGCCTGGGTGTCGGTGGTCTTGGGACTTCTGGTGCTGGGGCTCCGGACCCTGAGGGTCCTGCTTCTGAAGCCATATCGTCTGATCCTTTATCGCTTTCTGAGCTATCTGGATCGTTACTCGGTGGTGCTTGGGGTACTTGTGTACCTGTAGGCTTTCGTGGGGATTCTGGGTACCCTCCGGGGGTAGTGGTTGGCGGTTCCAGTGGTTGTTGTGATGATCCTTCTGCTGATTGTTCAGCAGCGTCTCTGGCTAACTGCCTTGCAGCTGCTTCGCTTGCTGCCTGCTCCAATGCTGGAGTCTTTGTGAACCGTCCTTTCGAATCCCTGGTGCGCTGTTGAGAGCCTTTCTCAGGGGCCTTGCCCTTGCTTGGTCCTGAAACGCCTTCTATCTTGATAACTTGCTGAAGTTAAAAAAATGTAACCGCCTCTCGGGAGATGCGGTAATCGTAGGGTTAACGGGCTTTGTTCTGTACCAAGGTGGTAACTAGCGAATCAAAGTCCGGAGGCTTTAGCCAAGGTTGTTGAATAGACTTCTTACTGTATCGCAACTACTGAAGTCTCCGAGATGTTTGGTAGGTCTTAAACTAAAGATTCTTGAAGCGAACTGAAGAAAGTAACTGTTCAACCAAGTATATTGAAAACTCTGTCTGCCGAAGTCTGCTCCTTCTAACAAGAAGAATAACAGTTCTTAAATACACTTTTTCCAGGCTACCGGAAGCCTTGTTCTCATAACATAATGGACTCCCAAACGGTAGCCCTGAAACCAAACATAAAACATATAAAGTATCAAACCAATACTCGCAACCAAACATAAAACATATAGAGTATCAAACCGATACTCGAAACCAAACATAAAACATATAGAGTATCAAACCGATACTCGAAACCAAACATAAAACATATAGAGTATCAAACCCTATACTCGAAACCAAACATAAAACATATAGAGTATCAAACCCTATACTATCAGGCTAGAGGCACACCTCGTTCCCTGAAACATATTCAAAACTCAAACAGTATCAACTGATGTATGAAAATCTTAACCAGTAACCAGTACCGGTTACACTATCTACCCAACTACGGCAATTCTCAATTGCTACCATTTCTTCAAACCTTGCTGCCTCCCATTCACTGTCATAATTTGCAAACTCTCGCCGTAATTCTTCATACTCATATGATTTCACTAGTATTGAGGCTCTAATTGTACTGCTTTTCAATCGGAATCGGCAATACGGAACCACATCTCTTGCCATACAGAATATCTGTTCCCCACCAACACTGCCTTCTTGAACTGCAAGAATATCCTTAGCCATCTGAGCTAAATTTGGGAACTTCCCAATATTAACCTTCTACAACTCTAGTATGTTTGCCTCGTAAAAGATCACGGTTAGATTTGTGTCAGGCATGGAATTTGAGGCTCCGGTGGCTGGCTCCCGAGGTTTGACCGCAGATTCCAATTCGATATACGTCAGTGCCACATTTATAACAGTTCTCGATCTCGATCTGTCCAGATGCTTTGATCGACTATTTAGACTGCTCTATAGAATTGGTTTATCAGGACATCGGGTATTCATTGGTACGTAGTAAAAATCATAATAAGCAATATGCTCCTTTTTATATGATTTCTTGTAATCAGTCTCACCAGCAGTATCATCTAAATCCCATTCACAAAATAGGTTTTGTTTGGAATATGGGTTGAGACAAGCTCCAATGCCGAACAGAAGGCCTCTTGGGTTTTCAGTTTTTACTATAATAAACTGCTACATTTGGTTTTGCTCTCAGCAAACCTTCACGAATGTCAACTTTCTACTGCATCCGCTTGCATTCCAACTTTGCGATTTGCAATTCTAAATGATCAAAGATGTCTTGATAGACTTAGAATACATGATGAAACATAACTCCGCGCGTTTTTGATATCCACAGGGTCCAAAACCAGATGGGCTGAAGTACTTCCAAGATGTACTCAACCTGCTTCCATTCTTCAGGGGTATACCACAGTGGCGCAAAATCTGGATAAGTTTGTAACCAATCCTTCGTGAATTCAAGCAAACTGCAGAGATCTCTCCAACATATTTAGAGTCAAGTTCTGTTGTGTTTTGACATCGTAAATGAGCATGGTTGGGATTGCCACCCTGTTATTCTCGATCTCAATGAAGTGCTGCCAGTGCTGAGGTGAAGCTCCAATAGCAATACTTATTTTCCGATACTAATGTACACACAACCTGATTAGCATTCTCTATTTAATGACTTGGGTGTATTATTTAGGAACAATTCAGAGAAATTAGATATCTTTCTCCGAAGCTCCAGAAATCATATGATTCATAGTCTTTCTTTCGCACCTGAGTGTTTTTAATTTGGGCATATGAATCTGTGCATATACGCTGATACGTATAACACAGTTTGTGAAACTGTTACGAGCATATAGGGTCTTAGATATTACCTTTTATATTGTCTTGTGATAGCCATTATCCAACCTCACAACCTTATCGATATAATCTGCCTTAAAGCCATAAGGCAAATGACCATCCTCTGATTTCACCTTGATAGAACTCATAAATGCAGCAAGAATAAGCTGAACAACATGGGCCATACACGGAATATGGTTTTCTATGGGGGATCGTTCAATTAATAGTAAACCTAATACATTGCTTAAGGCTTGCGTGAGAGTTTTGTTGTTACAAGCACTATCGTTGGTAAAACCAAGAATTCTATCCTAAATCCTGTATTCAGGGAGGACCTTATTAATGATTCCTGCCATATTGGCACCCGTGTGATAACTTTTTATTTCCTCAAACCCAATTAGCACTTCCTGCATCTGTTAGTTATCAGAGATCGAATAGGCCCCAAGTACCAGAAATGCGAGTATGTTTGGTGTAGTCCATCCATCCGCGGCCAGGGAGATCCTTCCTCCAAGTGGCAAACCAATTCAAATCTCGTCTACGATACAGTTGCTGAGCAATTTTTAATGTCTTATCAGCATAGTCAGGATTAGGATTTCAATACCTGGACAAATATATTTGAAGGCTCGGCGGAAGGCAAGGTTGTTTGAGTAATTAAATACAAGATTTGTTGCAAAGAAGACCTTTAGGAAGTATTCTTTGAAAAGCTGCTGTTTGGACTCCATTGGTGTTACTAGATCAATTATCCTATACTGAATTTCCAGTTTTTGTTCCTTTTTGCAATAGTGTAAGGACATCTGTGCCAGGTGAACTTCGGGTGTCAAATCCGGTAAACTTTCTAGCCCTCTAGCATGCGGAAGATTTGTTGCCATCATGCATCGTGCTGGTGCCTGTACAGGTTTGGTGAGTGAGAACCTTCCTGCAAATGATGCACATTACCCATGGTGTACTAATGGCATGGCCTGAGCGGTCAGTGCATTGGTGAAAGTATTTCCACGCGTCTGTGCCTCAAAGATCAGAGTTCTATCTGACCTTCTTCTTGCTGGCATATTTTGTGGTATATGCTATAAATCCTGCTGTCTCTTTCCACCACTCCATCCAGCTCTCATGATATTCTTCTGCATAGAGATAAAAGTTTCCAAATATCTCCATTGAATTTGCAACACTCATTACTGAAGCCGGAGCTGGTAAGTGGAGTATGTTCCGAGCATGATCTTGGTTTCCAGATGGTAGTGAAACAAAATCTGGGTGCAAAGGTCTTATGGAATATGAAAAAGGTGCTCGAGAAGTGCTAGCCAGAGGTCTTGGGGTTGGTTTCAGTGGGCCATCGCTCGCATATGGACTGGATTCAACAGATAGTAGAGATAGAGATAGAGACTAGTCCCTAGTTGGACTTTCGTGTACACATAGAAAGAAAGTATGGCTTCTTACACTGCTGCCGTAGTTGGCCTATTGACTGCCAAGGTGGCAGCGTAGGCTACCACTGGCAGCTGTAGAAGATTCAAGATGTGAAGGCATCTTGAGTACCAAGGTATCAGTATGGCTCGATGATTGGCGGCTTTTGGCAGCTAGTGTAATAGAAGTCTTTCAGTTGTAATGTCCTACAAAAAAGATGTTTAGATTCAGGCAATGAGCTGTTATAAGATACTGTCTAAGCTACTAGGAACCTCACCTGGCTGTATTCTGTTATTCTATTTCCCTGCATATGCATCCTTGTACATTAATGGTTAATGGGATTTCGTACATATAACTTGTGCGAATGACTTTTGTGCGTATGGTTTTTGAGAGTATAATTTGAGCATATGACTTGTACATATGATAGCGCTTGAATTCATTTGTAAATATTACGGTATAGAGCTCGGCAGGAACGACACGAATTGAGAGTTGGATATCAGTGAATAAACTATGAATGAGCTTTAAGCTTATCCGAGTCTGAATCTGAAGCAGTGGTCAAAATGTACTGTTAAGGGGCATATAATCCAACATAATCGTATTAGAGCATTTATCCGAATTCACAAATCCCATTTGAGCACTCCCATTCAATGCCTTTATCCTCATATAGCAACCTAATTTTACAATCAGATCTGCTTGCCAGAATTCTCTGGGGCTCTTGTAACGATTTGAAGCAACTCCAATGGTAAGGAGTTAGTACTGAAATATAATATAGTACTGTGTCTGTCTTGTTTTCCGAGTGATCAAGTGTGATTCATGGTTGTAGCTTTTGTATATAAATACCACGTTATCCAATGTGATTACCCATTACTTAACTGCAATTCCCCATGAACTTACAAGACTGCAATACCAAACCTATTGCTATCCATTCATTTCTCTATATCTGCAGAGACAATGACTACTGCGCTAATGGAGCCAGTTCCAATTCAGGAGTTTCAGCCCTCGATGTTAGGTCTGAATGAACCAATGGACCGTTACCGTGTGTCCTTTGACAGGAAGACTGTCAATTTCTTTTTCTGTATGCTATTACTGTATTCCATCCATGACTCATATCCATATTACCAGTACTGAAAAGCTAGTAGTGAGATATAGGCAAACCTGGGGCTAATAGCCGGTCACCAAGAATTGTGCGATGATACCGGTTAAAGCTATGTGGATTCAAGTGAGCAAATGGAGGCAAGGCAGTCAAATTGGTTAGAGGTGGGCAGATAGTGGGAATGTTATAACTTAGAACACCAGAATCTCAGGACATCATACAAGTACTTGATTTGGGTTATGAGATTGAGGGCCAAGTCTCAAGCTTGAAAATCTTTTGGCAGTGTCATTCCAACTGCCATGTAGTAAAGGGAAAAATGACCTGATGCTTGGTTCCAGAATCAGGTTCAGAATAATATTGTTCTTGCTTTTGTAAATTAAATGTTCTTGTACTCTCTTGAACTTGATATAGATTAGTCCAATCTATAAGTAGCTGGCCTTAACAGGAGCTTCCAGCATGCTGGATTGCTAATTATTCCATCATTATCCTGTTCAAGAGTTCATCTGCTGCTCTCAAATATCTTCCCACCGGTGACTACAAACCATTCTGTAGTATTTCTTTATTCCAAACTTCTTTTCCTACCACAAAAGCACCACGATTCTACATCCCTCAGTATCCAATCTCGCGCGTTCAAATCATAGAGGATATAGAGAACCACATCGTTACCGGGACCAACCCACTAGGGTACACGGAATCCGATACCATTCCACTTCCACGCCTTTGTGCAATAGTTGGTGTTAGGACCGACCATAACTTTATTAAGATGAAGGACCTCCCCCAAAGCTCACTGGACAACTACAGCAACCTTGGGCCAACCCTGTTTCACATTCTTATCTCTACTCAATTGCCTGTAGTCACTAGGTAATACGATTCTTTTGTAAGTCAACTATCCAATGATGCTCACATTTTGCACCTGGTTCATGCTACTATGCGGCAGGTATGGTGTACTTTCTAAAGGCCGGAATGCATACTCCAGCATTGGGTAAGATGTATTGGTTGGAAACCAAAATCTATGAGGACAAATCTGAGAACGTGGAGCTACAGAGAAAGGAGAGGGTATCGGGATTCTTGGATTGCGATGATGCAGAGTACGACGGAATTCTTGTTGTTCTAAAGGCTGGAATCTACATTCGTGCCATAGTCAATTCAATGAAAATGATGCAGAGTGGAAGTACGCGTAGTAGGATCATTATGGGTGTCGTTGATTGTGCAATTGTAGATTCTGATTTTGTTTCTGAGATAGAATTCTATCTGGCAGACAGTCTAGACTAGATTGTCTACAGAAATATACAGGCTTATCTTGCTCATTTAGATTCTGTAATTACACTAGTAATAAGGAAACGTTAGATTTGAATAGCACCTTGGTAATTATGAATTTAGTATGAATTGGGTCGTGCGGTTTCACGTGTGTTGTAACCGCCTCTCGGGAGATGCGGTAATCGTAGGGTTAACGGGCTTTGTTCTGTACCAAGGTGGTAACTAGTGAATCAAAGTCCGGAGGCTTTAGCCAAGGTTGTTGAATAGACTCCTTACTGTATCGTAACTACTGAAGTCTCCGAGATGTTTGGTAGGTCTTAGACTAAAGATTCTTGAAACGAACTGAAGAAAGTAACTGTTCAACCAAGTATATTGAAAACTCTGTCTGCCGAAGTCTACTCCTTCTAACGGAAAGAGTAGCAGTTCTTAAATACACTTCCTAGGCTACCGAGAGCCTTGTTCTCATAACATAATAGACTCCAAAACGGTAGCCTTGAAACCAAACATAAAACATATAGAGTATCAAACCGATACTCGAAACCAAACATAAAACATATAGAGTATCAAACCGATACTCGAAACCAAACATAAAACATATAGAGTATCAAACC
>JACCEG010000275.1:65403-144306 GCA_014065205.1 Tuber brumale | reverse complement strand
AAAACATATAGAGTATCAAACCCTATACTCTCAGGCTAGAGGCACACCTCGTTTCCTGAAACATATTCAAAACTCAAACAATATCAACTGATATATGAAAATCCTAAACCAGTAACCAGTACCGGTTACATGTGTGGTTTTGGACATCTATCTTTGTGCATATGTCATTGTATGTATGTCTTTGAACCTATAGTTTAGAGTATATGAATATGGGTGGATGGTTTTGGGCATATAGCTTAGTGTATGAATATGGGCGTATGGTTTTGGGTGGATAGATTTTGGCCTATATAGTTGGCCACAGTGTATATAATGACATATTACTCTGTACGTATGAATCATAGCACCTTTGGATACAACGCATTACGCGGCAAAAGTAGCTTCACTCAATACACCTATTATTATCTACAAAAGGCAATTTTAAATGAGCTGGGGATGTAACAAGGGGTTAAAGTACAGGACGCAAGGGGGCCACTCTTGAGTGAAGCAGGGGGAATGGGCAACCGGGAAGGTAGGGAACGAACAAAGATGAAAAAGGAGGATCAAATCGCCAATGAAAAGAATTATTCCCAGGGCTCCAGTTTCACAGGCTTTGTAAATCGCATGTTGGCCATGTTGAGGAGTGCAAGTTGGTCCATCTCGCGGTTGATCTCATCCATTTCTTCAAGGTTAATTCCTTGCTCTGCAGCGTTTTCCCTTGCCACGGCCTCAAGTTCTAAAATGCGACGAGTGTTGCTCGCCAGGAACCACTTCCTCTTGGTAACAATATGCTCGATGGTGTCTTGCTAGTCTTCTGAGCTTGAACAGAAGTCCTTGGGGGTTATAGCCCACCCAAGCAGGCACTCTCCAATCTCCTGCGTACTGACACTAAACTAATTCTCATCTGAATCCCACTTTTCCATCATGTCGATGTCCTCATCCTCAGACTTAATAAACATCAGGGATAGCGCTTTCTCTTCCTCCTCCTCCTCCTCCCCCTTCTCCTCTTCCTCCTCCTCCGTATCCCCCACCTCTTCCCTGTAGACTCTATCAGAGTCCTCCCAGCTATTGCCGTCTCTATGAGCAGACCCATAGAGATCCACAAAGTCATCATCTTCATCCTCTTCGCCCTCTTCCCACTCCTCGTAGATCTCAGCATTGAGTAATAGCCACTCGATAGGCTTTACCCAATTGATCAAAGGTCTACCCTTTTTATTCAGCTCCTCCTCCAGGACCGTCATATCCAAATCTGCCTCTATATCGCGCTCCATTAGCAGGAAGTCAGATGTATGATCTGTGGTGTCAGTAAGCATCGAGGGATTAGGCAGAGCTAAAACAACCTTAATATTAGTATAGATATCACTAATAGAACTTGGCAATTATTTAGATGGGGTTTGAGAATCAAGATGACATACCAGACTGTACAAGACTCATGCCAGAGCTCATTCTCACGAGTCCAATCCAGAGCCTTGTCTATTTTGGAGGGGGTTCTTGCACTATACTAATGCTTCCCAAGGTAGATGCTCGTGATAGGGGGATTGAACCGGATGCGCAGTTCCTGTGAGATAGTAAGGGTACTACGCTCCTGATTCCTTCTGCCATCCTTGCTTGAAACTGGCAGGTCCGCTCATATAGGCCAACATGAGGGAGAGAGGGTTGGGGAGGCAAAGGAGGGGGATAGGGAGGCGGCAATATCGATGGGGTGGTACTGGTTCTAGGAAAGGTAGGAGACCTGGTTGTATGGCTTCGAGGCCTTTTTGTTACCTGCTCAAGGAGATTTTTCATCCGAGCTGCCAGTTGTACCTTCAGCAAAATGTTAGACGAGGCTAAGGGGGGGGGAACTGGGCAGGGTAGGGACTTCGATTGAGATTGGTGGGTTAGTAAGTAGCAAACAGTATTCATTGAACTGGTTCAGATAGTATTGCTACCAATCTGCCAGGATCGCTCAGTGTTCTTGTTCCAGGACTTCGTTTTCCTCAACTACCATTACTTGGTCTGCCTCAGCTTTCAGTTGGATACCAAGAACGAGGTAGTCCGGAAAGCTCCACGCAAACACTCGGCATTACATCAGTCAGTTTCCGATATTGGCACGGACATTTTCGAAGGGGCTCTCAAGTGGAGTAAGAATCGCTCTGCGCTTATTGTGATGGATGGTTTCTGGGTTTGATGAGTGATCCAAAGCTCCTGCTTGAAGCAGTCTCCACTTGTATGGGGACGGCATTAACATGTGTTCTATTCCCTTGTTAGCTTGTACGTATGATATGCATATGATTTATGCATATGATTTGTATATGTGATTTGTACGTACCCGTGCTTATAATTTTGAGAAGTCAATTTAAGAGCGGGCCTAGCTTTAGGAAGTTGTGGAGCAGAGAAAGTGATAAGGAGTGGTGAGGGTAGAGTGGATGGGGGGTGAGGTGTAGTCGAATGGGTATGTGGAGAGTGGGAGGGAGTAGAGGTGGTGTGGTGGAAGGTGTTTATTAGGATGTTTTTTTGCTGATCTCAGTATGGTGCGAGTTAGGGGATGGCTAATTTGTGTGGTGTTAGAGGGTTTTGAAGGCGAAAGCTGCAGTTTAGCTTGTATTATAAAAGGAAAAGATAAGGGGTATGTTGAAAACTTGAAAACATCCAGAAATGGAAATGAGTCTGAAGCCAACCCTGCCCCACCAACCCTACCAAATAAATTGTAAGCACAATTACTCTAAAGCCTCAGCTAAGTACTTATACTATGGTATTATAGGTAGATAGAATAACGCTGAAGCGGAATGGGTGACCTAGGTTGAATCATGTTTTGAAATAACTGACATAGATATGTGCTACCGACTAACATCATTTAGTAATTATGATTGTATACTTGATACTCCAAGACGAAAGATATAATATCTTTGTGCACATACAACCTTTCATACACAATTTTCAAGGCAATTCTATTTGAAAAGTATAGTACAATGTTTGTCTCAACAATTATACGGTTACAGTCTTACTCAAACTTGTTCAATGTACAATTCAACGGTACATGACTCTACCCCCCTTTTATGGTAATATTAGTTCCGGTCAGGCTTCATCGTTCATGAAAAAATACACCTAAGCTACAGGAACTTGATTTGTCTAACAAGGTAGCTTGATGGGTGAGGAGTGTGAATCCCCATGGGTATATCTTCTGGCTTCCCTGTCTTCTGGCAAACTTCTTCCTTCAGCTGATACTAATATTACGACTTGTTCTGTGGAGAAACGATAGGATACATATACAAACAAACGCATATGCATGCATACATACAGATTTGGAGATGCACACATGTACGCTTACTCGTATCCATGAGTCACCTTGTCCTACCAAGCTCTTCAATCAGACACTCTCACTCTGAGTAGAAACCCTAACATTCTCGACAAGAACCTCCTCACCCACCTCCTCCTCATCTACCCTCCTCACCTACCTCCTCCTCACTCACCTCTGACACTCACCTCTAACTCTCTACCTCTAAAAAAAAAAACCGCAAAACCCCCTTCCAACCAAAAATAGAAAACCCAAATACAAACAAAATTTCCCCATGCCTCCTAAAAACAGAGCAAATGAAGGCATCTTAGGATCGAAGGGGGGTGGCAATTGAGGGCATTCAAAGAAGTATCTGGGCAAGAAGAAAGCTGGAAAGCTGTGAACAGAGTGCAGTACCCTGTGAGATACCCTGTGGGAAGGTTGTCAGTAGCTGAAATTATCAATTATCACGGAGATAGAGGATACCTGATCTCAAAAGCTCTACTTTACTGTCTCTCCTAGGAAATTGTCTCCAACCTCCCTCTCCAGCAGTGGTTGTGTTGGCAAAGGTCAGCTGTTGAATGCCTTCAGGTGGCTGTAGGGGAACACCAGGTCATGAACATGGCTGGTAAGTTGAGCTATAAGTCCTGTCCTAATAAGTTTATATGGTTTACTAATTATTTATAGCTGGTGTCCTGGGTGCGGTGCATGCTGAGTGGGTTATCCTCATGGTCTTGGACCTGAGGTTAGTCGACGGCGTTTTGAACGTCATGGCTAGGAAGCCTGATCTGGTGACTTGGGAGGAACAGAGGCAGCATGTGAATGCACCTGCTAGTTGTGCCAACCCTCTCCTAACAATGACGATGGCGACGACGATGACGACGATCAACCTTGCCCTAGTGGGTGTCGGCACTTGCTAAGCACGGCTCAGGATGCTGGGGGAAATGGGGGTAATGACAGTGACAACAGTGACAAGAGTGACGGTGGTGGCAATGATGGGAGGGGAAATAATAGTGCGGGAAATAATGGAGATACAGATGGGGATAGGGATGAGAATGAGAATGAGGATGGGGGCTGGGATGGGGGTCGGGATGAGGATGGTGGAGGCGATGGTGGTGTTGAAGCTTTGCCTCGTGGTCTAGGAAGGCCATTCGGTGCCCGTGGTCTAACCCAGAGTGGAGGTAACAATACCCGCAGATGTAGTACCGGCAGGAGAAGTATTAACACCACCCCCTTGGACCCTACTCGTGAGAGGGGCTGGAGTGCAGGAGAGCGTTGGAGTGGGTAGTAGTCCAGGCATTTGGGATTTGAGGAGGGGGGGGGGGCACCTGAGATTGGTAGAGCGGGGGCTAGTGGGATTGGTGGGCTTTGGGTCCAGGTAGGGATTATCTCTGTGGTGTTTTTTTTTGTGGGTATTTTTGCATTTCGTGGCCTTCGTGGCCACTTTAGTGAAATGGGTAGTGGTACTTGATTTCTATTACCAGTTTTGTATCACTAATCAAAACATTTCTATTTGCACTATTTTTCACTCTATTTGCATGGTCATTATCCTAGTTGATATATACTCCTCCATTACCGTGAGCTACGCGATCAATGCTCTAAACCAATATGGCAGGTAAGATTACCTACAGTGCATATTGTTTTGAGAACCATTGTGTGGACACTACTGAGTTTATGATTTTGTGCATATGATTTTGTATGTATGATTTTGTGCATATGATTTTGTACGTATGATAGAGCTATGCGTATGATAGTACTGTACATATGATAGCACTATGCGTATGAAAGCACTGTGCCTATATTAGCAGTGTGTGTATGATATACTGTACGATTTTTAGTATACCTGTTATGTAAATGGTTTTGTGCATATTGAGAAATTGGCCATCTGATCTCCAAAGTGTAGTTATGGCTCACCATAAGCAACAAAATTGGTATAGCAAAGGCTGATTTGGACCTGGATGGGGAATAGCAAAAAATGCGGGACCCTGTCTAGGGATAATTAATAGATGGGGCCCAGTCCAGGGCCATGAATGGGGCGGGGACCTGGACAGGGAGAGGAGCGTGGGATGAATGAAAAAAGGTCCCACCCTGGGCTGTAGACTGGAGTGGAGCAGGGAATGAAGGTGGGGCCCCCGAGGTTTCGGAGACCCAGACACCCCATAACGAACACTAGGTGCGGAGGTGAGTTTGCTGCTAATATCATTGTATTCTTGTTGTTCTTTTTCTCCCCAATCCTACTTGATATCATTCTTGGTTATATTGTATAGGGATTTTGCCATCCTGCTGAATCCCTCTATAAACCTTTGGTTGAAGTTATAAAATCCCATATAAGATAGTATATCCGTTTTGTTGTTGAGTTTTGCCCAGTCCCACATTGCTGCTATCTTAACTGGGTCCACATGGACCACCTCTCTATTGATGATAAATCCTTGGCACCCTACTTGTGTTTTGTGCAATTCACATTTAGATAGTTTGATCTTTATCTCCAATTTCTGTATCTTCTTCATTACATTGCTGACATCTCATTGATGTTGTTCCATAGTCTCGAAGTATATGAGTATATCGTTTAGATAGATAATGTAAAGTTTATCAAAGAATCTGTTGAGTATCTGATTGATCCATCTCGGGAATGATGCTGGTGCATTAGTTAGGCTGAAAGACATAACTAAGTATTCATACATTCTGTATCTTGTCGCAAAGATCATTTTCCATTCGTCTCCAGCTTTGATCCTTATGTTGTAGTATGCTTACTTAATATCGAATTTGGTGAAGTACTTTGCTGATCGCAATCAGTCCAGTGCTTTGCCAATCAATGGTAATCGGTATCTGTCCTTCTTTGGAGCCGAGTTGAGAGCTTGGTAGTCCACACATAGTCTCATCTTCTGGTCCTTTTTCTTGACAAATGCTATCAGTCATCCTGTTAAGGATAATGAATGCCTTATCTATTTTCTTTTCATCTTCTGCTAGATGTATTCTCTCAATTCTTCCAGCTCCTTTTCTCCCAGTAGATAGAGGCGCCAGTATGAAATCTTCTTCTTTGCTTTTATCTTTTTGTCCTTTTCTATATGGATTTCGTGATCTACTCCCAGTCTCCGTGGTACTGGTTTGCCTTCTTCTTTTTCTTGAGAAAGATCAGCAAACTACTGGTATTCAGATAGTATTATATTGTACCTCTCCTTCGCTGTTTGCTGCTGTTTTTGTAGTACTGCTAGCTCGGTATTGATATTGATTCATACTAGTTCAATTCTTTCCTCTGTTAGATTCTATTTCCGGATTCCTGCAGTATCTCCTCTTTTGTAATATCTGGCAAAAGCCGTGACCGATATCTCGCATATTTCAATCAGGTCCTCTCCTTCTCTTTGTTCCGTACTTCTGAATCCTTTTTCTCATCTCTCAGTGTCTCTAAGTTCTTTTACTTTGTACATTTCACTATTGCTGATTTTTCAATAATCAGTTGAGCAATCCGATCTTCTTTTTGAATTTCATAGTCAACATTTCCAAGGATTGTTAGGACCACTTTGACTTCTCCGGTATAGTCAGTATCAATGACACCTACATTGGTAATGAGTCTATGCTTAACTACTAGTCCGCTACATGGCGCAATTCATGTATAGGTACCGAGAGGTAGTTCTATCGCTATCTCTATTGCAATTGTTTCTTATATTCATGCTGCAATCCTCTTGTTTTCACCAGCATACATGTCTTACCCTTCTACTTGATTCGAGCCTTTTGTCAGTGCTACTGCCTTGCTGTTTACACTTTTGAACCTGATCTTTGTATCTGGTTCCTTCTGTATCTCGTCAAATCTTGCTCTCAGATTCTCTTCTTGCACTTCCCTTTCTGATGTAATATACACTACTGGTGAACAGTCGAGATATTCTGTCATGTATCGTTCTCTAGCGAATGTAATCTTGTTGTTAACCCAACCGATCATAGGATTGTATTGTCTTAACTATGGCATGCTGAGGACCAGTTCATAGTTTTTCAAGTCTGCTACCTGGAAGGTTGCCACTTCCCTATGGCTGCCTATATCCATAAGCACTTGTGCTGTGTAGATGATTGGTCCCATAGTACTGGGTTTCCTGTCTGCTAGATATACTTATCACTTCTTCTTCATTGATATCGTGGGGTATCCAGATTTCTCACAGATTTCCTTGTCAACGAAATCTTCTATTGCCTTGGCGTTAAACATTGCATCTATTATCAAGCCTTTTCTTCTTAATCATATAGCTTTGCCTTGATCATAATGTGATCTTCTTCTTCTTCTTGTACTACTATATAATAGTTTACTAGTGTGACTTGTGTCAAGCCTTTCTTATCGTTTCGTACATTGCCAATGGTTTTCACCTTGTTCTCGTCCTCTTGACCATCTCTTACCAAGAACTCTCTTCTTTTCCCCTCCTTTCTTTCTTGGTCATCATCTCTCTCCAGTTAGTTCTCTTCTGTTACCTGAATCAATCATTGTCCCAGGCCAGAGTTGTATACTTCCTTCTGTTGTCTGGTCTGCTTCTCTATTTGAGATTACAGTATTCTGATCTCCTGTACTAGAGGCAGAGATTCTGATCCCTTTGACTCTTGTACTCTTCATTGGATATGTTGAGGGGTTGCCTAGTCTGCACCTTGTTCATTTCCACTTCACGGTCCACCATTGGTCTTAAGGTCTCGTTCTGTCTCCCTAGTTGGGATTGGAAAGTCCTATCATTGTTCCTTGGTGTACAGATCTCCTTTATCTTGTCCCGTTTCACCTTCTTTAGGTTCCTTAAGACTGCCAACCTGGTCTCCTTCTGGATAGCCCATTCAGCTAGTTCTTCAACTGTGTTGATTTCTAAATTATAGTAATTGAATTCATCTTGTAACTGTACTGACATCCCTGCATAAAGCCATTTTGATACCATGGCATCATCCAATAAGGCCTCTGCTTGGTCCAGGCAGAACTTGTTCTAATACTCTATCATTAGCCTGTTTCCTTACTCCATCTTCTTTATTTGGATTCTTGCAGCTCTCTGTGCATCTATCTCTCAGAACTGCTTCCTGATAGCTTCCTTGAAGTCGTTCCAACTATTCTATCCAGTTGGTTTCATCTCTTCCATATATGGCATCAACTACTTACTTGCGTCCTTCTACAAGAGGCTGGAGACATAGACAATCTTCTTTGCATCTTGCCTATCCTATCATCCCACTACGTGAAAGTAGATCTGCAGCTCTGCTAGCCAACTCCTTAGGGGGCTCCGATCGCCGCCGTACCTCTCCAGCTATTTGACCTTCTGTCTGGGCTGTCCTATTGCTTGAATGATCTGCTACATTTGTTCGGAGCTGAGTTCTGGTCTTGGAGTTGTACCTGAACCTTCCCCTCCATCTTGTGCCGGTGTCTCCATTCGCTGATCTTCATCTTTGTCCGAAGTCAAAGTGTTGTTGTTTAATTGTTCTTCTAGTGTTATTGGGCTCAGTGTTCTTGCTAGCTGGGAAACAGTTTATTGTAGCTTTTCTACTACTTCGGATAATTCCAGTCATTGGTCCTTGAAAGTAAAGTTCCTCTTGATATCATCTAAGTGTCACTGTAAGTGACACTTCGCAATATTATGTTCCTTACCTGGTATCAGTTCTCAGCAATGGGTAGCCAATGCTTCTCTTCTTTCTTCTTCTGGACGATAGTTCTTGGGCCTATGTTTATGACAAGGTAGGAGAGACTCTCATGTGTCTAGTCCTTGTCGCCTATCAGACTCTTTCACCAACTCAACTCGTCTAGTAGAGTTCTCGTCTCATATAGGAAAATTGTAAGGAGCATAAAGGTTTTATATTCGTAAAAGCATAAAGTAACAAGTATAAAAGCAACTTAGAACAAAGCATGAAGAGAATATCTCCTTGGTCCTATTGACCTCTTTTTATAGTTGCTTTACATACTACATCTCTTTACAACTAACTAGTCATATGACTCTCATGGTCACATGCATGAAACCCATGGCTTCTAATTAAGGTCATGTGCGAAACATAATACACCTATGAATTATAACTATAAGTCACATAAAACCATCATCTGATCAAGTCATATGACCTAAATGATCATATGTGTGAAACCCATGACCACTAAGTGAGGTCATATGTGAAACACAACATACCTATGACTCATAACAATGAGTTATGTGAAAACTCTTTCTTGAGGAGCCACGTTTGTGACAAATTAATCATAATACAATAATTAAGTCATATGACCTAAACAGTCATATGTATGAAACCCATGACCTCTAAGTGATGTCATGTATAAAAGTCCCATGACCTCAAATGAGGTCATATGTGAAACTCATAACATACTTATGACTTATAACTATGAGTCATGTGAAATTTCTTCTTACTAAGTCATATCTGTGACATTACTAGGAGTGGTTACAATTGCCAATATCTGGATCTGGAGTTCTTTCTTTACTCTTGATATCTACTTTCTCTATCCCATCTTCTCTTTTTTACCTGTTTACCAATTGTTCATCATGAAATTTGGAATTAGTCTTCTGCTTCTTGCTGTATTAGCTTTTGAAATCTACCTAGTATCTTAGGTGGAATTCTGTAATATTCAGGGAAGGTAAAGATATGAATTTTCTGCTATTGGCTATAGGTATACTCAACTAGAATGATTGGATTTCTATTTTGATCATTTAATGCTCTTTTACTAATTGACTTAGGTTTTTGTCCTTGGTGCTTTATAAAAATTTGCTGTGAAGGCATTGTTGATAAGATTTTATATCACAAAGTAGAGCAAAGAAAAAGCGAGAATTGTAGTGACAGTTCTTAGTAGTATAGTTCTACTGTATGATATCCTCCTTTGTCTTATACTAATTATGCTATACTGACATTTTATCATTCTCATACTTTCCAAGTTCAGAGTCATAAAACTATTAACTCTATGACAATTTCCTTAGATCTCAAGCTTTCTTGTCCTCTGACTTTACTATTCCTGAGTCACAAAAACCCTCTAAGAACCTGTTGCTTAAACTTTTGTTCTTGTTGAGACTTCAGCTAATTTCATTCTTGTATGCAGACCCAATTTTATATCACACCCAGCGGAAACCTAATTTCCGAGTCACAACCCATCACTCGGCCCCCATGAGTTATACCTCACCTAATGCCCTCCCATGTCAATCTGACATTCTCCGGAGATACCCTCTATCCCCGAGATGTCGAATGGCAAAAATTTTTATGGTACTTGAGTACCGGTACTACCGGTAGTACAATACAGGCGAAGCTCAGACGTTCCCTGCATAACACCATCCAAGCTCCCACAACCTCTTATGAGCTGTGACCAACATCCGGAGTAGTGCGGTGGAGACACTTTTCCGCTTAGATTAGCCCAGTAGCTGCATAAAAACCAAAAAGGCTGTTACACACATAGTAATTTAGCTTTTCCATTTCCATAGACTTATGTTATGGCGAAGCTCGAATAGAGTAGTTCATAATGAATTTGATATTAACTTATGCTCACCCCACAAGTCCCTGGCATGTGCAAGGGTAAGTGGGGCGCTGAAGCACAAATCTCAGAGTTTACCAACCTATTCAGGGTGTCTCCTAGCCTATTCCGGGTGTCGCCCAACTTTTTTCTCACATACAAAAACGCCAAAAAACACGTCTGCCTGTATGTAAAAAACCTTGTTCCCATACGGTATATGGGTGTCGCCCGTCTAAACGTACCCCCCGAGTACAAGTAGAACCTGAACACAAAGATTATAAATTCCTTAAATTTATCCTAGCCCAACCTATCCGGCATCCGCTAGCAAAACACAACGGCTGGCATATCCGACCTCGCAACCCAACACAAAACTAACAAAAACAAAAACAAAAACCACACAAAATCTCACAAAACATAAGCCAAACACCATCGATCGTCGTCACGGGCGCTCACTCGGACCAGCCAAGTCCCACACAATAGCGTCTTCATGAACGTCAACATCCCCACCAAACAAATTACGCCCAAACCAATTTGTAAACAACTCCCTCTCCAACACAGGGATTAAAGGTTTGTATGGCAGATTGTCTGTGCGGGTCTGATAGCACATACTAAATTCACACTCAAATGTTCAGGTTCTTCATGCCGGTAACCTGTACAAGTGAGTACGACTGACGAAAAGAAAAGAAGATGGGCAAGCTTGACACCACTATAGGGTGTGGTCAACCCTCATGTAAGGTGTGTAACCACATTCTGAGTACTGTACTTGTCCCAGGCCATAAGTACTAGTACTTGGCCATTCCAAAAGTATCCGGAAATCTTGGAAGGGTTTAGCCCTAGATGAAGTACCAAGATTCCGGGATACTTTTGGAATTGCCAAGTACTCGTACAGTCTTCACCGTAGTCGCGACGAAACCGGGCGGGCGACGAACAGGGATGTTTCTTAGTAATCTTTGTAACCCTAACCTTGGCCCTTTCCTTTATTGCCCAGAAAATACCCCTGTTCGTGGCCCGCCCAGTTTCGTCACGACTACGGTGAAGACTGTAGTGCGTAGACGGCCTAGTCCATTAGATGAATTGAGTAAAGTTGGACTCCAGTCTCATAGACCATAGGTAGCTGTTTGGACTGACTATATAGTCAGACTATAGTCGGCCTACAGGTAGTAATGTGACTGTTATTTGAAAGATTTTCATACAACCGGCTTGCCTGCCTTTTTTTTCCTAATCAGCTCTACTACCCCTGTCAGCTAGAAGGACAATCGGAACTCTTGCGGTGGCATTGGGAGAGAGAGGGGGGGAGAAAGAAAAAAAGTGAAGGTGGAATAACAGAGAAGCTAACAACCTTTTCGAAGTCCACTGCCAGCACTCACAATATCTTCTTATCAACCCCTACAAATTCCAGTGGGCCATTCGCAGGCCAGGCCAGTCCGTCAAATCCGACCATTTTCCTTGACAAGACTGCCTAGTTCATCGCCTCCCACCTGGACGGCCTGGCCTAGTGCGGACGGCCTAATATCTCATCTGCCCAACCACTACCATAACTAAAAATCAAAACTTCTCCTTCTCCGAACCCCTCAAACCCCTACTCTATCTGACAGCAGCCCCGGTCCAACAACCCCCGTGGGATAAAGCAAGGGACAAGTCCGGGGGGTGTCAGATCTTCATACGGGCGATGAAGTTGGGCCGAATCACACTAGCAGATTCGGTACCCGTAGCAAGAACTGGCCCAGCCACCGTTCGTGGAGCTGAAGACCTAAGACTTGTAATTGTCGTCCCCCTGTTAGTTTGGATTTGGAGGTTGTATTCGCCGTTGGTAGTCTTCTGTTTGGTCATCAGCATCCTCTCCTCACAGCTAGCGTTCGTTACCGGACCCAGTTTCTAACAAACGAGGCATCAAGAGCAGGCTATTAACTCCAGATTAAAAAAATCGTCTAAATTAGACAATTTTTTCCCCCAGTTAATCAGAATAACCTACGTTATTTTGTTCCTGCCCCTCAAAAACAGGGCCCTGTAACGAAGCCTACTCACAGCCCTTCCTTCAGGTTACTTACGCATTGCATATCCAGGCGGAAGTCTCGATCAGAGTAAATCTTTCCCCGACTCTCCGGAAATCTCGTCAATTTTGAATCCGGAATATCGTTGATGAAATCTCGGAGTGCTTCAGGTCCTTTCCCCATGGTGAATGAGATATTTAAGGAAGAACTAGGAAATGTATTGGAGGGTTCAAGCAGCAGTAATAGGAGTTCCGACAGATATGTCAGTAGTGGAGAGAACTGAGATTTATAGAAGATATAAACTCAAGATGGCGCTTCAGCCTTAATACCGGTACTAGTAATTCCTGACGTTTGTGAACACGACCGCTATTGCATACCACTAAAGTCTTGAGGCTCCCACCGATTTTTTGCAGTGAACCCAAGCGTCCAGTCCGTCCGTCTTCGGGCGTGGACGGGACGGACGGCAGTACATAGGGGATGCCCGGGACGGACCGGGGTCTTGGCGTCCGTCCAGACCGATGCCCGGGACAGACGGGCGGGCCCTACAGGTGTCTCAAGATATGGGATGTGCCTGGTACCTACCCGTGACTGCAGGGGACAGACGGGCCCTACAGGTGACTGCCGGGTCCTACAGGTGACGGCCGGGCCATAGAGGTGACGGCCGGGCCCTACAGGTGACTACCGGGCCTTACAGGTGATGGCCGGGCCCTAGAGGTGATGGCCGGGCCCTAGAGGTGACTGCCGGGCCCTACAGGTGACTGCCGGGCCCTACAGGTGACGGCCGGGCCCTACAGGTGACGGCCGGGCCCTAGAGGTGACGGCCGGGCCCTACAGGTGACTGCCGGGCCTTACAAGTGATGGCCGGGCCCTAGAGGTGATGGCCGGGCCCTAGAGGTGATGGCCGGGTCCGACAGGTGACTGCTAGGCCCTACAGGCGATGGCCGGGCCCTATAGGTGACGGCCGGGCCTTGCAAGTGACTTCCAGGCCCTACAGGTGACGGCCGGGCCCTGCACCTGACGGCCGGAGTATGCTTTTTGTTTTATGATATCAGAAGACTGCAGGGCCCGGGCGTCAACCCCTAAGACGGCAGTCTTTATGAAAGATGGACGCCGTGCCCTGCCGTCCTTATCCACCCTGCCCGGGACGCCCGGGACTACAGCCCGCCAGGGCCCTCTAGGGCGCCCGGGACGCTTGGGAACACTGATTTTTTGTGCTTATGCAATAGCAGTTGTGTTCACAAACGTCAGTCCATTACGGGTACTATCGCATCCTTCATAATATCAATATGGATGAAATAATAGATAAAATAATATCACATCCTTGACAATATCAATGAGGATACCGCATTAACTCAAAAAATTGAGTATCTCCGGACAGGGCTCCAATCCCCGTGTTAAGATGTCAGGACCCTAATAAAGCCTAGTATTGGGCAAAAGAGGAATAGGGTAATGGTGTCCACCCTAGTTCAATAGCCTTGTACCAATACAGTACGGTAGTAGAGGTTTTTGGAATTTCTCTATTCTTTTTTTGTTTAGTACAGTACTAGGCTTTCTGAGGGTTAGTTCTGTTGGTGCGGAGATTAGAACCCTGTCCGGAGATACTCAATTTTCCGAGTTACCTGTAACGCGGTAAAACGATTGACAATAGGGACTTTACGATTTTTGCATCCAGAGTCAAATCTAGCGATCTGGTTGGTCTAGAACCTCATTTGCCTCACGTCGGGAGTCTTTTCGCAAAGTCTCTAATATCAATGTGGAGACGCTGTAACACGCGGAAGCAGACGATGTGTTCAATCGTCTGAGCGCTTGGCTCCTATTCAATCCCATATTTTCTACTTTAGCGCGGCTAGTTACGGTCTGGCAAGGCTCTGTTTGGCGGGAACGGAACCGTTCGAGATTGTTCCATTTTCTCATACAAAACGACCGTTATGAAACGGAAGGGCAAGAAAGTATGGGGAATGGAACGGAGCGGACGCGAACGGTGGTATCCAAACAGGCCCTAAGGGTTTTTGAGGGGCTGGATTGAGACCTGTTTGATGGGAAGGGTAGGCCGGTCGACCGTTCCGTTCGGCCATGATTTTAGCTAGGGATATGGTTGTCTTGGCATCTTCGGAACGGAAGGTAACGGTCGTTTGTATGGGGGAACGGAACGAAACGGTCGTATCATATCCAAACAAGCCCTTATGTAAGATTCAAGTCAGCTTCTTTCAAGGTGCTACGTTCCCATCTCAACAACCTCTTCACTATTTCATTAGCTCACTGTCACCAACAACAAATGGCGCCGACACACCCCCATCAGCCTTCGTTGGAAATCCAACCTTTTTGGTCCTGTGCCAACTTGGGCGGCAACCCCGAACATCGCCACAATTGAGGCACTGTCACGACAACACCTTCGTGCGGATGACCTTTCTGTAAAATTCCTCGCAGGAGGGGCGTTTAACAAAGTCTACTTAATCACGGTCTCCTCGAGCACAATCAAGGACCAGAAGTCCTACATCTTCCGCGCAACGCTCCCGGTCGAACCGTTCTACAAGACTGCCAGCGAGGTTGCCACTCTCCGACTGTTGCGGCAATGTACCTCACTACCAGTTCCAGAGGTATTCGCCTACAATTGCACGACCGAAAATGAGTTGGGTTTTGAATGGATCATTATGGCGAAAATCCCAGGAGTATGCCTGAGGGAGGTCTGGCGCGATCTGAGCCTCGAGAGGAAGACAATTGTTGTTGAGCGCTTGGGGCAATTCTCGAAGGAACTCCGTGGGAAGTGCAGATTTGATGCCATCGGGAGTTTGTATCAGCATGCCGAGCTCAGCAAAGCGGACTTGAAGGTCGCTGTGGCTACTGGTAACAACGATTTTGTGATCGGGCCGATAGTAAACTCTTTTATTTTCGCTGGAAAGAGGAAGCCACTGATAAAGAGGGATCGCGGGCCTTATCGAAGCGACCGAGAATACTTACTTGCATTAATGAAAGTGGAACTGGAAAATAAGAAACTTCTCCTAAAACTGATTTCTGGTAAGTATGATAAATCCAATGGGTTGGCTACAGTGAAGTAACGACATGTTAGATAAACGTGCGGCTGGCGTTCAAAAGGCGCATTCGAATGACGAAGATTCAGAGAGTGATGAAGATGATCTTGCCGCGGATGTGCCCGAGATTGAGGATACCATCCGACGACTTCAGGAAATTCTCACTTCCCTTTTCTCCAATGACATGCAAACAAAGGAATTCGTGCTGCGTCATCACGACCTTAATCACTCAAATGTCATGGTTGACCACACAACACTGGAGATAACCGGGATCGTCGATTGGGAGTGTATTACCACTGTGCCAGCTTGGGAAGACACCTATCCTCAAATGCTACAGGGAGAAGACATGGAGGAACAACCAGAGCCTTTGGCATTTGGGGATACTGATGAGCTCCGCGTCGAGACATGGGAGAAATGGGAGAATACGAAGCTGAGAAAAATCTTTGATCAGGCTGCGGGTTCGGGTGCAACCAATGATAAAGATGGATGGGATAAGCGTGGCGTCAGGGGCCAGCTTGATTTGCTTGGATTTTCGGCTAGGATGGTGAACAACTGGATTATTGAGTATGAGAAGCGGGGGCGTGTGCGGTGCTGTTGAGCGCTATTTTGCCATCATTATTTTGCTTGCCTAGGAGCATTGGCCTTTGTACTATAGTTTCATACGATACCCAGTTGGTGAGCTTTTGGAGCCGACACTTATCTATAGTTAAAGGGATGATATTATCGGGTAGTTTTTTCGTATTAGACAATCAATTTCAGATAGCTCCCGAGTGCCCAATTGTTCATATGATGCCGGTTAAAAAAAAAAATAGAGAACTAAAATTATGGGTTATATAGAACCGGAGTAGTGTTGACCTGACGGTCCTAGCCACAAAGTTTCTATAAATTTTCAACTCCTTATATCATCCTCATTGCAAGCAATGACAGAGATGTCATAATAGTGCTGAGAACTTTCAATAGTTAAGTACGCCGTGAAGCCCAATTTCAAAATAAGCATGGTACCAAACTTGTGTTATACTGGCCACTTCCCCAAATCTGATGAGATATTTCAGGCCACCGGCATCTGCGCTACCGTGTATACAAGTGTTGGCTATTCCCGACAGTGGACCCTCCAACAACATTGTACAGAGAAGGAGAAAACGTGGAAACTCCAAATACAACGCATTTAGACCTGCCATCCATAACTGCAATAGACGAATCATACATTACAGTTCATAATCATCATTCCACCCCAAACTATCATATATGAAGATTTCCTCATCTCCACCAGAAGTGCCTACCGGTAGAGTTCGGGTTTCGCGAATGGAACCAAACAATTTGACACCCCCATCGGGCGAGGGCCTAGGGGTCGGTACTGGTTTAGAGCCCAATACAGAGCCTGAAAGGGAACGGTAGAGCACGCTGTTGCTTGTCGGAGTAGCCAACGGTGCCTCAAAGGGAGGGGCTGCTGGATGGGACACCGTCTTCTTCTATCATCTGCTCTCTTCGTAAGGGGCGGACCGGCGTACTTGCAACACCGAATCGTGTTTCCGAATTTGCGACTTCGGGTAAGTCATCCCATAGTGGTGCGGCATCACTCTCATCCTCGAGTAGAGGTTGGTTGGGGCTTTGTTGTCCTCCGTTCCGGGGCCGCTATCACTTGGACATTTTCTATAAGGATTTCTGGGAACGCCTCTTAGCCCTTACAGAGGGTTAGCGGAAGGAATAACCTTCAAGGTCAAAAGTGTTATACTTCTATTGGAGCTAGCTGTATGTCGCTTTTTAGCATCCTCAACAATATCAGCTGCAACTGCAATACAGTTTGACCTTTTCCAGGTATCGATCGCATCCACTTTCGAGCCGATCTCTACTTGTCTTTTGACAAAACCCTTGGGATTCAAGGTTCCTCCATGCATGTTGGCTTTTGACACAGATGCTGCATCAGCTGTGACAAGCGCAGCCAAAGTATCCCCACCTGCCTCTCTGGTGGCAGTAGTAGCAGCGGGAGCAGTGATGGAGCGAGTGAACCCTGGCGCTTTCTTCTTAGGCTTCCGTTTATCCTTATTTGGGTTGGATGCATCCTTATTGCTGTGAGCAGCTAACTGGGCTAATTGATCCCCGCATTTTCTGTTGATTGATTTGCATCCCTTCGGGAGTTCAGAGGCATAGCTTTCATCGTTAACTCGTCATCCCCATTACGGAATAAATAGTGTTTATACAAACCAAGCACAACCTCGACACAAAAATGCTTGAGGTAGCCATGCTCTTTATCTCCTTCGGGCCCTTCGGATACTGAACCAATAGACCTCTAGATACATAGGCGGTTAGAAGCTAAGTCGAGTAGCAGAGGATAATTAGGTACATTCGACCTTTTCCTTTTTTTTAGACGCCCTCTCTTTGCTTCCATCTTCATTCGTTGCTGTAACTTGGTCTCGTTGTAAAGACATTATCTCAAACAAGAGAATGATTTGTAACTCAGTTCTACGATGAGATCAGCAGGGAAATAATAATCGGTCGTATAGGCCCATGCATACTCCCGAATTTTGAACTCTTGGACTCTCCGCTTCAACCACTGGTCACCAGGCCGCACCAATTTATCCTGAAATGAGGCACCTCTCCACTCTTGCACATACTCTCCCTCGCCGGCACGTAGCACTTCATCCTCCTGAAACCTCTCTCCCAGAGCTATTTGGGGGATTATACTGCGGAACTTGATGTCCATTTTCTCAAAAGAAAGAAGCACGCTCTGTGGGGGGGTAGTCAATTCTTCGCCGGGTGAGGTGGGATGTTCCGGGGAGCCGCCACACATAGCAGCTCGAGCGTGCGACAGAGTTGATTTCGCAAAGTACGCAAGCGGCTTCTTCCAAACACCGTTAGTCAATATACGAATGCCCAAGCCCAGTTTGATCCCTTACTTTTGCAATATAAAGAGTGCCGGAATACCGCTTCTCCGTATTCTCAAGAATATCGGACAGCGTGGGGGACGCAGAGTCTTTCCTTAAAGCTTCAATACCCGGTGAGGGGGGGCAGGCAGCCTAGTTGGATCTTGTCTGCTCTTAAGTTGGTGTTCAATACATAAGGTAAACGGTGATGGAGACCAATAGCGATGCCTCATTACCCCAAAGATAGAATACCCTTTAACCTTCGGGCTTGACGGTAGACGCAGAGCACCAGATTACTATTATCCAGTCTCGTGGTATGCAACAGAACTCTCTTTCTAAAAGCACTTCCACACTGCTGGCATTATACACCAAGTATACTATTATCCACAAAGGTCACATGATTATATATTAGGCTGATATGCTACCCCTGTTCATTCCCTACCTTCCGTTCACTACACTATAGGGCCTTTTTTTCATTATAGCAAACAAAAGTCCGGTGGGATCCAGATTTTCCTGCGCTGTTCATTATGGTCAGGGATTCACTATATCCAGGTTCACTATAGCCAGGGGCAACTGTACTTCACAGAAGAGTAGAAGGTGGATTGGCAGGGTGCTAGGAAAGGATGAAACAGGAGGAGGGGGGGTTGAAGAGCTGACTACGCGAATTGATCATAGGACTAAGAGAAATCAACTGATTCTAGTATAACAATCACCGTGCTAGACGACACTAGGGCCCCGCGACCCACCGGAAGATGTACTAGACCGTGCGAGCCCTCAGCGAGGCATGGTATTTCTTGGCTAGCAAAAACCCCAGAGTAGACCGGGTCTTACGATCCAAGAAATGCTGTCTCGCTAAGGACTCACACGGTATACCACTCCGTTAGGTTACCGCATTCGCGGCCAACTTGCCACAATACACCGGTAACACTATAGAGCCCGAAACTCGGATTTACATATACCCTCCAAAGCTTTTTGCTAGAATGGGCAGCTATGGGGTATACGAGAGGCATCTCCTAATAAGTGTTCCCAACAGTCCAGTCCATCCGTCTTCGAGGGAGGACGGGACAGACTACAGCTACAGCTCTTAGTCCGTCTTTTTTGGGGTTCTAGGACGGACTATAAGGGACTATAGTCCTGGCGCTTGGACCTCTGGTACTAGCCAAGTTGAAATTATACACCTCGACATGAATAATTTTCACATCGTGAGACATCACTCATGTGGTCCCCGGCCGTCCCCTACCGTCCCCTGCAGTCCCACACCGGCCCCTACTGTCTCCCTTTTTCATGCGATCCCTACCAGCCCCGGACATCCTTCGCAGTATATGGCAAATACTCCACTGTTTTGTTATACGGAATGCTTTATTTCATTTGGACATGGCTAATCATGTCCTATTTATCGCCATTTACTCACAGTATTGATAAACCCGTCATGTCACTCGTGTACTGTCTGGAGTAGAAATTGTGCACCTCTGAACGAATCACTATTGCATCATGGGACGTCACTCTTGCCGTCCCCGGCCGCCCCTTACCATTCCCGGTCGTCCTCAACCATCCCTGGCCGTCCTCAACCATCCCCTGCAGTCCCCTGCCATCCACCCTCCCTGCCCTGAACTAACATGTCTCACCCTGTAGGGCCCGCCGTCCTGCCAAAAGACGGCCGTCCTGCCCTTAGGCCGCCCCGGACGGCTGGGAACACTGCTCCTAATTGGTGTTATGGAAGTTACCTCTTTTGGCTGTAATATAGGTCTTGTGTGGAGTACCCTACACACTCCACACAAGGCCACCAGGACTGTTTTTCTTTCTTGTGTTTAATCAACTTGAGGCCCACCTTTCTCCCCCAGACAACAATCATCTTTCAACATCAACTTTTCTCCATTCAAAACTTTTTTATTGGCGGAAGTTCACACGATTTGGCAATCAACACCTCCACCATCACGATACAGTTCTAGGGGCGAAGGTGCATGGGGTATTAGGACTTTCGTAGATCTAGTGCACGTAATATACACGTACTGTATCTCCTCTCAACCGGTGACCACTCCCAATTCTCACCACGGCAGTTTTGCTCCAAACGCCCTCTTCTACCCTCGGTTTCCGCGGAGCGAATTCGGATCCTGTCTGAGACCATGATTACAGGCAACCTTTGTTGCTTGAGCTTTTCGAACCTATTTCGAGGAGTCAGTCAGCCGCAACTCAACTTTTGTACTAAAGTTCCGGATTCCAATCATATCTTGTAAGGGAGACAATCGTAGAACCATAGACGACCTCCCAGGCCACCCGAACACCCCCCCCACCCGAACGCTTTGAGACAGTGTTATATAATCTGAAAAAAAAAAATGAAAAATATGATTGGTTACTTTTAGTAACAAGTCGTCATAGTGATAATACAACCTCCCAGTGCTCACCGCAACCCAAACTGATGTTCAGGAAAAGCTATCATGACTTGCTCCATACTTTCATATCTTTCATCAGGCAATTTTCATGGTTCTATTGAGATCTTTCTCTTGACCTCTCTTTATCACTTTGACATATAAGTGAACCAATGGTACTAAGCGATCAGACCCAGCGATGTGAGGAGCAATTGGCAGAGGCTGAGAGGGTTTATCGAACAGCTCCAGGGTATAGCTCAATCCGAAAAAACAGCTGCTTGCTTTGAGCTCGTGAAGCCCACTACACTACATGATCGCATCAACTCAAATGCAAGTAAAGTACGAGATATTGAGAATCGTCAGCATCTTTCTTGTAAGTAGCATTATTTTAAATCTCTGATAGTTACAGGACTTGAAGTTGGTTTAACTGATCAGAGTTATCTAAAGCCCACGAGCAAAAATATCTTTTTGAAATTTGTGATCGCATGAGTGAACACAATTTTCCAATAACCGAACAAACCTTTAAGGAGTATGCGACAGGAATTCTACAACAAAAGATATCTGATTGTCCTCTACGTGGATTGCAGGAAGTTTTGGGCAAAAATTGGATTTCAAACCATTTTCAAAAATGGAAGAATAGTTACCAAACTGTATTATACATTCGAAACCATTATATCATGCCTGGGCACAAGCCAATTCTGATCACTACTCTTTTGATAACTATTTCAGAAAGCTTAGAAATGCAATTAACGATTATCAGATTGAGCCACAGAACTTTCACAACTTAGATGAGAAGGGATTTCGGCTTGGAGAAGGTAGGGATTTCTTGAAGTTTTTCTTTGATTTATATTTTATTAAAGTTATATCGAGTACTACTAGAGAATTGGAAGCCATAATACAGTTGAGAATAAACACTATTTTATTTTATTTTAAGAAATCTGCATAAGCTAATGGTTATATAGCTGCAACATCGAAAGTAATTATACGAAGAGGGGATCCAGAAGATGTTGAGCTTGCAGAGGATGGAAATGAGGAGAGTGTAAAAGTATTGGAATGCATCTTGGCAGCAGATTATATGGCGAAGGCCCATATTATTTACAAGGGAAATAGCCATCAGTATGGATGGTCTGTGAAAGATGGTTATACATACAAATATTCACCATCTGGATTGATTGATTCAGATCTCGACGAGCAATGGATAGAGACCATTTTTCATCCAGAAACGTGTGCAATGTATGTTTTCCACAATTGGAAAGAAAGCAAGACTATAAGTATTACTAGAATTTTAATAAAAATAGTGCGCAGGGGAGATGGCGTCTGATCCTGGTTGATGGGTTAGGAGCACACATGGTACTAGAAACGCTAGAACTGGGCTGGGCTAAGAAAATTCTTGTTATATGTCTTGCTTCTCACGCAACACATTTATTACAGCTATTGGATGTTGGTGTTTTCCGCCATTATCAGCACTGGTATAGAGTTGAAGTTCAAAAGCACTCAAGATATGGGAAGACAGGTATTGGAAAGTATAATTTCATGTTCTTCCTGGAGCCAGCATGGCAAAAAACCTTTACTGCAACTGCACTTGATAAGAATGGGATTTGCCGCATTGCTAGCAAGGCATTTACAAGTGCCGGAGCGTGGGCATGGAATCGTGAGGCAGCCGAACGACGCATTCCTGAACCTCCACAGCAGAATATAGAAACTACTCCACCACCACATCACACCCAACCTCTAGGAAAAGCATACAACTCTCTTCGGAAAGAACTGAAATTCTCTACTAAATCAGAGTACTCCAACCCTTCTGACACCTCCAATTGTCAAGAGTCTTCTCAACCTCTAGTACTTGAACCTAACAATATTATTGATGTCGTCGATCAGATGCATTCCATTATTGAAACTCAGCAGACTGAACTCAGCGGCTTGCAGTTTGAAAAGCAACGGTTGGAAAAGAAGTTGAGATGTGTGCGAAATACACGTCCTAATTGCCGACAGGTCTATAGAGAATCTTGCCTATGTACGGGAGAGTCTTTACAGGAGCAAAAGAGAAAGAGAGATCAATTAGACATAATAAAAAGAAGGAAAAAACAACCAAAGGTAGCTAAAATAGAATCCCTACCCCATACCCCTACTCATATACTATTACTTCTACTGGGCTATGTTTTCCTATTTTGTAAAGTCAAAGTTTGTTTACTGACCTTCAGGGACCAGGTAAGATGCCAGATCAGTTTGAGGCAGGATCTCTACCAACTACCAACCACCTTGACGCGATCCATCAGTCGAGCCACACCCCCACCAACCAGATAGACATGGGAGAAAAGAGATCATCATATGCAGGACCCCAGATGGGAGAAAGAAAGAGACTGGATATAGGCGGTGGAGGAGCTAAAGAAGAGGCCACGATGACAGTGATGGGAAGAGGGAGAAGCATGGGTATGGGCAAAGGATTAGGAGAAAGAGTGAGTGGGGAAGGTGGGTACTGGGGGAGGGGGAAGGGAGAGAGTATAGAGAGTATGGGACCGCTAGAGTATCGGATTGGAGGATGGAGTGGCAGCGCTTGGAGAGAGAGGGGGCAGGGGATTTATCCTATTCTAGAGGATCAGAATGTCTCTGGACAAATTGGAGAAAAGGAAAATATGACAGCGGGGTTTGCTCTGAAAGAAGGATCAGAAGACAGCGGTATTCAGAATTATCAGTGGGTATCAAGAGAGCTAACTGTTGAGCCACCAAACTTTCCTGAAGGACTCAATAGCAAAGAGGAAGATTTTGATGTACCCGAGTTACGCGGTTGAAGTTGGACAGCTAGGATGGAAATTCTCACACAAAGTTACTATCTGCAGTCAATTTAGTCACACACATAGAGTCTGCACGAGAAGTTAGTAGTTCCTCAAGCTAGAAATTATCTCCACTTACCTCAAACTCCGGCCATACAAACCTTGTAAAATTCTGACCAATCAGGATCTGTTTGGGTGGGGGGGGTGTTCGGGTGGCCTGGGAGGTCGTCTATGGCACTCACGATCGGTTGTGAGGTCGCGACGATGGGGACCCAAGACTAGCGTTCGTGTGACATGTCTGATACAAATCGTGCATCCTTCGCAGATGATTGGAAATGAATATCAGACATGTCACACGAATTATGTTGTTGAGCTGCCATCATCCCAACGTCAGTGATGTAGACTATGTGAGGGCTCAGCGAGGCGGCACCCTCAGCGAGGCTTGGCGCATATTCAGTAAGAATCAACGAAATCTGCCCGCAAAATATTTGCCAAGCCTCGTTGAGGGTGCCGCCTCGCTGAGTCCTCACATAGTCTAGTCCTTGAACAGGCTAGATCCCCCACTCTCCGCAGCCCCTAAAGAAGGTAGACCCCATTACCCTCATAAACTCTCACTCGCCACCCGCTATTCTCAATAGGGGATTTAGATTGTCCGGCACAAGGGCCGAGGGTAAAACAGGAGAGGAATCGCTCCGTTGGCTTAGCCCAACTATTTTCTAGGGATTTAGCATCCGTCTTGTAAAAGGTTGATAGTTATCTCATCGGATCTCCCCATCACACTAATCAAAATTAGTCTCCGAACACCTTTGATTCTTCCTTCCCACCCTCTTACAGCGGCAAAACCTTTTTACTTTTTTTTCTCAAATCTGTCCTGATAAATAGGCCAAGTTTCTTTCACTTTATATTCCATTTATAATATCTTTTCCAGCACTACTTGCTGCTTCTCTAAAGCCTCCCGAATGAGGCATATTCTAGGCGGGTAGGTATATAGCCACCTAGGGAAGAAAAACTCTACGGTTATTGTCACTAAACCCTCCACAGAGCATTCCTTGGCTTAGGGACCCGTGCGCCGAATCAGCTAAGTCCCCCTAATTCACTGGGAATGGGTGCCCTTGTTAGTACAGATAGGGAAACCCAAAATTGGAAGAGAAGTACGAGTAGATACAAGTTTAGAAAGAACGGAGAGAATAAAGGCACTAAAATAAAATAAAATAAAATGTCTTTACGGTAATCGGGATCGAAACAGGTGTTGTTAACGCTACGGCGATTTCATACCGCTAAAATTCTGCTTTTTTGGCTTGAATCTAGGTGTCATGCAATTGCAATCGTGCTCACAAAGGTCATTCAATTACAATTACATGCAATAGCAACCCTGTTCACAAAGGTCACCCAATTCTGAGTACTCGAGTAACCAACACGTTAGGACATGGGCAAGGTCATGTAGAGATGGGCTTTGATACTTAAGCTTCAATCAAATATATTATACTGACACCCCCCAAACCGGCATACGGCCAGCTGACGGGTGTCAGACTTTCCAAACCTTCGTTCTATCTTACACCACTCCGTTCTTACAACCATATTCCCACAACTATTACTGTTGTCCGTATTGCTATATCAATCTTGTTTCTCCCTTTTTTGCATAGAATGCTGTCTGATTGGAGTGGTTTGTTCATGACATTTACTCTCTGCATAGAAACACGATTGCTAACGTAGTAACTACTCTTCCACTAGTATTTATGAAGTGTTGCCTGGCAATCCTGCTTGTTGCCTTTCCAGCTGGATATGGAATCGGCGTTCTGAACTCCCCCCGGTCTACAGCTCGAGTCACCACAACTCCTATACCACTCCTCACACCTCCACCCTGACCCACCGCACCAAACTCACCCCAACCGCAGCCACACTCACTCCAACTGCAACCACTCTCACTAGCATTGCTCTGTTCCTGCTCACCACTCCAACCCCGACCTCCCTTGTTACCCTTACTCCAACCCCCCTCACTACCCCAGACCCGGAATTGGAGACTCTACTATACGAGTTGCTAGACCTGCTAGACGAGGAGCAACTCCAACGGGAGTCATGCGAGAAACAGTTAATGATGGCGGGAAAGACACCTGAGCCATATAGCCTCGTGTCTGGCAAGTCCGTGCGGAGAACATGGGTGAGGTATGAGACCCGTGAGGTTGAGTTCCGCTTCATTGAAGGGAGATTGGATAGAGATTACCGTAGGAGAAGAGTAAAGATAGAGAAGAGAAAGATATGCAGAGTACAGTAAGGGATAGGAGATGCCAGTGAATGGTAGGAGATATAGAAGGGAAGGCAGGAAAGGGCTTGGGTCCTGGGTGGTTTTTTTTTCTTTTTCATGAATGTGCTTCAGTTAGTAGTAGGAGGATAGGTGCGGCTTTCTTCTTCGTTCTTTCTTCATGTATCAAGCAGGGTTAGTACAGTATTAACTCTTATGATTTCCTATCTACATTCTATCCCTAATCTCCATCTTCGGGGAGGAAGGGCCTTAAGAACGGTTAGTGCTTTCCAGACACGGTATAGCCTACGTTTCTGGGCATATTTGGATCACGTCAACTGTCTTTCACAATTGAGTCAATTGACAAGCTAAACACATCTTGAAATGGTGTCGCAGTTTACAAGGATATTCGTGACATGGCGGAGAAGCGGATCGCAAGTGTTAATAAGGTACCCTAATATCTCGTGAAATCCACTACCGTACACCCGGAAAACTGGCGAAACTCGCTATGTTTGGACCAGGATGGGTTAACTCCGGGCCAGTGAAAGAGCTAAATGCAGCCCTGGCCGACGTTTCTCATAGGCCGGCTCATGTCAACCAGCGCTTGCCAATCACAGTAGTCTAGTTAAAACTCAAGCGATAGGAGAATCTTACTGGCCCGGAGCTAACAAATCCTGGTCCGGACATAGCGAGTTTGGCGAGATTTTGCGGATTAGAAGCCAAAGGCGGGGGAGAAGGATTCGCCTTTTCTCAACACAGTACTGTAAAAACTCCTTCGATTCACTAGCTTCGTCAGGTCACATAATTACAGTACAGCGCTGCAAATTGCGACACCGGGCTAAGATAGGTTTAACCTGGGAGGTTAACAGAACTGCGAAAACCAGTTAAGGAGATCAAACACAGCCAAATGACTCATATATACCGTTCCAGGAAAGCGCTAACCCTCAAGAGCCTTTGATCTTGAATCCGCATTAGTGACCAGGCGGAGCTGGCGAATCGAACTCGTTTTTACGATATAAGATCAGCCCCTCAACGGAGGCCGGATCTAGTTAACTGGTATTCGCAATTCTGTTAACCTGTCAAACTAAACCTTCTTAGATGGTTTGGACTCAGAATTTGGAGATTAGAGGCCTACCGCAGATAGCGGATTACTTGAGAATTTACGGTATGATACTGCAATAAAATCCGCCATCGAGGAAAGTGGCCCACTACCCACAATAGGTTTAGTTGACAGGTTAGGGGAATTGCGAATACCTGTTAATGAGATTCAACACGTCCAGTGGGCTGATCATATACCCTGTCAGGAAAACAGGGGTTCCTTTTGGGATTTTTTAACTAATAATCCATAGATCACACAGGGGTACCTGAGATGGTGAATGACAAGCCAATCTCCACCTTGTGACAATGGTATATGTACCTCAACTAATACAAACTGAACATGGGTACCCAAAGTCTTGCCATTATTTTTCTTATCATTTTGCTTTGCTTTTCCCATCAAGTAATTGCATCTCGTGCTCCCTTAAATCCATTACACTTTAGTTTGGTCCACATACAGAATGTAGGATATCAGCTGGTTACTGCTACTAGTACTAGCCCACTGACACTATATCGACCCGGTCCTAAGCTAAAGCCACTAGCCAATTGAGTTTACAAACCACGCAGTCCAATTAAAGGAGTACAGAGATCTTACAGCTGCAAACGTAAGATTGAAGTCTTATTGTTTCTGATCCACTATCAAATGCTTGCTAATGATCAGAATACAGAATATAGACATCCCACCAATGTTGAGGCAGCTTCATATTGGAAGATACTGGGTAATACCAGCTCAGAGTGGCGGAGAAATCAGGGTGAGATTTGTGGTACTAGGACAAATTCACGGTGGAATATGGTGAACACCTAGAAGTGAAGGTGCTTGTTAGGCATATGGAAATCTGAGACAAGAAAAGTACACTGACCTCACGGTAGGGTAACTGCACACAGACCCTCGATTACCCGGAGAGTCAACACCCGCCTCCGGCCCCCTTATAGGGCCTGCACGTCATTAGCGAGATTTCCAGAGTTGCGTCCTGTAACTAACATGTCACAGCAATAAAGCTGACATCATAACACCATATACGTCGCCGGCATCTGTCCCACCGGATGCCGTTTGCAGGGTATCAGAGAGGGGACCTTTGGCGACATCTGGGAAGTGGAACGGAAGAATTCCATTGGAGCTGCATTGAGATAGTAGGCTTCAAGGATAGGTTTCCTAAACTATAGGCCAAAGGTGATGGGATGTTTTAGGCAAATTACTCATGAGAGGATGTCCTGGTAGTGGAGACAATTGAAGACATACCGAATCTACCAATACTCTTCTGATATCAGCTATATGTTGGTTGGTCCTAGTAATAGGACCCCTCTACGGAGGCCGGCTGACCAAGGGGAAGTATGCTCAGAATGGAAGACCTAGATAAGTCAGAGTCCCTGAAGATGTTGACACATTGGGCTTGGACTTGCAATTAGCACTAGGTGGCACAGCTTGAACCTGATTACCTCATGACTGAAGAGACTACGGGAATAATAGTCAACTAGACTAAAGTGATATAATAGTCTATGCAGACAACCAAGTTGAAGGCCGCTATTTGGTATAACAAATAGCGCAGGCATCTCAATGGAGGAATACTATTCCGTAATCGCGAAAGGGTGTTATAAGTTTCAGGGTCAAATAGTGCTCGTACTTATAATATTCAGGACGTTTGCATATTAAAATCAGAGTGGTACTTCGTAGGCATAGTAGTTAGAAGTAGTCCGCAAATACGCAGACGTGAGATATAAATATTGAAGTGCCTCTCGAGCTTTACAGACATAAGCAAGCAATGTAAAAGAGATCTTATCAATCTAAAATCTTATACAATACAAATCTTTGCTTTACCGATTTTATCGAGAAGAGCCTTCCATGACAGATTCTCTAAACCAAGATTTTAACCTACATCCCTCAGTTATACTAGAGTCTGGCGTCCACCTAATTGTATATTGATAGTTATCCTGTTACCAAGGCTCACTATATAAACTACGAGTTCACGTCAAATTCCACTCTCAGCTCTCACTGCGATTACAGCTTCGAATCTCCTCACTGCCTGATTTACATTCATATATTAAAAGAAATATTCGCCAGTAAGCTGCTCAAAATTGAAGAAGGGTACATGCAAGAACTCTCGTAGTTCACAATACCTTTCGGGATCCCAACAAGGGAATAATTCAATCCCATATATCGCACTTGGCATGGTTCGAACTTGGAGAGGAGTTCTCACAAGTTGGAAGCCCTCATCGACTGAAGTATCTAGTACTCTAAAGACATTAAACTAGGCACAATTAGCTAAGAACCATCCACTCTTTCGGCTTCGGCCTAAAACTTATATATGTACTACAGGTATATTTTAAAAGTCGAAAAAGGGAAATTCAGGTCCTAACCCTAGAATCAGATTGTCTGACCACGTTTTTACCTATACATCTAGAACATCTCAGACATTGCATACCATACATATGGTTCCTTAAGCGGTTTAAAGAATACCAAGAACTCTCGTACGTAGTACTAGTAATTACTCATCTATGGCTATTGGAATGATTAGCCTATCTGGAAAAGGTAATAATGGCTGAGATACTATAAGACCCAAGAAAGAGGATAACAGCCGGGGAACCCATGGGCACCTGACCAGATATGAGCGGGACTGATGATTCGGTCATATAGAGTGCATTCCTGTTAATACCTCAGGAGCCACACTTCCACATAGGAGTTGTACTCTCCCACCTCTCACCGAGCATCTAGCGTCACAAGTACATATCGGATATCGTGACCCTCTACGGTAAAGCCCAGAGATCATGCTGCGAATCTAGCCAAGTTAGCTAGCCATCTAGCGATAACCTTGAGTCGAATAAGGCAAGATATAGATACCTTACTCAGCCAAGTCAATATCGCCTTCAAACATTAGAAGGGAGTCACTTAAGCCAATAACTTAAAACTACTTAAGGTTCAACAGCAAATCGCAGATGGACAAGATGTCCATGACAATGACATTGCAATCTTGTTGATGCAGCTGGCAGGTGTGGAACAGGAGGTCGAGAATATCCAGTAGGAGATACTACAGGAAAGTAGCAAAAAAGATAGATGCACAAGACAAGCGTCAACAAGAACATGAAGAGGTAACCACGAGGTTACATAGAATTCTCAGACAACAAAGCTAGGAGGCATTAGCCCGAGATCAGGCTCTGGAGCAAATGGTTACCAGCCTAAGAATGGAATTCTTACAATTTTGTTCTCAAGAGATCAAGCGTGAAAAAGATGTCAACCATACCCTAGGGTAATGGCATTTGTACCACACAACTCGCCAGATGGCGATCCGCACACTACAAAACCAATAATGGCAGCAAAACGAGGAGATGAATAATGCTTTAAAAGTATTAACAGCATTGGTAAATAAGATACTAGCTGCTGTACCAAGTCAGGAAGCTGCCAGACCAGCACCCTTACCCCCAATTGAGTAAAAGAATGTCAAAGAAAACTACGCTCCCCCTATGCGAAGGCAAAAGGGAAAAAGCAAGGAAGTCACTGATGCATCCCCCTCAGGGGCCCAGGTAGGTGATCTAGGAGATCCTAGTGATTATGATGACGATGATGATGAGAGAGGAAGAAGAAGAGGAAGTCCAAGCCATGGCAGGCGAGGACAGATACCAGAACAGCCTGGTATGGCAGAAACACTTGCCAATGCAATGGCGCTTAATATGAAGTGGCCATCAGAGCCACTCCCATTTTTTGAGAACACATCCTCGCAGGACATATATATCTAGATTATACAATGAGCTGACTATTTCGAAAGAAACCCGTAGATCTGGGATAATGCGCGAGAATGAGTTATATACATGCTCAACCACACTAAGGGAGACATGGCCCTTCCTTATACTATTTGGTGTAGGAAGGCTATGGATGAACTACAAGGAGAAATCCAGCAGCCAGAGCTGGCTACATAGACTCATTGTGAACATGATATGATCCAACAATTCGCCGGGATAGAAGGCGAAAGACAAGCACTTCGAGAAATGAAGCATGTCTTGTACGTAGACAGTATTGAGCATTACCTCACAATCATGCACAACCTAAATATTAGGGTAAGCATGACCAGAGAATGCTGGAGGGAGGAAGTCGAATCCAAACTTTCAAAACAAATTGTCCTCAGGTTGTCGGTCTTGTAATACACAACAGATCAAAAATGAGAAGAAGCACTTAGTTTATGTGGTTGATCGGAAGAAGCACTGCTTGCTAGCGAATGGCTGGTACGAGACCAAGCACCCAAGCTAAAGATTGTCCAAGAGGTCAAAAGAGAAGAGCGACGGGACTATAAATTAAAGCGACAAAGGGATAATAAACCTTATGTCAAGGGTAGTAGAGCCCCACTATGGAAGTAGAAAAGAGACAATGAGTCCGAGAAGCTGTGGATGAAGTTCAGAGGTGTGGTAAAGAAAACCCACAAAAGCTTTGACCGGGCCCATACTGGTATCCTGCAAAGTGTGATAGACACTGGGAGGTGAGATGGAGATCGTACACATTGTGGAAAAAAAAACCACACATATCAGATGTGTTGAAGAGATATCCATATAGTGGTAGCAACTGTCAGTTCAAGACCAATAAACATGGGAATTCATTTTGTGAGATTGGTTATTATAAAGCCAAAATTAGTACGCAGTGTCACTGCTGTCCAGCACCCAGCCCAAACCAATGAGATCTGGGAACTGGAGGACGACAAGGAACTGACCTAGGTCAGCTCAGAGGTACCAATGGTGACAGTGTTTGGGTACTCAGTATCAATATAGAACTGGAATCAAAATAGAAACTCCCTGTGGCTGGAGTGTATTGAGTACTGACCGTGATGAAGATCGTGTAGTCCGTATGCAACTACAGGAGTCAAAACTCAAAATAATCAACACGGCTCAAAAGTAAGTCTCTTGTTTCATGATCAAAGCAAGTAGGCTTCTAGTGAATGAACTCCATGAAGGACTTGAGAGCTTGAATACAAGAAATCAATATATGTAAAGTTGGGACTGAAAGAGCGAATAGCTACCATGCCTACATGACCTGCGAGCCAAGAGTATGCTGTTCAGTGAGTCACCTGGTGGCTGCTCGCCACTCCTGTGCAAGCAAGTTAGTATACCGCTGAAGTTGGGATATAGCAATGCAAGATCTACCTGATAACAATAGCAGCAGGAGAACAACCAATGCGGGCTGTTCTACCTACCAGATGAGTCTGAGTCATATTATATGTTTATACTGTCTTGCCTTCTGGAAGGAGTGTGGAGCAGTGATATACCGCTTTGGTACGCATGGCTCTCCTGAGGTAGCTGGACAGAGAACTGAGACCCTGAGGAAAAAGATCGGTAAAAGCGGAAACTGCACACCTGGGAAGTAAAATGTCTAATAACCACGCGAAAACCTGCTAATAGCCTAGGCCTGGTGTGTGGGGAGAAGTAGTCCAGTCAAATAACTGGTCATGCACAATTGCATATCAGTGAAACACCGCTTAGCCTGTAGACTCAGATTGTTGGAGCTAAAGAGTTTCTAGTTTGTCTGAGGAGACCTCAATGGTCGAAATAACGCGGGCATAGTAACAAACGTCTTGTTACCTACACCCAACACCTATGATGCCTAAGCGCAAGAACCAAGAAAGTCTACAAAGTGCAAAGTATGTAGATTTAGGCGCTCGAAAACCAAAACGATACCTCTGTCCGTAGGGGATCCATTAACTCCACCTACATGATGAGCGATACAAAGTTAAAGTCTTGTTGAACTCGGGATCCAACATGTTCCATATCAAGAAGGACCAAGTTCAAAACCTTCGTATTCCACTTGTTGAACGCAGCAATGCAGTAGATATCTTAGGCTTTGATGGATTATCAGTAGCCTTAGGAGGGAAGTGTTACACCCTACCTATAAAATTGAAAATGGGTAAGAACTGACACATTTCTGAAGTGTCATGTGAAGTGGCTAAAGCGAGTCATTATGGAATGATATTTCCTGTTGGTTGGTGGTATCACGAACACCCAGTGTTTCACATAGAGAATGCATAAAATTGGACCTTTACTGCAAAAGGTTGTGAGAACTGTGTGGAAGAAGATAAAGGAAGAGTGGATATATTTGAATATGACGAATTAGTTCCTGGGGACCCAAACACTGGCCGTATTAGACGAATCGGAACCATCGAAAATACATTGGAACTCGAATCACTACCTTAGGAATACTGACATTACAAACATTATTTCGAAGCCAAGATGGCAGAAAAGCTAGCCTCAAGGTGAACCTTGCATCATGAGATTAACTTGATTCTAGAATCAACTCTCCTGTGGGGACCAATATATCCATTATGCGAAAACAGCTTAAGGCATTAAGAGAATACTTGAAAACAATAATGAAGCAGGGAAAAAATTATGCAAAGTCAATCTCCGGCAGGACCACCCATATTATTCTTACCCTAACCCAATGGAAGACTACATCTAGTTGTAGATTATCGCAATCAAAATAAGATTACCATCCTCAACAAACATCTCCTTCTATCAATGTCCGAACTTCGTGACCGAGTAGCTGGCGCCAAGATCTTTACCAACTTAGACCTTAAATATGGCTACTACTTGATTAGGATTAAGGAAAGAGATAAATGGAAACCAGCCTTTCAGACAAGATATGGGTAATACAAATATAAGGTTATGCCATATGGATTGGTCAATGCTCCAGCAACGTTTCAATATATGATGAATCAAGTACTAAGAGATTCCTGGGATGTGGGAGTTCTATGTTACTTTGACAACATCCTTATATATTCAAAGGATGAAAAGGAACATATCGAAGCTGTCAAAAGGATTTTACAAAGTCAACCTTCCACACCGAAGAAGTGGAATTCCTAGGCTATGTAATGGCAGTCGAGAGGGTGTCTATAAGCACTTGAAAGTTGGAATCAATAATGGTTTGGAAACAACCCAAATTGGTCAGAGATGTGCAAGTCTTTATTGAATTCTCTAACTTCTAACGATGATTTATCAAAAACCTCATGGCCATTTGCAAACCCATAACCCAGATATTACAACGAAATCCTAAGAATTTCAAATCCGGAGTCGAGCAAAATAGTGCTTTTGAAGGGCTAAAACGCTAATTCACTACAGCTCCTACACTCCACCACTTTTTCTCAGATAGAGAGACAGTGGTAGAAACTGACACTAGCGATTTCGCACTCAGTTGTGTCATTTCTCAATACTTTGAGAAAAGATTATATCCAGTAGTGTTCTATTCACGAAAGTTGAACTCAGCAGAGTGTAATTACAAGATAAATGATAAGGAACTCCTCTCAATCCTAGAAGCATTTAAAGAATAGAGACAATACTTAATGGGAATAGAGAAACCGATTACAGTCTTTACCAATCATCAAAACCTACAATACTTGCTCACCTCAAAGGTCCAGAGTGGCTGTCAAATTAGATCGGCCCAGAATTTGGTGGAATACAATTTTCGTATTATATAATGACAAGGCACGAAGGGTGGAAAGCCTGAAGCATTAAGCAGACGGCCAAAGTAGCTTCCTGAGAAGAGAGCTATACATCATGAACAGATAATTTCAAAAGCCGAAATTTTCTTGGTATCACTAGTAGCGAGGCTAGTCTATGAAGGAGAAGATTGGAATGGAGACAAGGATTTGGATTTGGAACATTGAAGGGGTGGAAAAGAACCTGGCAGTCGGGTCAAGCGATTGAGCAAATGGCGTACTTGCCAAGGAACAGTACAAGAATGGCTGCAGGGCATGACCTGTATGCCGTAGAGGATGACATTGTCCCGAAATATGGATAAGCATTAATAAAAATGGGGATAGCGGGGGGGCTACATGAAGGAACTTCCGGAAAAGTTGCACCAATAAGCTGATTAGCGGTTCAAAGCAGAATCTCCAATCGAGCTGGAGTAATCGATGCCGTTTACAGCGGTGAACTCAATGTTGTACTTTTCCATCATAGAGACATGGACGGCCAGATAAGAATGGGTGACCGCATAGCCCAACTGGTAGTAGAAAAAATCAATGCTACAGATATTATGGAAGTAGACAACTTGAAAGACACAGATTAAGGAACAAGGGGATTTGGCAGCACCGATATAGTAACGAGATCCTTGATAGTTAAAGAACAGGAATCTAGCATCAGCTACCTGCAGGTGTTGGCTAAAGACAATGAATATCAGTATGATATTTCAGAAGTACCGGAAAAGGTTCTGATGTCAAATGCCATTATCCAACAAAAAGGTTTCATGCAGTTCAATCCAGAATTCTTAGGTGATATACAGGCAGCCATCGAAACCAATGTAGCTTGGAGGCAATGGAGGGAAGAACTTATTAAACTGCAAGGCAAAGAAAAATATTTCCCTAAGGATTGGACCTTAACTGATGATGTACTATATTATGAGGCAAAGACTATTTGTACCAAATAGTCAGGCACTATATACCCAGATCGCAGAAAGATGTCATGATGTAAAGGTTGCAGGACATTTTGGACAAGAAAAAAACTAGGAGATTATTATGTGAGACTTTGACTAGAAAGGACTTGCAGAATAGGTCAATGATTACGTACAATCCTGCAATGAATGTCAACATGATAAATCACCTAGACTCACTAAGTATGGATTACTGCAACTATTGCAAATACCCTATCCAGCATGAGTGTCGATCTCAGTGGACTGTATTCCACAACTACCAGAGTCACAAGGATGTACTCAGATAATGGTAGTAGTTGATCAATTCACAAAGATGATACAGGTCATTGGACTAGAAAGAATTGCTATGGCCAAAGATGTCGCAAACGCATTCTGGAAAGGAGTATGGAGACTGCACGGCCTACCCACCGTACTCGTCTCAGACATGGACTCAAAGTTCACAGAAGAATTCTGGGAATCTCTCTGCAAAGCGCTAGAAATTATGCGAAGAATGTCGATAGTATACCACCCTCAAATTGATGGACAATTGGAATGTACCAACTAAGTGCTGGAAAGATACCTTCGAAGTTTTATCAACTATGATCAGGATAATTGGTATCAGTTACTACCGCTAGCTGATTATGCCTATAAGAACTCTGCAACCAAGGCTTACAAGATGTCACCATTTTAGGCAAACTACGGATTCCATCTACAAATAGAGTAGATAAAGGAGCGAGAAGCTCAAAATCCAGGAGCAATACTCTATGCGAACTGGATTAAGGTGATACATGAACAAGCGAGAGGCTCGCTTGAAAAGATAGGGCAATGAATGTCAAAGTACTATAACCGGAAAACTAGACAATAGCCGGACTTCAAGATTGGAGACAAAGTAATATTAAATGCAAGGAATATTCGCACATGATGGAAATCAAAGAAGATAAGTCCAAAGTGTTGTGGTCCTTTCCAAATCTTGGAAAAGTGAGGATCACAAGGATTCAAGCTCAACATATTCAATCGGTGGAACATACATTCTGTATTCTATGGTACACTACTAGAACCCTATCACAAGTCAGTTCATGACAATTGTCAGCAACCCCTTAAAGAACCGGAAGACATTGATGGCGATTTACAATAGGAGGTTGAAAAAATAGTAAGACGCAAGATTTGCTCTTACAGGAAATGGATATGTGGCCGCTATTAAGAAAAGCGGATACTGTAATACTTCATCAAATGGCAAGGGTGTTCAGAAGATGAGAACACAGGGGACCTAGCAACCGGTATGGAAAATACGGAGGAAGTTGTGGAAAACTTTCATCATGAAAATCAGAACATGCCAGGAAGGGCAGAAGTAAGATAGTGAGGAAAAGGTTTTCCTACTGTGGCCAAGGAAATGTGGAAGGTTTTTTACCCTGACTACACTGAGTCTTAAAATGTATTTAGAAAATTACAAAAGATTATAAAGGCATTTGAGACGAAGCCTGGTAGGAGGGAGCTCATGTTAGGTATATGGAAATCTGAGACAAGAAAAGTGTACAGACCTCATGGTAGGGTGACAGCACGCAGACCCTCGATTTACTGGAGAGCCAACACCCCTCTTTGGTCCACTTATGGGGCCCACACATCATTAACGAGATTTCAAGAATTGCATCCTGTAACTAAAATATCACATCAATGAAGCCTACATCGTAATACCATAAACATCGCCACCATCCATCCGGCTGCATGCTGTTAGCAGGATATGTGAGAGAGGACCTTTGGTAATATCTGGAAAGTGGAACGGAAGATATCTGTTGCAGGTGCATTGTGATAGTAGGCTTCAAGGTTAGGCTTCCTAAACTCTGAGTCAAAAGTGACAGGACATTTTTGATGAAATAATTCAAGAGGATGTCCCAGTAGTGGAGACTATTGAGGACATACCAAATCTACCCATACCCTTCTGAGATCAGCTGTATGTTGGTTGGTCCTAGTAATAGGACCTCTCTACAGAGGCCAGCGGACTAAGGGGAAGCACGTTTAGAAAGGAAGACCTAAACAAGTTGGAGGCCTATGAAGACGTTGACACATTGGGCTCAGACTTGCAATTAGCACTGGGTGGCCCGGTATAAACTTGATCAGTTCATGACCGCAGTGACTACTACAATGATAGTCAACAAGACTAAAGTAATATAATAGTCTATGTGGACAACTAAGTTGAAGGCTGCTGTTCGCCATAACAAATAGCGCAGTCATCTTAACGGAGGAATACCATTCCGTAACCAGAAAAGAGTGTGATAAGTTTCAAGATCAAATAGTGCTCGCACTTATAAGATTCTGGACGTTTGCCTATTAAAACCAGAGTAGTACTTCAGGAGCATAGTAGTTAGAAGTAGTTCGCAAACACTCTGATGTGGGATATAAATATCGAAGTGTCTCCTAAGTATTAGAGACATCATATAGCAACGGAGAAGAGATCTTATCAATATAAAATTGTTTTACACTATAAATCTTCACCTTACCTATTTATCGAGACGAGCCTTCCTTGACAGATTCTCTGAAACAAAGATTTGGCCTATGTCCCTCAGTTATACTAGAGTTTAGCATCCGCCTAACACTTATACTATCAATACTCTAGTACAATATGTTCCTTTATTAAGGCACTGCTTATTTATTTTCTGTCATCCTCTAATCATTACCATCATGAAAGAGTTAGCTTTTTGTCTAAGTCTTACTTATCAATCAAGGTTTACTAAAAACAAACCGTGGAAACCTGAAATTGTATTCTCATTAATTGAAATCCTTGAAGAACTTTGGACTTCACCCATTAGTTTCTGGTTTAACACTTCTTTAGACCTGCCATCTAGGTGGTTAGCAATATTGTTCTGTAGTATTCTCTTCTTGAATCTAATTATTTTGTGTTCAATAATTTTTGTTGCTGGTTTTTTTCTTCTATCATGCCTGTTTGTCCCATATAATGTTATAGCTAGACAGTTCCTGCATTTCTTATGATTAGTCAGCTCATTCATGTTGCATTCTAATGCCAAGACCAGCAATATTATACCAAATCTTGAGTATTTATAACAAGTATACCACACTTCCTAATTACTATTATTAACTAAAAAAACTGTACTCTTATTCTACTGGACTTGACTTATATTTCCGCAGTTTTTTTACATCACTTGGACGAGTATTGGGTCAGTTATACTTGATTGAAAACACACCTAAATGAGGTTCACACTTATCTGTTGATGAACCATACTTTTTTGCTGGTGGGTATGTCTAGGGTTGTTAATGCCCAGGAGTTATGATGTTTAGCGCCACCCTTCTGTTCTTAAAATCACGGCTTCGATCTCATCCTACTAATGCTAAAAAACACGGTCATTAGATAAAACTCTTTGTGGACTGGACCCCCTCCCTGCCTCCCTCGACAACGCCGCAATCTCCGGCAGAGTGATATTCCGTTTCACCGGCATTTCTGTCTAGTGGCTGTAGCTAAATGAATCCACTGTATAGAACGGTATCATTCTTAACCCCTTCCTCTATGTAGCGCTTGCACTAGCAGACTAAGAACACTTCTTTCACTCCCAGTAAATAGAGTCACAGGTGGCTTATTACGGCTTTGGGAAGGGGGGTGCTCGCCCCGTCGTATAGTGTCAGGGTATCTCACAAGGTAAATTTCACACAACTCGAAGTACAGACGGGAAAGGCAACTTCAATAGCTAGTACAGGAAACTTTCCTTCCAGTCCCTTTTACCTATTTCCAAACGCAGGCAAGCGAGCCGAGCGGCAAGCCGACGGCCACCGAAACAGAGCCAAAAGGAAAGGACAGAAAGGCCACAAGAGACAAAGCAAAACAAAGCACGGCGAATCAAAGAGAAGGCCAAAAACAACGCAATGAGGAAAAGTGGAAGGGAAATAAGATGAAAATGAGCAAGAAAATAAGAGAGGAGAAAACGAGACAACACAAGAAGGGCAAAGGGGCAGAGATGGCGAAATGTCGAGTCAAAAGGTGAAGAAAGAAGCCGTGGAGAAGTGAAGGAAGTAAAAGAAGACACCCCCCTTCGAAATCTCCCTGTTACCCCGCCCCCCCCTTCTACCCTTCCAGATGGTAAAATTCGGGACTCAGGCCAGAGCTGCGAAAAATGGTAGACCCACCGGCCTCCCTTGAACTATCGATTGCCGATTCATATACCCATCTCCGGTGGAGAATGGGAGAGTCCTCAGTATCGTGACTAAAGTAAACGTTGCCTGTAGGCTTCTCCCCCCACTCCACGAAGGTTGGCCATTCCCGATAGCCATAGTCGGAGAACCTGCACTAGCGCAAAAGCACCCCCATTGATCCGTGTTCTCATGTCCCCGGATTGAAGCTTCTTTTTTCTTTTGTGCGTCGCCCCCAGAGCGGGAGCAAACTCAATCCGGTATCTTATGCAGGCGAGAGGGCTCGGTGGCCAACCCTGCAAAGATGTGACATCGCAAAAGCTTCCCTAGGGCTCCCGGAGGGATGGCGGGCTTTTCCGATTGCGCTTCTTGCATTATAGGCTGCTCGTTCGTAAGACTGAAGGCCTCTTGCTGAGGACACTAGAGAAATTGGTTAATTCTGGTAGCTATCGTAGCAAAATGTGCGATAGCTAATACCTCTGATCTGTGTTATCAATAACGATGCTGGGGAGTGCTTTCAAAGGGGAGGGGGCAGGAGGGCTTTGGAGGTCCCGAGACCCAAAGTTCCTTCTGGGGGAGAGGACGATATTCAGGTGCTTATTGAGAGACTGCAGAGTTTAGAAGTGGAAATGAGAGAGGAGAAGGAGGAATCGAAGAGGAGAATGAAGTAGAAGTCATTGGCAAGTAAAATATGAAACCCACTTGTTCGGTTCCACAGTAATATCTAATGTACAGCCACAATTGAAAGAGGTGGGGCAGCCATTGTAACAATTAATTAGTTTTTATTTGCGTCTCTTCGGTCTCACTTCCTTCACCTCCTTCCTGGTGCAGTCGACAAACGCACGATATGCAATGGTTACCTCGGTTTGCTTATCGTCGGGATACGTTTCGTCAAATCCGGATTTCTCTAAGGCCCCAACGAATGCCGCAAACAGGTCCGAGAACTTCCGAGTACTTTTTTTGAAATTTGAGGCAAGGACACCGGCTTGTATATTTAAAACGTGAACCGTTTTATCGTTGCCTAAACAAGATCGCTCTATTATACTTTGAAACAAGGGAAAATTGTCGCCCATCTTCTCCGGTAATAGTCCATACAATTTCTCGAAGACTTCTGGATCCATTCTGCCCCCAGGCTTTGTATACAACGCAGCATCAGAACGGGCGTCGCCCCAGTGAACGGTAGTATTTCTTTCCGCAATTATTTTGCGATCTCTTTTGGTATCGGTTCCAAGATAGTCTCTCTTATGCACACTAAGGTAGCCATCTCGGATTGCTTGGTAGGAATCATCGGAACGTAGAAGGTATCGTAGGCGCTCCTTGTTACGGCTCTCGGCTAAATCGAATTCGGATTTCTGATTTTTCATTTTCTCATCTAGTTCGGCAATCTTCAGGTCTCGGATGGCAAGCTCTTTGTCAAGACGCTGCGAGAGACTTGCTAAATCAGGTCCGCGTTGGTTTCCAACAAACAGATTATCATTAACTTTGTTAACGTGCAGTTCTTCCGCTTCAAGAGCATTGGCGAGAGATTTCTTGGCATCGTGCTTGAGGCTCTCCACCGTACCGATTGCTGATTTAGCCATCAAAATGGCATCGAATGACCCTAGTTCACCTCTTTCACCGGCCACATCCGTGCTACATCCCCGGATCCCGATGGAGCCGTCCATAGAACGAAACTGGGTAACTCCGAAGGCTCCCCGTACCCCTCTTAAGGCCACTAGAACCCTTTGCATGATGATCATATCGCTGATTCTCTCGTGTTGTTGGATAGGGGCTGGTTGATGGAACTGTGGGTGTTGGATCGACAGATGTTTGCACAGTTTTCCAGAAATGTACCGGGGGTTGAGGGTAAGTGAGGCGAAACGGTACTTGAGGGGATGCTGAAAAATACTCGAATAGAAGACACATGTGCTAGGACGTTGTACTTGCCTCTCCTAGTAAGGTGCTGTGCATACCGTAAAAACTCTTGGAATCCACTATCACATTGTCAGGGATAATCAGCCCGTCAGCGCACGATAGGTTTAGTTTGATAGGTTAACAGAATTGCGCGAATACCAGTTAACAAGATCCAACACACCCAATGGAGCGATCTTATATCGTGTCGGGAAAACTCTAAACCTTCTCAAGAGCTTTTGACTCAGAATCCGGAGATTAGATTAAATTACAGGGAGGCCGGAGATAGTGGATTCCAAGAGTTTTTACGGTATTCCTTTTCTTTTGTCTCGCCGAGGGCTGGCTGAGAAGGGGAATTCCAACGTCCTAGCATATGTGTCTTCTATTCGAGTTTTTACGGTATGCCACCAGGAAACGTTTGGTGAGCGGCGCAATAAATACACAAGAAAATGGCAGCAACGTGGTTGCTTCTCTAAGCCATTCCCCAAACTTACTGAATTTTTCGTTGTGGCATATTTTTGGTATGCTCTCAGGCATGCTAATTCAAATAAGGGCTTGTTTGATTCACTTGCTGCAACAAATCCATGGGTTAGGGTTCCAGGGAACCCTCGTGGCTTTTCTAGTATCAAGTGAGGAAGCATTCTGGGATGATTTTTTTTATAGCGACACTGACTTAAAACTGGCCGTGCAGCATGTAACAAAAGACTTGGAAAGTGGATATTGGGTGGTGTTGTGCTACAGTCCTCTGAATCCATGTGAAAATTCCTGTAGGGGTGATCATTTGTTTCATATAGTGCAAGGATTATTGCAGGGATAAAAGAACATAGAGTGCGAAAAAACCCCCACCGAACTGAATTTTTATAAAACTAATGATCGTGTAGCTAGTGCCTCAAATACGGAGCTGGAAATTATCTCCGGGGTCGAAACAGTTGCCCTCAAAAAACCTCCCTCAACCTACCAGCCATCTCCAACTCGAATCTCTCTTGCCCATACAAAGCACGCTCGAATATCGGTTATGCACCTCTGACATTCGCGAGGACCGTTTGGTGAAAGTGCCATCTCAGAAGTTCGTCCGGCACGTGGTGAGGATTGTCCACGCTGCGACATGCTGGATCGAGAATCCTACCATCTAACCCGAAAATATCGATGTCGAACACAATAATTTTGTAATTGTCGTCCGGGTTTGCAGAGATAGTGTGCCGATCAAATTTAGTATGAGCGGTTTCAAGAAGCATTAACCCATTGTGACCGGAGTTAACCCCCGCGCGCACAGGATTATCCTCAATGCCCGTCACCCATCTTCCATATCCAACCTGATCCCAAAGGCTTTCGTGCTGTAGGGGGAAGATATGGCAAGCTTTGAAACCAAACCAGTTATTGGTCTGGATCAGTGATCCCAAGCGGCCAGGTCAGTCCGGCCTTTGTTTCGAAAAGCCTGGGTCAGTCTGGTCGAAATTCTGAGCGGCCGCCAAAGCCCAGCGGCGCCCAGGCACCCGCCAGGTCGAGTCTTGGCACAACCCAGGTCAAAGCCGGCAGGTGCCCAGGCAAAGCCACCAGATACCCAGGCAAAGCCGTCAGATGCCCAGGTCATCCGAAGATATCTATTGACGGCCCGTAGGCTTTCCATTGTTAATCACTTGGAATAGGATAATAGGAGCAACATACCTCTAGTCCTACAGATCTCGCTTAAGACGAATCCCTGTGTCCACCGATTAACCACCATGATACCCAAATATACGGTCGGAGTCGGACCTCAAGATACTCTAGACCATCCTTTACACAACTTTCTAATCACCTCTGGAATATGTATTAACCCCGTGGTTTTATAAAAAATTAATCAGGTTGAATAATAAAATATTTCTTAGTAATGAAACACAAGTGATCACTTGAAACATCGGCCTGCAGGTGACCCAGGCCAGGCCCGGCTTTGGTTTGGAGGGGCCGCTTTCCCACAGCCCGGCCCGGTAATCCCTGAAAAAGCCTGGGTCAGTCCGGTCGTACTCAAAGCTGGACGGACTGGCCGCTTGGGATCACTGGTCTGGATATGGGATTCAGGATTGATTAATCCCGAAATAACACACCCCCGGTCGCAATCACGGACTTCCCAACGGAACCGCTCGTTTCTGCCGGTAACGTTGTGGGTAGTCGCGTGCTCGACCCAGATCTCATCACTGACTTCGACAGGAGCTGACAAAATTAGCAACTAAGCAGATTACAAAATGGGGGAAAGATAGTAATTTACAGTACATACTCTGGGAGTAAATATCGTACTCTCCTGTTGCAAGAGGGACATTGATTCTGGATACGATATGGCTTGATGTCCTTTTTTGAACACGTAAAGGGAACCAAACGATAAGAAAAATTCCGCGAATGTCGAGAAAGGTTGCCTCGCTGATTGGCCCATTTTGCCAAAGCCCTCCCAGAACCTCATCAGGCTTGGTTACATCATAAAACAAAACGCCGCGTAAGCCAGTACGATTTAGAGACATCGCTTTTATTGGTGATTGTCGTAAACGTGGTCGTGGGAATGGCTCCGGAATTGGTGCAAGCTGGCAGTCGAGAAATCTCTTCGGCGTAGTTGGTAAATGCTGCTTTGGGTTGAAGCAGTAGAGATCGTCGGATAAAGGTTTGCAGAGCATAAAGGGGTACTGGAATTCAATCTCGTGGGCTCGTTTGTTTGACAAGAAGTGGGAGTGGCGCGGTATCACTCCTTCTTACGTCTCCCAGGCTTCTGGAAATCGTGGTTGTGCTCTTATTTTCTCTGTGATGACGAGTAACACCTTGTGATTGTTTGAGTCACCCCCGTCTCTAAACCCATATCTAGGCCACGCTTCTTTTCTTCCTCTGTACTCATTCTTCCTGCTCTCTCTTCTTTAATCTCTTTGTCATCTTTCTGCATGAAATCCGGGTTATCGATTACTCCGGTAAGCTCCCTCCGTCATTCACTCGTGATACTGGTCAACTCAATAAAGTGGCCAGCAATCAGGTGCTCTAACGAGTAATCCGGGACCGCTTCCAATGATGGATGAGAAAGCTACACTCTTGGCGATAAAATTGGCAGCACTTGGCCATCATCACTATCGCTTGGGTAACAGAATAGAGATCCTCTTTAAATGTAAATAAGGTAGGGGGGAAAGTCCGGTGAATGTAGCTCACAGAATTTCTATGTGGTTGGTAGCCAAGACTTCGCCAGACTCTTTGCTACCCTCGGGGTATGGGTGGTTTGTTACTACTTGTGCTGGTCCAGCGCTGTCCGCCCCAGGAATTACCGAGTGATCTACCGTGAATGGATAGCACGGGTTGTATTTTCTTCTATTAAATTTCTTGTTTTTACACTTTATTTTTCTTTTGTAAGAATTTAAATCTTTCATGAGGGGTTATCCCGCACACTAGGGTTTTATTCGGGTTTTACTCTGGGTTGTGTTCTCACGATCTGCAAAGCAGAGCGACACGGAAGCACTATCTCCACCCAGCTTATTCGTGCAACAAAATGTCTTCAGCAATGGGCATGTGCTGTGCGACGAATTAAACACATGAGGTCGTGATACCGAGTGATATTCCGTAATCGGACTTCATTCCTCCCCCCCCACCGCCGGCCCACCCGCTTGACATGCTACAGTGAGGGGGTTGACCAAACAAAGTGAGAGGTGAATGGAACCTCTGTCCTCATCAACGGACCTTTTTTGAATCAATTTCTCTTTCGTGGTGACCACAACCACATATTTGTCGGCTGACACCTGATATTTGTAAGTGACAGGGAGGTGGAGTGATTGCAGGATACACGAGACGAGATGAATCAGGAATTGGGATGCCGGTTGTCCACCCGGTATATGGGACGGTCAGGGACGTCTGGGAACGTGGCATTGGGGCGGGTACCTTAGCCAAATAAAAACAGGTATTTTTGTCTCTAACCTGCAGCCCATCTTGCGTGAGATTTGACACATTCTCCCCTGTCATATCCTCCTCTAGTATGCCCAGTGGGGGCACCAGAGTGAGCAATTAGTCGCGCAAACTACAATCGGTGAATCCAACAAAACTAGTCTGGTACAATTTGGCACCATGTAAATTACATTCTGCCAGACCTGGCTAACCGCCATACCTGACATTATGCCACTTGATGCTCTCCTTTGTTCAATCATCCTTGGCCGGTATCGGTGCAAAAGGCATAAGGGACGGGAGTTGTATACAAGGTCCGGACAATATGCAGAGCGGTGCTGAATAGAAGGAACCTAAGGGATTCATCGCCTGAACTCTCCATTCCAATAGATGCACCCGGTGCCTGTCTATACATTCTATACCCCACTATTTCCAATAGTGTAGCAAGTGCTGGAACATATCCAACATGTACCAGCCTCTGGGCGATCAGCCATGAACAGTCAAGAGGGTAGTCATGTAAGGTATGTATCATCACAAGTACGGTTTATATACTAGACGTATCGCTATCATCAGCCCTCGTATGTAGAGTACGCCAAGGCCAGCCGAAAGAACCTCAGTCTCAATCAGATAGGCGACATCAGTGGGGTTACATTCCAACAACCTCCCCGCAACCCCCGCTGCCTGTACAACTACTACCCATCGCTTACTGCCCCCTCTAGCACCCCCCCCTTTCCCTTTGGGAGATCCCCAGTCTGCCTTCCCAGACCATACATAGTATGATCGTTACCCTTAATAAAAAACGCTGATCTATGCGCACTTTTCGATACACTACCGCTCTCACAAACTGGTGTATATAAATCACATTTCAGATGTTCGAAGACGATCTCTGTCATGTTGCCCAACCTATTATATTGGTCCGCAAGAGCAGCAAATTTTTACTTGCCAAGACTGAACCCCCAGCCGCCGCCGCCGGGACACAAACTCTCTGACACATGATGGTAGGTGAATTCTATTGGTTGGGGTACGTAGTCGGAAAAAACTGGGTAGAAAATCATTACCACCTACTTCTTTCAAACAACCGGGCCCGCAGGAGCATCTACCGATTCCTCTTCGACTTCCCCAATACTTTATCGCGCCATCCCCCCTACTTCCAAGAGGTGCTCTGCAATATACGCCTCCCGCATTTCTCAACTTCTTACCCACACCAGTTCTCGAATTACTCCTACTATTACGTTTCCGGCAATCACGAAAACCATCAATGTCCATAAATCGCTTCCTCCCGCGTAATTTCTCCTTTTATGCTGCTACCAATCCTGACGAGGCTCTTGGGGGGCTTGCCCAGAACGGGGCTATAATTGAGGCGAACTTTCTTGATATCCTCGGAATCTTACTTGTGGTTGACGGGAGTGTGACCGTTCAAGAGAGGATATGGAGCCAGATCGTATCCAAAACGGGGGTGCCTCTGGAAACGGGAGTATACGATATTCATTCCGACGGTATGTGCTATATGTCCCCCATTCACTGGGCGGCCCAATTGGTAATTTTATCAAGCTCTATCCAAGTCGGCGGTGAGGCTTGGATACACCGGATGAACTCTCATAACGTCACAGGTAGGGATCGTTCATTCCGTCCCAGAATACGTAATCGCGACTGGAAATGCGTTATTTCAGGAATGGTACATCCTGAAATCTTTATCCAGGCCAATGACTAGGCCAGCTGCGAGGCTGCCCATATCTTCCCTCTTGAGCATGAAAGCCATCGATTTAATTATGGACGATGAATTACAGACATGCAGGATGCCGCCGGATCTTCGAAGATCAACTCATCTCAAAACGGCCTTCTTCTCCGGAGCGATATCCACAAAATGTTCGACCAGTACCTCGTCTCTGTTAACCCGGACGACGGATACAAGGTAGTTGTGTTTACAATCGACCGTTCGGGGATCGATGGTAGGATTCTGGATCCCGTGTGTCGATCCCCGACCGACCCCCACCATGTCTCCGACCAACTCCTTAGATGGCATTTCCGCCAATCAGTCCTCGCGGATATGAGAGGAGCGGGGGAACCGGTTTTCGAGGACCACTCTCAATCTGGGACCGATATGGAAGGCGAGATTCTTGTTGGTCGGTATTCCCACAAGAGATCCGAGTGTGAGATACCTGAGAGGGTGGGAGAGGTTTCCTAAGGCCAACTGTTCAATCGCGGAGAGATTTTGCGGTTGTTGATTTAATGACACTGGCCGAAGAATGATTGCTTTTTTTCCTGGGGCCTGCTAAGATTGTGATGCGGGTTTTGAAAATGAAAAACACATTTTCATTGTACATATCAACAAGATAGGCTAATAAAAATACTCTTCAATGGATATTTCCCGTGCTTCATTCTCTTTCTCCCCAATTCTCTTTAGGCTGGCTGCAGTTGGGTGGCCGAGGCTGCTGCGTTATTGGTGGGCAAGGAACAGAACAGGATTGTTCATAGGTTAGCAATCTTAGAGAGGTATGACTTCACAAATTTCCTGGCGGAGGCAAGTCACCCACCACTACCGCTTGGCATGTTTTCCAACCCAAAATCCACATTCCCACCAGACGAGAAATGGTCATGACAAGGATGCAAAACGATCTTAAAAATAGTGCAGAATTTGAAAATCAGAAGAGTCACATACCCAAGGACTATAACGTATTCGGTTGACTGGCAAGCCTGCGACCCGAATATGGGTCGGCTGGGGTGGGCCCGTGGGGCGGAATATGGGGATCTCAATTGGTGCCCAGCACTGCTAATACTGGCACAAAGGTGCAGTAAGTATTCCTGGTTGCGCCCCACTTTCATATTTATTGGGCCGAATCGGATGCAAAAAGTGAATCCCTTTGTATGTGAACTTTGCTCAAATCCTCACTGCAGCAATTTTGACAAAACCATACATACGAATTCAGCTCAAGAAAGTGCAAATCTAGACACAGCACCGGTCACAAGGATATAATGTGGGATTGAAATTTACCGCTTAAAGAAGAAGCTATCTTGCAAAACAATGCTAATTCTCATAATATAATAAATAAGGGTCGCCAAGCACGTCCGCCCTTTCTGTTTTTTATTGGTTTTACCGAGGCGCTACTTGTACATATGGAGGCAACTTTTGTAATTGGCCCCTGCAATGTTCCACGGGCTTGGTGGATGCAATCGAGCGGACTGCTAATTCCGGACCGGACACACAGAGTGCGTTTGGTCGCCTTGCAACTGGGGTCATTCCAAGCCAGCATAATCTATGCGAGTGGAGTATCTAGTTGACACACAGATAAAAGCTTACTCGTAGAATGAACTTCTTCTGCGGTGACTAACCTAATAGAGGTTACTCAAAAAATCAAACGAAGATTAGGGAGAAAATATTGGCACCTTAGTGTGGGGATCAGTCTTTCTTTTGTGGTATGATACTAATTACTAAAAGACGCGGTGCTTGTACAACGATCCGATTTGAAAGGGCTTTCATAAGGTGATTGTTTTGGATATGATAACTTCATTTTCGACGTTGTTGTTGCAGTTTGATCGAGTTCGGGCATCAACCAGACATGGCAAAATGGAGTTTTGCTGCGAACCTTCTATCCGTAAAAACTCGGCACACCCACCACCCCCGATCGGCCTCTAATCTCCGTGTTTCGAGACAAAATACATGGAATGCTAATAAAAATGTTGCAGCTAAACCTCCTAATAGACTAATCGAGTACTAGTACAGGTAGAGGAATTCAGAATAGTACCGGTATTTCCCAGACGCGGTAACCCTTCAACCGATGAGACACGCGGATTTCGTTCCTTCCCAATCCAGGTGTGGCCAAGTGACTTCGCCTGGCAAAAATCATGAAATATCAAGTGTTTTTTTGTGTGGAAAAGTGACTTAGCCACAGCATCGAGTTGCCGTCTACGGAAGGAACGGAATTTGCGTGTCTCATCGGTTGAAGAAATAGCTTTTGGATGAATCTACCGTAAAATCCCGTATAATTGGTTAGCTCCGGAGCAGGAGCTAATCTCTGTACTCAGAGGCAAAGGCCCTTAAGAAGAGTTAGTGTTTTCCTGACACGGTAAAGCATGAGTGTGCCGAGTGTGTTGGATCTTATTAACTAATATTCGCAATTCCGGTAACCTGTCAAACTAAACCTATCGTAGGTGGACCGGAGATTAACCCCTGCCCCGGAGTTAGCCAATTATACAGGATTTTACGGTATTCAGCTAAGCACTAAGTTGAGTAGGGTCATTCTCGTCACGCATACCCCAGCCGGCGCGCCAAGTCCCCGATCCCCGATAGTGGATCTACTGAGTTTTTACGGTACAGTACCAAGATTTGGTGTAGCAATCGGATACCAGTACCCCCTTAAACGGGATACTATACCTTATCCTTCTTGTACAAGCACCCAGGAATATGTTTTAGCACAGTTAATTTAGGTTAACCAGCAAAATAATCCCTCTCTTCTACGAAAACATATTCCCGGGTGTTTGTACTACCGGTATAACATGATTGACTCGCTTGGTTGCCAAGATTGTTGATGGTGTGTGCCGCATTGTGGGTAATCACGTGATTGTCTGGGCATTTCATTGCTTGGTGCGTGGTAGGTGCAACTTGATATAAGTTAATTAAGACCGCACCCAATGCTGTCAAACTCACGAACTCTCAAGACAATACACTGCTGCCTCCTCCGATCCACCCCCACCGCGTCCGTTCAAAGTGGAATTTCTCAACACCTTGCCTACACCAGTTCGCAAGTCATTCCCGCGATCACGTTTACCGAAATCACCCATACCAACAATGTCTCAAAATCGCTCTCTCGCACGTAATGTCTCCTTTTATGATGCTACCAATCCTGACGAGGCTCTTGGCAGACTTGTCCAGAATGGGTCTATAACTGAGGCAAATTTTCTCGACATCCTCGGAATCTTGTGGTTGACGGGAGTCCTCTACTGGTTCAAGAGAGGATATCAAGCCATATAGTATCTAGAACAAACATGCCTCTTAAAATGGGGGTATGCGATATCCGTTGCAACGGTAGGTGGTATATTTTCCTAATCCGCTAGGCGGCCCAATGGCTAACTTTTCAAGCCTCTATCCAAGTCAGCGATGAGGCTTGGGTACACCGGTTGGTTTTGTTGAAAAGATATCACCGGTGATCACGGCGACCCATGTCATTCTCTCTGTACCTAGAGAATTCCTTGCCTGTCTATTTCTCGTATCTCTGTGAAGAGAAAATATCTTCCCTGTTACATTTTCCATATCTCGCTTAGAAGCGAAACTGCATATTTCTTCCCTGTCTGTTTTTTCTCAATTTATGTCCTTGTAGTTTTTGTTAGCCTTCCTCATGTACCCGTTATTGATAGGAGAACGGGGGTCAGTATACCCAGCCCATATAACATCCATGCTGGGCATGGTAGGATATGGATCGGAGGAAGCAGCGAATCAGGGTAGGGATATGTTTCTTCGCTCTCATCACCGGCCGGAGGGCCTGCGACTTATCCCTGTATTTACGGAGTCGGTGCCGGTGTGCAAGCAACTCTCGCAGAATATTTCCTTTATCGTGATGGCAGGCACTTTGGGCTTTTACCGCTTTATCATCTATATATACCGCTCCTGTTCCCCGCAGTTAGAATAAAAGTAAGCTGCAACAATACAATAACCGGTAGCCACCAGGCCTCACCTTCCTTCATTATCTTCATCCTTTGAGAACTCTGATCTGCACCTATCCTCTCTTTGCAAGCTTATAACAATAGGTTTCCCATAATACCTCTCGTGAGAAGGCTAAATTTTGTCGTGAAATCAGTAATCGCGACCGAAAATGCGTTATTTCAGGAATGGTAAATCCTAAAATCCTTATCCAGGCCAACGATTGGACTAGCTTCGAGGCTGCTCACATCTTCCCTCCTGAGCATGAAAGCCTTTGGATTCGGTCTAATTATGGACCATGGATCACAGACATGGACGATGCCGCCGGATCCTCTAAGATCAACTCATCTCAAAATGGCTTTCTTCTCCGGGCCGATGTCCACCAAATGTTCAAGCAGTACCTCATCTCTGTTAACCCGGACGACGGATACAAGGTAGTTGTGTTTACAATCGACCGTTCAGGGCTCGATGGTAGGATTCTGGATCCCGTGTGTCGATCCCCGGCCGATCCCCACCCTGTCTCCGACCAACTCCTTAGATGGCATTTCCGCCAATCAGTCCTCGCGAATATGAGAGGAGCGGGAGAACCGATCTTCGAGCATGACTTCCCACCAGGCACTGATATGGTGGGTGAAATCCTTGCTGGCCCGTATGCGCAAGAGAGGTTCGAGTTGGAGATAGCCGCGAGGTTCTGAGAGGCTTCCCAAGTGCAACCGTTTCGATCCGAGGCAGATTTTGCGGCTGTGGATTTGATGACATTAGTGCCAGTTGTTGGTTTTCTCAGGGGGTCTGATAGCATTGGAACTGTGGTTTTGAACGTGGAAGTGTATTCGGAAGGGAATGTGAACTGGTTGGGCTAATGAAAATACAATTTGATGCGGGCTTCTCTTGTTTTATTTCCTTTCTTTACACCTATCTTTAGTCTAGCTCTCGTTAGGTGGCTGGGTCTGGGTCTGTATCTGGAGGTAGAGGATTAAAATGAATTGTTCATAGTTTGACAATCTTATAAGGGTATGACTGTATGATCATTATGGCTAAATCAATTGACCCCCTACTACCTCTTACTACCATTTCCAGTACAAAATAGGCATTTCCATCACGTGTGGGAAGATGAGAAACAGCCCTGAAAATTGCTGAAAACCAGAGGTCAAAGAGGAATACCGGAAGATTCACATGCCCAACGACGATAACATATTCCAGCACATAGAAAGCCATCCACCACTAATACCCTGACTGGAGTTCAAGCTACCGCCTCACTCTAACCTCCATATCGCTCGCTATCCAAGGCGCTCACCACAGTATGGAATTGATTATTACAGAGACAACCTTAACATATGTGAGGGTCTAGGTAACCGTTATGAAGGTTGAAGCTTTATCGCCGTGCGACAATTTTATCTGGCACTACAAATCTTGACAGGGTAACCCCAACAGCAAACACCATTCGCAGGCAGTAGGGGGCTAAGGATTTTGAGCCCATTTCCTTCGCAATCACATTCGCATAGCACAATTCACAATCGAAATATGCGTTTGAATTTGTGTAAAACACTTGATGTAAGGCAATTCGCTGTAGTATACCGGTCTAATGTTGTAACGGGGACTACTGGTAGGAATATGTATCCTAAGAGTGCGACTGCACCGAAGTCTTCTTAAGGAATAAAAGATATAAATATCTCAACAGTAGAACTTTGAAGAAAAGAAAATAGTGAAACTTAATAACATTAAGCCTGAAGCTTGAGTTAATATATTTCTTTTCTTGAGAGGTAGTTGATTGTTAAAGTAGAATGGAAGTCAGGTATACTTAAGTAGATATCAGATATTGTGCCAGTTACTCCGAGTTTCTATCACTACTCTAACTATGTGAGCACCCAACTCTATGAGCTTGTCAAGCCATCTAATATTAAGTGGACTAAATATTCCCAATAGCAAACTGGACTGCTCTATGCTCTTCCGAGTTCTACAACATTATAGTGTTTTAACCACTGCATCTTAAATGCAACAACAGGAGAACAACTCTTTATCTTACTGTCATGTTAGTGGAGAATTGAGAGTGCCTCTAGTAAAGCATGTGCTATAGTCCCCCCCCCACAAGCCTCGCATCATTCCATATCCAGTGGACTTCAGGAATATGATAATATACATAGGTGTATGTATAGCCTGACATGGCACTAGCAAGAACATAGGATGAAGTCTCTAGATAAGAGGGTAGCCAGTTGCCAAGCTGCTTCCAGATACAAATAAAATCAGAAGGAGTAGCCTAGCTACTCAAGCTTATAAATAAAGGAAATACTCTATAAATATACTACAGTGGAGTAAAAGGTACCCCATAGTAATATTTTTCTAGAGCAGAAAACCCCCCTCAACTGAGCCCCAATAGCTGAACATGAAACCCAACCAGGAAGCAGAAACTACTTTACAGGACGAGAGAAGTTGAAACTGTGAAATAAATAAAATCATACATACTAGCCTTCAACCCATCTAAGATAAAATAGAGCAGCTCCTAACCTACTGAAAGGCAAGGGGAGTAGCCACTAAACAGCCATCTTGTGGTACAACAAGGATGCAAGGCAAACTAGAAATCAATCATTGAACCAACAAGTGAAAATAGCAAAATTATTAGGCATATAGAAATCTAAGATAATAAAAATACACAGACCTCACAGTAGGGTAACTGCGCACAGACCAGCGATTTACCGAAGTCAACACATCTCTCCCGCCTTCCTATAGGGCCTGTGTTAGGCGGACGCCAAACTCTAGTATATAACTGAGGGACGTAGGCCCGAAATCTTTGATTGGAGAATCTGTCGAGGAAGGCTCATCTCGATAAAATAAGTAAGGTAAAGATTTAAAGCGTAAAACAATATTATATTGATAAGATCTCTTCTCCGTTGCTTGATGATGTCTGTAAAGCTCGGGAGGCACTTCGATATTTATATCCCGCGTCTGAGTGTTTGCGGACTACTTCTAACTACTATGCCTCCGAGGTACCACTCTGGTTTTAATACGCAAACGTCCAGAATCTTATAAGTGCGAACACCGTTTGACCCCGAAACTTATCACACCCTTTCGCGGACTCGGAATAGTATTCCTCCGTTGAGATGACTGCGCTATTTTTTATGCCAAACAGTCGCCTCCAACTTAGATGTCCGCATAGACTTTTATATGACTTTAGTCTTGTTGACTATCGTCCAGTCGTCTCCGCGGTCATGAAGTGATCAGGTTCATGCCGGATTACCTAGTGCCAATCGCAAGTCCGAGCCCAACGTGTCAGCGTCTTAAGGGTCTCCGACTTATCTAGGTCTTCCTTTCTGAGCGTGCTTCCCCTTGGTCCGCCGGCCTCCGTAGAGGGGTCCTATTACTAGGACCAACCAACCTACAGCTGATCTCAGAAGGGTATGGGTGGATTCGGTATACCCCTAATAGCTTCCGCTACTGGGATAACCTCTTGGAGTATTTCGCCGAATGCGTCCCGTCACTTTCGGCCCATAGTTAGGAAGCCTAACCTCGAAGCCTACTATCTCAATGCGCCTCCGACGGACTTCCTCCGTTCCACTTCCCAGATGTCGCCAAAGGTCCCCTCTTATATACCCTGCGAACAGCATGCGGTCGGACGGACGGCGGCGACGTATATGGTGTTATGAAGTGGGCTTCATTGATGTGACATTTTAGTTATGGGACGCAACTCTCGAAATCTCGCTAATGACGTGCGGGCCCCATAAGGGGGCCGGAGGGGGGTGTTGGCACTCCGGTAAATTGAGGGTCTGTGCGCAGTTACCCTACCGTGGGTCTGTGCACATGTCTCGGATTTCCATGTGCCTAACAGCCTGCAAGTGATTAGCGAGATTTCAATGATTGGGTCCTGTGGTAATCGCCTCTCAGGAGATGTGGTAAATGTAGGGTTAACAGGCTTTGTTCTTTATCCAAGGTGGTAACTAATGAATCAAAGTCTGAAGGCTTTAACCAAGGGTGTTGAATAGACCTCTTACTGTATCACGATTACTAAAGTCTCAAAGATGTTTGGTGGATCTCAAACTAAAGATTCTCACCGCGAACTGAAGAAAGTAACTGTTTAACGAAGTATATTGAAAACTCTGTCTGTTGCAGCCTGCTTCTTCTAATATGAAAATAGCAGTTCTTAAATATGCAGGTTAGGCTACCCTAAGCCTTGTATTACAAAACATATAAAGCTCTGAAAGTGGTAGTCTTCAAACCAAACATAAAATATATAAAGTATGAAACCAATACTTGAAACCAAACATAAAACATATAGAGTATCAAATAGATACTCAAAACCAAACATAAAATATAGAGAGTATCAAATCAATACTTGAAACCAAACATAAAACATAAGGAGTATCAAACCGATACTTGAAACCAAACATAAAACATATAGAGTATCAAATCCTATACTATCAGGCTAGAGGTACACCTTGTTTCCTGAAACAAATTCAAAACACAATCACTATCACCTGATACCTGAAAATCCTAACCAGTCACCAGTACTGGTTACACTATATGGCAAACTAAGTTGAAGGCCGCTATTTGGTATAACAAATAGCGCAGTCATCTCATGGAGGAATACAATTCCGTAACCGTAAAAGGGTGTGAGAAGTTTCAGGATCCAACAGTGCTTGCACTTACAGGATTCTGGACATTTGCGTAGTAAAACTAGAGTGGTACTTTGGAGGCATAGTAGTTAGAAGTAGTCCACGAATCCTGAGATGTGGGATACAAATATTGAAGTGCCTGCTGAGCTTTACAGACATCATCAAGCAATGAAGAGGAAATCTTATCGTAATAAAATTGTTTACGCTATAATCTTTACCTTAATCTATTTTATTGTAATCAGCCTTCCTTGACTGATTTTCCATACAAAGATTTTGGCCTACATCCTATAGTTATATTAGAGTTTGGCGTCTGCCTAACAGACCAACCAACCTACATCTGATCTCAGAAGGGTATGGGTGGATTTGGTCTGTCCTCAATAGCCTCCACTGCTAGGGCAGGCTGTTGGAGTATTTCACGAGAAATGTCGCATTGCCTGCAGACCATACTTAGGGAGCCTAACCTTGAAGCCTAGTATCTCAATGCACCTCGAACAGAGTTCCTCTGTTCCACTTCTCAGAAGACCCCACAGGTCCTGTCTCATATGTCCTGCAAACAGCATATGGCCTGATGGGTGACGGCATGGTATATGGTGTTATGAAGTGAGCTTCATTGATGTACCCTTTAACTTATAGGACACAACTGTCGACATCTCGCTAATGATGTGCAGGTTGAATTAGATAGCTGGAGGCTGGTGTTGACTATGGTAAATCGAGGGTCTGTGCCTAGTTACCCTACTATGAGGTCTGTGCACTTGTCTCAGATTTCCATATACCTAACATAAGCTTCCTCCTACTAGACTTTGCCTCAAATGTTATTATAATGATGTTTCACAATTTTTTAAATAAATTTTAAGACTTAGTGTGGTCAGGATAAAAAACCTTCCACATTTACTTGGCCATGGTAGGAAATTATTTTCCTCACCATCTTGCTTCTGCCCTTCCTGGCATGTCTAAATTTTCATTATGAAAACTTTTCACAACTTCCTCTACATTTTCCATACTGGTTGCTGGCTTCCCTGTGTTTTCATCTTCTGAATACCCTTGCCATTTGGCGAAGTTCAACAGTTCTCACTTTTCCTGATAGCATCCGTGTACCCATTTTCTGTAAGAATGTATCTCGCATTTTACAATTTTTTCAACCTCCTATTATAGATTGCCATCAATGTCCTCTGGTTATCTAGGAGGTTGCTGACTATTACCATGAACTGATTTGTGATAGGACTTAAGTAGTACAATATGGAATACGGAATGAATGTTGAAATTGATTGGATATGTTGAACTAGAAGGGTCATGGTCAATGCCTTTTTAAGATTTAGAATGGAGGACAAAGCTTCATGCTTATCTTCTTTGATTTTAGTCTGTTACACCTTTTTTTTGCATTTAACCTTACTGTGTGCCTGATCTTGACATGAGGTTGCTGTCTAGCTTTTCAGTCATAGCATTTTGCCTTCCTTCTCCTTGTTTTTTCTGGTGACCTGCATGCTTGTTCATGTATCATTTTAATCCAGTTCACATAGAGTATTGCTCCAAAATTTTGCGTATCCTGCTCCTTCATCTATGTGGTCTGTGGATTGAATCGTCAGTTTACATAAAATGATGAGATTCAATTTGGGTTTGTAGTGGAGTTGTTATAGGCATGTTCAGCTAATGGTAATAACTGATACCAGTTATCCTGATCATAGTTGACTAACCTTCGAAGGTATCCTTCTAGCACTTGGTTGGTACATTTTGTCTGTCCACTAGTTGGTGGGTGGTAATCTGTTGACATTCTTCGCTTGATATCCAATACCTTCCAATGGGATTCGCAGACTTCTCCTGCTAACTTTGAGTTCATATCCGAGACAATTTCAGTTGGTAGGTATTGTAGCCTTCAAACTGCCTTCAGGGATGTGTTGGAGTCATCTTTAGTATTGGATGATATTTGTAGTTTGATGAAGTATGCCATTTTTGCTCAGCGATCAACTACTACCATAATCTGACTCCATCTTTGTGACTCTAGTAGTTGAGTGATAAAGTCTACAGTGATAGATGCCCAAGTTGCATATAGTATTTCGAAAGGTTGCAAGGATCTACACTTAGCAGGACTAGCCGATTTATTATGGTAGCATTCATTGCAGGATTGTACGAAGTCATTGACCCAATCCACTAGTCCTTTCTAATAAACGTCTAGCTTGAGGATTTCCAAGGATTTTGCTGGTTCGAAATGTCTCGCAATCTTTGCATCATGACATCCTTTAGTGATCTTGGTGTATAGTCCCTAGCTATTTGGTACAAATCATCATTTCTTATAGTATAGTAGATCGTCGGTTAAGGTTCCATCCTCATGAAAATTCTTTTGTTTGTCTTGTAGTTTAACAAGTTCTTCCCTGCATTATCTCAAAGCTACATCTGTTCTGATGGCTGCCTATATCTCGCTTGAGAACTCAGAGTTAAATTGTAACTGGTACAGGTTACTGGTTTAGGATTTTTCAGTATCAGTTCATACTGTTTGTATTTTGAATTTGTTTCAGGAAACAAGAGGTGCCTCTAGCCTGATAGTATAGGGTTTGATACTCTATATGTTTTATGTTTGATTTCGAGTATAAGGTTTGATACTCTATATGTTTTATGTTTGGTTTCGACTATTGGTTTAATACTGTATATGTTTTATATTTGGTTTTGAGTATCGGTTTGATAATCTATATGTTTCATGTTTGGGTTTGAGTATCGGTTTGATACTCTATATGTTTTATATCTGGTTTCAAGTATCGGTTTGATACTCTATATGTTTTATGATTGGTTTCAAGGCTACCAATTTGGAGTCTTACATGGTATGAGAATAAGGCTCCCAGTAGCCTAAGAAGTGTATTTAAGAACTGCTATTCTTCATGTTAGAACAAGCAGACTTCGGCAGACAGAGTTTTCAATATACTTGGTTGAACAGTTACTCTCTCTAGTTCGCTTCTAGAATCTTTGGTTTCAGATCTACCAAACATCTCGGAGACTTCAGTAGTCACGATATAGTAAGAAGTCTATTCAATAACCTTGGCTAAAGCCTGTGGACCTTGATCCACTAGTTACTACATTGGTATAGAGCAAGGCACGTTAACCCTACGTTTACTGCCTCTCCTAGGAGGTGGTTACATAAATTGCATTATACCTTTTCACAGGATGATGGCGTTTGACATTAGAACTCTTTTAGGTACATCTAATATGTCGTACTAGGATTTGTTGTCTTTAGCCACAGCCTGGAGGTAATGATGCTTGGTTCCTCTACTTTTATAACCAAGGATCTAGTCTCTGTATTGGTGCTTTGGAATCCTTCAAATCCTTCCATTCCTCGTTTGGTTTGATCTAAGTCCTCTACTTCCACCTTGTCTGTAGTATGGATTTATTCCACAACCAGTTGAACTATGTGATCATCCATTCTTATCTGGCAATCCAGATCCTTATGGTTGAATAGTACAACTTTGATTTCCCTAGGGTAATCAGTATCAATTAGTATCAATCACTCCAGCTCCGGTTGAGATTCCGGTTTGTACCACTAATCAGCTTCTTGCAGCAATTCTTCTATATGTTCCTTTGCATAGCCCTATAGCTATTCCTGCCCTTATTAAAACTTGTTTATATTTTGGGACAAGCTCATCTTCTATGATGTAAAGGTCATGTCCTACCGCCATCCTTGAGCTCTTTGTTGTCAAGTATGCTATTTTACTCTATCTCTTAACCCTAATCACTGGATCCTTTCCCCCTCTTCAAGGTTCCAAGTCCCAATCCTTTCCCCCTACCTGTCTTTTCCTTCAAAGCCTAGCCTCGCTACTAGCGATCCCAAGGAATTATCTGGTTTCAAAACTTTCTGTTTGCAAAGTGAAGCCCCTTCCACAGGATAGTACTGTGGCTATCGGCTCAATGCATTATGCTTTTCGCCCTTTGGACCTGGTCTCTACACAATATAAAAATTGCATTCTGCCAACTTCTAAACCCATTTAACTTGACAGCTGCTTCAGACCTTAGAGGTAAGGAAGTAGTGAAGGTTTTAATGGTTAGTAAAGACTGTGATGGGTTTCTCCATTCCGATCAACTAGTGTCTCCATTCTTTGCACATCACAAGAATTGCGAGCAATTCTTTACCGTGAATCTCGTAGTTGCATTCAGCTGAGTACAGCTTCTGGGACTAGAATGTTACAAGATATAGTATCTTTTCACAGAATTGAGAAAGGTCACAACTGAGCGCAAAATCACTTGCATCTGTCTCTACAATTGTCTCTCTTTCAAGAAGAAAGTAGTGCGGTATGGGGGCAGTTGTGAAGTACTGTTTTAGCTCTTCAAATGGCGTATTCTGATCCACTGCCTATTTGATGTTTTTGGATTTCCATGTAGTGTCTTGGTTATTGGCTTGCTATTAGCTGAAAGGTTTTTTATAAATTGTTGGTAGAAGTTAGCAAATTAAATAAGGACTTTCACATCTCTAATCAACTTTTGTGGTTTCCAAACCACTATGGATTTCACCTTTCGAGACCTCATTGATACCACATCGAGAGCCACTATGTGGCTTAGGAATTCTACCTCTTTGTGATTGAAGGTAGACTTTTTTAGTGATATCGCTAATTGAAAGTCTGCTACACTTTGTTAGAACTTTTAGACTACTCCAATATATTCCTTTTCATTCTTCGAATATATGAGGATATCATCTAGCTAACATACGACTCGAATATCTAAGTATTGCTTTAATACTTGATTTATCATAACTGAGAATGTGGCCAGAGCATTTCCTAATCCAAATAGCAGGACCTTATAGTGGTAATGTCTATATCTTGTTCTGAAAGCTGTTTTCTATTCATCTCCTTCCTTAATCTAAATCAAGTGATTACCATCGTTAAGGTCTAACTTGTTAAATATCTTGGCGCTGGCTACACAGTCTTGAAGTACAGACATTAATTGTAGGAGATTCTTGTGGCAGATAGTAATCTTATTTAGATTTCTGTAATTCACAACTAGTCACAATCTGCCATCCAGTTTATGGATGAACAATATAGCCACTCCTGCCAGTTATTGACTAGGGTAATCTTCTCTTATTTAATCATGGTTTTCAAGTATTTCTGTAAAGCCTGAATTTGTTTTTTGGATAATGGATATATCGACCCCTAGGAGGGGGTCGATCCATCACCTAATTTAATTTTGTGGACAAAGGTTTGTCTAGGGGCTAGTTTTTCTGACATCTGAACTTGTTAGGTATATGGAAATCCGAGACATGTGCACAGACCCACGGTAGGGTAACTCCGCACAGACCCTCAATTTACCAGAGTGCCAACACCCCGCTCGGCCCCATTATGGGGCCCGCACGTCAATAGCGAGATTTCGAGAGTTGCGTCCGATAACTAAAAAGTAACATCAACGAAGCCCACTTCATGACACCATATACGTCGCCGCCGTCTGTCCGACCAAATGCTGTTCGCAGGATTTATCAGAGGGGACCTTTGGCGACATCTGGGAAGTAATACGGAGGAAGTCCGTGGGAGGCGCATTGAGATAGTAGGCTTCAAGGTTAGGCTTCCTAACTATGGGCCGAAGGTGACAGGACGTTTTCGGAGAAATACTCTAAGAGGATATCCTAGTAGTGGAAGCTATTAGGGGTATACCGAATCCACCCATACCCTTCTGAGATCAGCTGTAGGTTGGTTGGTCCTAGTAATAGGACCCCTCTACGGAGGCCGGCGGACCAAGGGGAAGCATGCGTAGAATGGAAGACCCAGATAAGGTGGAGACCCTTAAGATGCTGACACGTCGGGCTCGGACTTGCGATTCGCCCTAGGTGGCATGGCATGATCCTGATCACTTCATGACCGTAGAGACGACTGGGACGATAGTCAACAAGACTAAAGTCATATAAACGTCTATGCGGACATCTAAGTTGGAGGCGGCTGTTTGGTATAACAAATAGCGCAGTCATCTCAACGGAGGAATACAACTCCGAGTCCGCGAAAGTGTGTGATAAGTTTCAGGGTCAAACGGTGTTCGCACTTATAAGATTCTGGACGTTTGCGTATTAAAACCCAAGTGGTACTGCGGAGGTATAGTAGTTAGAAGTAGTCCGCAAACACTCAGATGCGGGATATAAATATCGAAGTGCCTCCCGAGCTTTACAGACATCATCAAGCAATGGAGAAGAGATCTTATCAATATCATATTGCTTCACATTTTAAATCTTTACCTTATCTTACTTTACCAAGACGAGCCTTCCTCGACAGATTCTCTTATTAAAGATTTCGGGCCTACATCCCTCAATTATATACTTGAGTTTGGCGTCCGCCTAACAGTATATTGATAGTTCTCCTGTTACCAAGGCTCACTATATGAACTACAAGTTCACCTCAAACTCCACCCTCACCTCAGCCTTTGATTATATTTTCGCAGCACCTCACTGCCCCATCTATATTCAGACATTTGAAGAAGTTTTCGACACCAAGCTCTTCGAGATTGAAGAAGAATTTATCACTAAACCCTCGTGGTTCATAAGACCTTTTGGGATCCCAACGAGGGATCAATTCAATAACATATATCGCATCTGGCACTGTTTGGATTTTGAGTGGAATTTGACGGAGTCGGAAAACTTCGTCGACTCGAGCACCCAGTGTTCTTTGAGGACAGCAGAGAAAAAAACGAAAAACCCAGGGACAGTCCTCTGGGGGCCAGACATCCCCTCGGCCTGGGCCTGACACACTTTTATATGTACTATAAGTACATCCTAAACCTCGACAAAGAGGAGATTCAGGTTTTGAGTCCCGAGTCGGACCAACCGAACCCTTTTATACCTGCACCTCTACAGTATATCAAACGTTGGATACCTTACATACGATTCCTTAAACCTTTTAAAGGACATCGAGAACTCTGGTACGAAGTACCAGTAATCACTCATCCAGGGCTATTAGAGCAATTAGCATACCTGGAAAGCATTAAAATGGCTGAGATACCTGAAGATCAGAGAAAGAGAATAATGGCGGGTGAACCTATGGATATCCGACCCGACACCATGAATAAAACAGATGATTCCACTATCCATAGTCCCTTCCCTTCAACACCTCATAAACCTACGTTCCGGAGAGGAAATTTACCTTCTCACCGATCCTCTAGTATCACAAGCACTCATAGGATATCAAGGGCCCCCACACCGAGACCAGGAGACCACGCTGCAAACTTAGCCAGATTGGCTGCGCGTCTTGGGGTAACGTTGGGTCAAATAAGACAAGACATAGATGCCTTGCTCGACCAAGCCAATATCGCCTTCAAACATTTGAAGGGAGCCACCCAAGATAATACCTTAAAATTAATTAAAGTTCAACACCAAATCGCCAACGGGCAAGATGTCCACGATAACGATATTGCAATCTTGTTGATGCAGCTGGCAGGCATGAAAAGCCAAGTCAAGAGAATACAAGAAGAGATGTTGCGAGAAGTCGCAAAGAAAATTGACGCTCAAGAACGGTGTCAACAAGAACATGAAGAGGTAACCACAAGATTACATGGAACCCTCGGGCAAGAAAGCCAAGCAGCATTAGCCCGAAACCAGACTCTGGAACAAATGATCCTCAGTCTGAGAGCGGAATTCGTCGAATTCCGCGCCCAGAGTGTCACTCGCGAAAGAGAGGTCAACTGTACTCTAGGATAAATGCGCACAGATCAGACTACATGCCAAGCGGAGATTCGCAGGTCTCAACACCAGTAACAACTGCAGAATATCAAGACAAACCAAATCCTAAAAGGGTTGACAGTGGCCATAAATAAAATACTAGCCGCAGCATCAAGTCCCGAAGCTGCAGGACCCACACCCTTACCCACAGTCCAAGAAACAGATGATGGGGAGTACTACGCTCCACCTACATGCAGTGACAAGGGCAAAGGGGGAGAAACTGCTGATGCATTCCCCTCAGGTGCCCTAGGAGGTAACCCAGGAGATCCTAGTGACGACGATAACTACGATGATGGTGAAAGAAGAAGGAGGAGAGGGAGTCCAAGCTGAGGTAGGTGAGTACAAACCCCAGAACAGTCTGGTATGGCAGAGACACTTGCCAACGCGATAGCGCTGAATATTAAGGGACCATCAGAGCCACCCCCATTCTTTGAAGACAAACCCGCACAAGATAATTACGCGTGGATTTTGCAATGCACCGACTATTTCGAAGGAAACCTGCGAATCTGGGATGACGCATGGGAACGGGTCATATATGCACTCAGCCGTACAAGAGGAGACATAGTCCTTCCTTATACCATATGGTACCGGAAGGCTATGGACGGACTTCAGGGGGAAAACCAGCAGCCAGAGCTGGCGACATGGACCCGCTTTGAACATGATATGATCAAGCGATTTGCCGCGGTAGAAGGCGAAAGACTAGCCCTTTGAGCAATGAAGCTAGTCACGTACGACGGCAGTATTGAACGCTAGATGACAATCATGTACAACCATAACATTCATGCACGCATGGCCGGGGAGTCCTGGAGACAGGAAGTCGAAGATAAACTTCCTGAACAAATTGTTCGTAGGTTGTCGGCCCTGCAATATACGATGAATCAAGAATAGGAAGAGGCTCTAAGGCTATGTGGATGGTCAGAAGAAGGACTATTAGCCAGAAAGAAAATTGGGCGAGACCAGCCGTCCAAGCCCAAAATAGTCCAAGAGGTCAAAAAAGAAAACCGACGGGACTTTAAACCAAAGCGACAACGGGATACTAAACCGTATGTCAAGGAAGGTGGAGCCCCACCACGAAAACGAAAATGGGACAATGAACTGGAAAAGCCAGGAAAGAGGTTGGGAGGTGCACCGAAGACCACTTATACAAACTTCGCCCAGTCCCATACCGGTATCCCGCAAAGTGTAATAGACACTCGGAGACGAGAAAGAGATTGCACACATTGTGGAAAGAAAAACCACACCTATGAAACGTGTTGGGGAGATGCCCATATATCAGCGGCAACGGTCAGCTCATGACCGATAAAAATGGGAACTAGACAAGCAAGATCGGCTATCGTGAAGCCAAAATTAGCTCGCAAAGTCACAACTGTTCAGTACCCAGCCCGAGTGTATAAAATCTGGGAACTGATGGACGATGAAGAACTGACCTAGGTCTGTTCATTGGCACCAACGGCGACGGCGTTTGGGTATTCAGTGTCCTAATGGAACTGGAATCGAAATGGGAACCCCCTTGGGCTGGGGTGTATCGGGTACTGACCACAACGGGGATCGGGTAGTTTGTGTACAACTACGAGAGTCGAAACTCAAAATGATCAAAGCGGCGCGAAGCAAGTCTCTCCTTTCAGGATGGATGGAAGTAGGCTCTAAGTGAAGAGACCCCATGATAGACTTACGAGCTCGAATACAAGAATCAATATATGAACAGTCATGATCGAAAGAGAGGATAGTTAACATGCCCACATAGCCCGGGAGCCAACAGTACGAAGTTCCTCGAGTCACTTGGTGGTTGCCTACTACCCGTGTGCAAGAAAGTTACTATACCGAAGAAGTCAGGACATCGCAATGCAAGATCTACCTGATAACAATACATGATAGGAGGACAACTAACGCGGGCCGTTCCACCTACCACACGAGTGTGAGTCGTATTATACGTATGTACTATCTTGCCTTCTGGCCAGAGTGTGGGATAGGGATGTACCGCTTTGGTGCGCAAGGCCCCTCTGAGGAAGCTGGACGGATAACTGAAATTCTAAGGGAAAAGATTCGTTGAATGCGGGAACCCCACACTAGGGGAGTAAAATGGCTAATAACCAACCTAAAATCTGCTATGAGCCTAGGTCTGGCGTGTCGGGAGAAGGCATCTAGCCTGAAAACTAGTCGTGCGCAATAGGGTATCGGTGACATGCCGCTTTAGTATCTAGACCCAGATTGTTAGAGCTAAAGAGTTACTAGTTTGTCTGAGGAGACCTCAATGGTTGAAACTACGCGGGCGTAGTAACAAACATCTTGTTACCTACACCCCTTACCAATGATGCCTAAACGAAAGAACCAAGAAAGTCTTATCCGCGCCAAGCGTGTGGAACTAGATGCTCCAAAACCAAAACTATACAACTGTCTGGAGCGGATCGCTTACCTCCACATACACGATAAGCGTTACAAAGTTAAAGTCTTATTAGATTTGTGATCCAACTTGTTCCTTATCAACAAGGACCTAATTGAAGACCTTCGCGTTCCCTGAATACAACGTGACAATGCAGTTGATATCTTAGGCTTTGACGGATCGTCAACCGCCTCTGGAGGGAAGTGTTACACTCTCCCTATAAAATTGGAAATAGGAAAAAACCGACACCTCTCTGAAGTGTCATGCGAAGTGGCTAAAGCAGGTCACTATGGCATGATAATTCCTTTTGGTTGGTGGCATTGTGAACACCCAGTATCACATAGAAGATGCAGAAAATCGGACCTTCTCCGCAAAATGTTGCGAAAACTGTGTGGAAGAAATAGAAGCAATAGCGGATATGTTCGAATATGACGAATCCGTAGCTGGGAATCCTAATGCCTGCTGCGGCGCAAGAATTGGAGCTATTGAAAATACAGTAGAACTCGAATCACTACCGAAAGAATACTGGAATTACAAACATTTGTTTGAAGCCCAGATGGCTGACAAATTAGCTCCAAGGCGGACATTCAATCATGAAATCAAATTAATTCCAGGATCAACTCCCCCCTGGGGGCCGATATATCCGCTATCCGAAAAAGATCTTAAGGCTTTGCGGGAATACTTGGAAATGATGATCAAACAAGGGAAAATCACACGAAGCCAATCGCCAGCAGGCACACCCATATTATTCGTACCTAAACCAGATGGTTGACAACGTCTAGTTGAGGATTATCGGAATCTAAATAAGATTACTATCCTCAACAAACATCCCATTCCACCAATGTCCGAACTCAGAGATAGAGTAGCCGGTGCAAAGATCTTCACCAAGTTAGACCTTAAGGATGGCAACCACCTGATTAGGATAAAAGAAGGAGATGAATGGAAGACAGCATTCCGTACAAGATACGGACACTATGAATATAAGGTTATGCCTTTTAAATTGGTCAATGTTCCCGCAACCTTCCCAGATATGATGAACCAAGTGCTACAGGAATACTTGGACGTCGGAGTCGTGTGTTACCTTGATGATATTCTCATCTACTCAAAGGATGAAAAGGAACACATCGAAGCTGTTAAGAGAGTCTTACAAAATCTATCAGACTTTCAATTAGGGGTATTGCTAAAGAAATCGACATTCCACACAACTGAGGTAGAATTCCTCGGCTCCATGGTGGCAGTCGATGGAGTGTCTATGAGCACCCGAAAAGTGGAATCCATAATGGTCTGGAAAGCACCTAAATCGGTTAGAGAAGTACAAGTATTCATGGGATTTGCTAACTTCTACTGACGAGTTATTAAATGTTTCCCAGCTATTTGCAAACCCATAACTGAGACACCACAAGGAAATCCAAAGAATTTCAAATAGGGAATTGAGCAGGATACGGCTTTTGAGGAGCTAAAACATCGCTTCACACCAGCCCCGATACTACATCACTTCTTGCCAGAAAGAGAAATCGTGGTGGAAACAGATGCTAGCGATTTCGCACTCGGTTGCGTCCTATCTCAATACTTCGAAAAAAGGTTACATCCTGTAGCTTTCCATTGCAGAAAATTAAATTTGGCGGAGCACAATTATGAAACTCATGAAAAAGAACTTCTCGCGATCCTCCAAGCATTTAAGGAATGGAGACACTACTTAATCTGGACAGAAAAACTAGTTACAGTCTTTACCGACCATCAAAACCTATAATACTTCCTCACCTCAAAAGTCTGGAGTGGCCGTCAAATTCAAGGGGCTCAGAAGTTGGTAGAATACAATTTTCGCATTGTATACCGACCAGGCACAAAGGGCGGAAAGCCTGATGCATTAAGCAGACGGCCGGAGTACCATCCGCAGGAGGGAGCTACGCATTGCGAATAGAATATTTTGAAAGAACAAAATTTCTTGGTGTCGCTAGTAGCGAGAGTAGGCGATGAAGGAGAAGACTGGGATGGAGATAAAGATTTGGATTTGGAACCTCGAAGAGGTGGAAAGGAACCCGTAATTATGGTCAAGAGATTAAGCAAAAAGGCGTACTTGCCGACAAAGGGCGCAAGAATGGCGGTAGGACATGACCTGTATGCCATAGAGGATGACATTGTCCCAAAATATGGACTAGCATTAATAAGGACAGGTATAGCTGTAGGGCTACCCGAAGGAACTTACAGAAGGGTTGCTGCAAGCAGTGGATTAGCAGTCCGAAGCGGAATCTTTACCGGCGCAGGAGTAATCGATGCTGATTACACCGGCGAACTCAAAGTCGTAATGTTCAACCATAAAGATGTGGACTACCAAATAAGAAAGGGCGATCGCATAGCTCAACTAGTGGTAGAAAAGATCAACACCTCGGACATGATAGAAGTCGACAACTTGAAAGCAACAGAACGAGGAACCGCGGGACTCGGAAGCACCGATATAGCGATAAGATCCTTGATCGTCAAGGAACAGGAACCTAGCATCAGCTACCTACAGGCATCGGCTAAAGACAATGAACATTGGTATGATATTTCACAAGTACCCGAAAAAGTTCTAAAGTCAAATGCTATTATCCTGCAGAAAGGTCTGAAACAGTTTAACCCTGAATTCTTTGACGAGATACAGTCGGCTATCGAAACAGAAACAGGATGGAGGCAACAAAGGGAAGAACTCATTAGGTTATGCGACGAAGGCAAAGATTTTCCCAAAGATTGGACCTTAACCGACGATCTACTATATTATAAGCAAAGACTATTTGTACCAGATAGTCAGGCTCTATATACTAAGATTGCAGAGGAATGTCGCGATGCAAAAGTTGCAGGACATTTTGGACAAGAAAAAACTTTGGAAATAATCATGCCAGACGTCTACTGGAAAGGACTTGCGGCATGGGTCAACGACTACGTACGATCCTGCGATGAATGCCAACATAACAAAGCGCCTAGACGCGCTAAGTACGGATTATTGCAACCGCTGCAAATACCCTATGCAGCATGGACATCCATCTCAGTGGACTTGATTACCCAACTACCAGAGTCGCAAGGATGCACACAGATAATGCTGGTATTCGATCAATTCACTAAGATGGCACATTTCATCGGACTTCAGACCTCGGCTACAGCCACGGATGTCGCAAACGCATTCCTGAAAGAAGTATGGAGGCTGCACGGCCTACCAACCGAAATCGTCTTGGACATGGACCAAAAGTTTGTAGGAGAATTTTGGGAATCCCTTTGCAAGGCGCTGGAAATTAAGGGAAGAATGTCAACGGCATACCACCAGCAAACTGACGGACAAACTAAACGTACCAACCAAGTGCGGGAAGGTTACCTTCAAAGTTCTGTCAATTATGATCAGGATGACTGGTATCAGCTACTACCGCTAGCTGAACATGCCTATAACAACTACGCAACCAACGCTCACGGTAAGTCGCCATTCTATGCGAACTACGGATTCCATCCACAGGCAGAGTAGATGAAGGAGCGCGAAGCTCAAAATCCAGTAGCGACACTTTATGCGAACTGGATTCAGGCGATACATGAACAAGCAAGAGGGTCACTAGAAAAGACACGAGAAAGGATGTCGCAATATTATGACCAGAACGCGCAACAACAGCCGGACTTCAAGATCGGGGACAAAGTCATGTTAAATGCAAAAAGCATCCGCACCAGGCGGAAATCCAAGACGCTAAGTCCAAAGCTATACGGCCCATTTCAAATTATGGAAAAACTAGGATCCAGAGCATTCAAGCTCAACATATCCGATCGATGGAACATTCATCCCGTATTTCATGTCGCACTATTGGAACCGTACCGCGAGTCAGTTCATGACAATCGCCAACAACCCCCTAGAGAACAGGAGGATATTGATGGCGATCTGCAATGGGAGGTTGAAAAATAAAATCCTAAGAAGTGAGATTCGTTCTTACAGGAAACGAGTACGCAGCTGCTATCAAGACAAGCGGGAACTGTGGTACTTCGTTAAATGGCAAGGGTGTTCGGAAGATGAGAACACCTGGGAGCCTACCACTGGTATGAAAAATGCGGAGGAAGTTGTGGAAAACTTTCATAATGAAAATCCGGACATGCCAGGAAGGCCAGAAGTAAGATAGCGAGGAAAAGGTTTTCCTACCATGGCCAAGTAAACGTGGCAGGTTTTTTACCCTGACCTCACTGAGTCTTAAAATGTATTTAGAAGAAATTATAATGGTTATCAAGGCATTCGAGGCGAAGCCTGGTAGGAGGGAGCTCATGTTAGGCATATGGAAATCCGAGACATGTGCACAGACCCACGGTAGGGTAACTGCGCACAGACCCTCAATTTAACGGAGTGCCAACACCCCCCTGCGGCCCCCTTATGGGGCCCGCATGTCATTAGCGAGATTTGCAGAGTTGCGTCCCATAACTAAAAAGTCACATCAACTAAGCCCACTTCATAACACCATATACATCGCTACCGTCCGTCCAACCGCATGCTGTTCACAGGATATATGAGAGGGGACCTTTAGCGACATCTGGGAAGTGAAACGGAGGAAATCCGTTGTAGGCGCATTGAGATAGTAGGCTTCAAAGTTAGGCTTCCTAACTATGGGCCGAAAGTGAGGGGACATTTTCGGAGAACTACTCTAAGAGGATATCCCAGTAGTGGAAGCTACTCGGGGTATACCGAATCCGCCCATACCCTTCTGAGATCAGCTGTAGGTTGGTTGGTCCTAGTAATAAGACCCCTCTACGGAGGCCGGCGGACCAAGGGGAAGCATGCTCAGAATGGAAGACCTAGATAAGTCGGAGACCCTTAAGATGCTGACATGTTGTGCTCGGACTTGCAATTGGCACTAGGTGGCCTGGCATGAACCTGATCACTTCATGACCGAAGCGACGACTCGGACAATTGTCAACAAGACTAAAGTCATATAAAAGTCTATGCGGACATCTAAGTTGGAGGCGCCTCTTTGGTATAACAAATAGCGCAGTTATCTCAACAGAGGAATACTACTCCGAGTCCGCGAAAGGTTGTGATAAGTTTCAGGGTCAAATGGTATTCGCACTTATAAGATTCAGGACATTTATGTATTAAAACCAGAGTGGTACTTCGGAGGCATAGTAGTTAGAAGTAGTCCGCGAACACTGAGATACGGGATATAAATATTGAAGTGCCTCCTGAGCTTTACAGACATCATCAAGCAATGGAGAAGAGATCTTATCAATATAATATTGTTTCACCTTTTAAATCTTTACCTTCTCTTACTTTATTACGATGAGCCCTCCTCGACCGATTCTTCAATCAAAGATTTCGGGCCTATGTCCCTCAGTTATATACTTGAGTTTGGCGTCCGCCTAATAGAACTTCATGTAAATGTTTATAATGTCTGTATTTCTTTTGTAACAATTCGAGTTCCACCTTATCTGTGATGGTTCTGATTCATCCAATATGACCAGTGTTAAGATATCAAGCAAGAGATTCTCCATATTCGAACATATCCGCTATTCCATCAAATTCTTCCGCTTAGTTTTCGCAACTCTTTACCGTAAAAGTCCAATTATTTGCATCCTCTATGTGCCACACTTGGTATTCAGGATCCCAACAACTAAAAAAACCTCTCATTCTGTAATAACTTACTTTAATCACTTTATACAATACTCCAGAAATGTGTTAGTTTTTCCCTGTTTCTAATTGTATAGGTAGGGTATAACACTTCCCTACTGAGGCTGCTAATAAGCCATCAAAGTCTAAGACATCAACTGCCTTGATGCATTCCACTATAGTAATGCAAAGGTCTTCAACTAGGTCCTGATTGATGAGGAACACATTATATCGTGAGTTACATTGGACATTAATTTTATATCACTCATCGTATATATGGAGGTAAGAGATCCTCTCTAGAAAGTTGTATCATTTTGGTTTTGGCGCATCTAGTTCTACAGGCTTAGTGCGGATTAGTTTTTCTTGGTTATTTCCTTTAGGCATTATTAGTATTGGGTGTAGGTAATAGAATGTTTGTTACTATGTCCCTGTGGGTTCCATCACTGAGGTCTCCTCAGACAAACTAGTAATTATTAGCTCTAATAATCTGAATCTATATATTAAGTGGCATTTTATTGATACGCTATTGTGCATGATCAGTTCTCAGGCTGGATGCCATCTGTTGACATGCCAGACCTAGCTCCATAGTAGATTTTCATGCCGTTCTCAGCCATTTTACTCCTCTGGTATGGGGTTCCGATTTTCACTATTCCTTTCTCTTAGGTTTTCAGTTCATCCACCCAGCTATCTCAGAAGGGCCTTGCATACAAAAGCGGTGCATCCCTACTCTACACTTGAGCCAGAAGGCAAAGTAGTACACTAGTAAAACATATAAGCCTCATACTCTGGTGGTTGGTGGAATGGTATGTGTCAGTTGTCCTCTCGTCAGTAATGTTATCTGGCAGATCTTGTATTGCTATCTACTACCTTCTTCAGAATAGTAACTTGGTTGCACATGAGTAGTGGGCGGCTACCAGGTGACTGGAAAAACTTCGTACTATTGGCTTTCAGGTCAAGTGGGTATATTGACTATCCTCTCTTGGAATCAAGACTCTCCATATATAGATTTCTCATGTTTGAGCTCTCAAGTTCTTCATGGGGTCTCTTCACTTGAACCCTACTGACTATCATCTTGTTATGAGAGACTTGCTTTGCACCACTTTGATAACTACGGTTGACTTTTGACTTCAGTAGTTACACATGGACTACCTGATACCCATCATGGTTAGTTCCCAATGCACCACAGTCAAAGGAAATTTCCATCACGATTGCAGTTCCATTTGGACACTGACTACCCGACAGCCATCGCCATTGGTGTCTTTGCACTGACCAATGTTGGTCTTTCATTGTCATCCAGTTTCCAGGTCCTATTTGTTCGGGCTAGTTGCTTGATAGTAGTGACTCTCCCTGCTAATTTAGATTTTACAATAGCTGATCTTGCAAGTTGAATTTCCATCTTCATCACTCTTGCACTGACTGTTGCCGCCAATATATGGACATCTCCACAATACGTTTGGTAGGTGTGGGTTTTCTTTCCACCATGTCTGCAATTCTTTTTCCATCTACGCCTCTCTATAATGCTTTGCAGAATACCTGTATGAGCCTGGTGGAAGTTTGTGTGGATTGTTATCACCACGTCTCCAATCTTCCTTTTTAGCCTTTCATACTCATCGTCTCATTTTCGTTTTCATGGTAGGGCTCCGCCCCCTTTTACCCAAGGTTTATTAGTCCTTTGTCCCTTTTATTTAGAGTTTCATCTGTTGTCTCTTTTAACCTCTTGGACTATCATCGATCAGGGTAGTTGGTCCCTGGCCTGCTTCTTTCTTGCGAGCAACTCTTTTTTGCACCGCCTAACTAATCGTAATGATTTGTTCTATTCTTGATCTCTGTCATAGTTTAGTACTGACAACCAGCACACGAATTTTGTACGAAGTTTGTTGTCTTATTCCGCTCTCTCAGATTCACCTATCCTCTATACTGAGATATTGAGGTTATATATAAATTTTTGTAATAACTCAATATTGCCTTCTTACATTACTAACTACATATAGCAAAGCACTTGTCTTTCTGTTTCAACAGAGGCAAAACATTTGATCATATCATGTTCAAACTATGTCTACACGGCCATTTCTTCCTGTTGTATTTCACCGTGAAGTCCATCCAGATCTTTCCTGTACTAGATTGTATTGGGAAGAACTATGTCTCCTTTTGTACAATTGAGTACGTAGATAACTGGTTTAAAGCTATTATCCCAGATACATAGGTTTCTTTCAATATAGTTAGTACACTATATTATCCAGACATATATCTCACAACTGGGCTTGGCCTTGAACAATGTGTGTGGTTCCGATGGTCACTTAACATTAAGTGCTATCACTAGCCAAGTGTTTCTGCCATTCCAGATTGCTCCAGTGTGTGTTCTCGCTGACTTTGACTAGGACTTCCTCTTCTTCCTCTTCTTTCCTCATTATCATCCGCACTATTGTCTGAACCATCGGAGTTTCCCCCTTGTACCCCTAATGGGGTTGCATTGGTGGCTTCCTTTTCTTTCCCGTTTTCCCTTCACGTTGGTGGGGAATAGCAGTGCTAATCATTATCCTCTTCTGGGACTGAGTTTAGTAGTGTGGGATCCAGTCTCATCAGTTCCTTTATTCTATCTACCAATTCCTTTATGGCAATTACCAAAATTCTGATAGATTTTGAGCCGTCTTTGGCCATTTTGCTTTGGTCCTTTGTCAACGTTTAGATGTTCATACAATGCTCTTTTATAGCATCGTGTATGACTAGTAATGATGCTGTGAAGCCTTTATCTCGCTTTACTGTCTGATCTTGAAAGAGGTTGAACTCTTACTGAGTTCTAAAAAAGACTTTGCTGGAGTTTTATCCTATGCGAGAGCTTCCAGCCTTTGCTAACATAGACTACCACGGAACTGAGTAGTTAAAATTTCTTGGGTTTTTGCTGTGGATCTTGTGCGACTAGTTTTGCTTCCATATCGCCGATTATAGCAGCTAGTATATGCTTCACTTCTGACTTTACCGAATTTAACAGTATCAACAAGATAGCTATCTCTTAGTCGCAGAGGTCCTGCCCTTTTTCCAGATCTTATTATACTTCCATCAACTTTAGGGCATTCTCTGTTGTTGCACTGGTAAGCTTATTAAAGGCAATGTTGGTGGTGTAACCGGTACAGGTTACTGGTTTAGGATTTTCAGGTATTAGTTGATACTGTTTGTGTTTTGAAGTTGTTTCAGGAAACTAGGTGTGCCTTTAGCCTGATAGTATAGGGTTCGATACTCTATATGTTTTATGTTTGGTTTCGAGTATTGGTTTGATACTCTATATGTTTATATTTGGTTTCAAGGCTACCATTTAGGAGCCTTATACGTTGTGAGAAGAAAAGCTGCGGATAGCATGAGAAATGTATTTAAAGACTGCTATTCTTCAAGTTAGAAGAAACAGACTTCGGCAGACAGATTTTTGAATATACTTGGTTGAACAGTTACTCGCTTCAATTTGCTTCAGGAATCTTTACTTTGAGACCTACCAAATATCTCAGAGACTTCAGTAGTTGCGATACAGTAAGAAGCTTATTCAACAACCTTGGCTAAAAGCCTCCAGACTTTGATTCGCTAGTTACCACCTAGGTACAGAGCAAAGCCTGTTAACCCTACAATTACCGCATCTCCCGAGAGGCGGTTACTGGTGGAGTCAATGAAAGTATCAATATCTTACTGAATTCATGCGAGAGCTCTCTCTCACCATTTGGCCAAACTTGTTCAAGTTGGCTTCATATTCTTTTGAAGGTGTTGGGATTCCTGATCATGATATATCGCGCATACTGAATATACAGGATAATCAAGGTCCACAGAGAATGTTAGTTGCCATTTGAAATCCCAGAGTAAGGGACGCAGATTGATTGAAATAAGGAGTATCGCTTGATGAGGGAAGGTGTGTGCGAATTAGACCGAACTCCCATCATCGGAGGTATCCAGCCTAGTATCTCTTAGTTGTGCTTCCATAATCAGTATTGGTTCTTTTATACATTTCTGTATTTCTGCCAACCTATTATAGAGCGTTTCTAACAACTTTAATCCTAACTCAGTGTAGTTGAGTTCTGGGTTTGGTACCTCGTGGCAATACACTCTTGCTCTTCTAAAACGTTCGAGGAATTTGATAAATCATGGATAGTGCAACAGGTATTCTTTTGTAGATAGTATGGATGGGTTGGAGTGATCTGATTCTGAGCTTAGAACCTGGATTTCTACTTTTTGAAAGTTGAAAATATACTTGTAGTCCCTATATGGGTTTTTAGGCCCAAGCCAAAGGACTAGTTTGTACATGGCCAAATGTGTCTATTTGTCGCTTTACAGAGTACTGGATACTCTACTCAATAAAGTCTTCTGATAAGATTGAACTCTAAGCAGATTTTAAAACCTTGCCAGGTACAATATATGCAATCAAATTGATCTCTTGTTGGTATACTGAAACATATTGCGAACCATGTGAGTGCAGTGGTTTCAATCAATTCGATTGCGAACAGCTGCCTGTAGAATATTTCTGCGAATGTATGAATGTAAATTGGACAGTAAAGTGCTTCGAAAAAGTAATCGATAGAAGAGCTGAGAGTGGAGTTTGAAGTGAACTCTTAGTTCATATAGTGAGTATTGGTAACAGGGGAACTATTGATTTACTCTTAGAAGGATGCCAAACTCTAGTATTATTGAAGGATGTAGGCTAAAATCTTTGATCAGAGAATCTGTCAAGGAAGGCTCATCTCGATGAAATAGGTTAGGTAAAGATTGACAATGTAGAACAATATTAGATTGATAAGATCTCTTCTTAATTCCTTGATGATTTCTCTCAAGCTCAAAAGGTACTGCGATATTTATATTCTATATCTGCATGTTCGCTGACTACTTCTAACTACCATGACTCTAAAGTATCACAGTGCTTTTAATATGAAAATGTCTAGAACCTTATAAGTCCGAACACCATTTGACTATGAAACTTTTCACAACCTTTTGCGATTATAGAATAGTATTCCTCCATTCAGATGACTGCACTATTTGTTATACCAAACAGCAGTCTTCAACTTAGTTATCCATATAAACTACTATATTATTTTAGTCTTGTTGACTATTGTTCTACTAGTTTCTTCAGTCATGAAGTGAACACTTTTATGCCAGGCTACCTTGCTCCAATTGCAAGTCCAAGCCTGCTGTGTCTACCTCTTAATAGTCATTGAATTATGTAAGTCTTTCAGTCTGAGCGTGCTTCTCCTTGGTCAGCCAGCCTCCATGGAGGTGTCCTATTACTAGGACCAACCAACCTACAGCAAATCTCAAAAGGGTATGGGTGGATTCAGTATATCCTCAATATCCTCCACTACTGGAACATCTTCTGGAGGTATTTCACCAGAAACGTCCTGTTACCTATGGTCCATAATTAGAGAGCCCAGCCATGAAGCCTATTATTTCACTGCACTTGTGCCAGAATTCTCCCATTTAACTTCTCAGATGTCGCTAAAGGTTTGCTCTCTTATGACCTGTGAAAGGCATATGGTCAGAGAGATGGCAGTGACCTATATGGTGTTATGAAGTGGACTTCATTGATGTGCAATTTTAGTTATGGGACGCAACTTTCGTAATCCGGCTAATGACGTTTTATGCACTATAAGGGTGCCAGAGTAGAGTGTTGGCTATGGAGAATCGAGGGTTTGTATGCAGTTACCCTACGGTGAAGTCCGTGTACTTGTCTTAGATTTCCATATGCCTAACAAGGTCATACATGTATTACTATTAGTTTGTAACACAATTTTTAAGGAGTTTTTTGAGAAATTGTTAAAATTAATGCCTGATAAGCTAGCTGCAGTATTGGAAACAAAGAGAAGTTATACAAGGTATTAGTGAGTATTATTCATTTCCATTTTAGTCTAAAGTTTACATATTTAATTGTTAAGAGTTGAGCATTGATCATTGAGAGATGATTATTCAGAGCTGATCTTGCCTGAGTGCCCATTGGTAACTGCAACATTACCATCTATAGTAATGCAATCTCAAAAAGAAAAAACACTGTGGTATGTTATGAACCCTTCTGCCGAGTGGCTGTATAGTTCATATAGTAAGCCTTAGTAGTAAGAGAACTATTGATATACTATTTAGCAGAAGCCAACTCTAGTCTGCATCAAGAGACCTAGGCCAAATATTTGATCAACAAATCTGTCCTGAAAGGCTCATTTCAATACAAAGGATAAAGTCAAGATTTAATGAGTAAACAATTTTATATTGATGCAAACTCTTCTGCTTTACTTGATAATATCCATAAAGCTCAGAATGTCTTTTGATATTTATATCCTACATCTGAGTGTTCGCAGATTCCATCTAACAACAATGTGTTAGAAGTACACTTTTGACTTTAGTTCACGGGTGTTAATGATCTTATAAGTGCAAATACTATTTGATCCTGAAATTCTCTACACCCTCAATTGGTATCAGATCTTTTGTTTCTCTATCTCAGCTGACTGCACTATGTATATTACAAAAAAAAGCATTTACAAATAAATTGCCTTATAAACTATTTGTTGAAAGGCTAGTTGACTTCACTATTATTCCTGTAGTCTTCTTAGTCACAGATTAATTGATTCTACACAGGGCTGCTGATGCTCCCTGCTTATACAAGTCTTACACGCCAGTGTGTAATCAGTCTCTTACTTATTTGGACTTCTTTACTGAGTATACTTCCCCTTGGTTTGCCTACCTCTATGGATGGGTCCTTACATTAGAGCCAACTAACCCACAGCTGATTTCAGAAGAGTATGGGTAGATCCGATACATACTTGATTACATTCTCCACCAAGCCAACTAGTTGGAGTTCCTTTGTTATACTGGCAGCTTCCTTATTACCTTTAGTCTGAAGCAAGGAACACTAACTTCAAAGCCTACTAACTTTATATTCCACTAATAGACCTCTTCTGCTTCTCATTTCAGATATTGCTAAAGGTCTCTTCCGATATACCCTGCAAATGATATGTGGTTGGGCCGACAATAGCGATCTATATGGTGTTATAAAGTGGACTCTATGCTGTGCCTTTTAGGTCTAAAAATACAACTTTGCAAAATCTCACGAAGGATGTGTAGGTCACCTAAGAGGCCAAAAAGATTGTATTGCCTTCAGTAAATCGAGGGTCTGTGAGTTGTTATTCTACTAACACATATGTGTACTCTTTTTATCTCAGATTTCTATATGTCTAACAATACCTAACAGTTTCTCTGCATTCTATCTATTCTTAATTGTAACCGCCTCTCGGGAGATGCGGTAATCGTAGGGTTAACGGGCTTTGTTCTGTACCAAGGTGGTAACTAGTGAATCAAAGTCCGGAGGCTTTAGCCAAGGTTGTTGAATAGACTCCTTACTGTATCGCAACTACTGAAGTCTCCGAGATGTTTGGTAGGTCTTAGACTAAAGATTCTTGAAACGAACTGAAGAAAGTAACTGTTCAACCAAGTATATTGAAAACTCTGTCTGCCGAAGTCTACTCCTTCTAACGGAAAGAGTAGCAGTTCTTAAATACACTTCCTAGGCTACCGAGAGCCTTGTTCTCATAACATAATAGACTCCAAAACGGTAGCCTTGAAACCAAACATAAAACATATAGAGTATCAAACCGATACTCGAAACCAAACATAAAACATATAGAGTATCAAACCGATACTCGAAACCAAACATAAAACATATAGAGTATCAAACCGATACTCGAAACCAAACATAAAACATATAGAGTATCAAACC
>JACCEG010000275.1:0-60122 GCA_014065205.1 Tuber brumale | reverse complement strand
ATACTCGAAACCAAACATAAAACATATAGAGTATCAAACCCTATACTATCAGGCTAGAGGCACACCTCGTTTCCTGAAACATATTCAAAACTCAAACAATATCAACTGATATATGAAAATCCTAAACCAGTAACCAGTACCGGTTACATTAATGAAGTTGAGTTCATATTAAAACCTTGGGTATAAAAGTACCCGATGATTTAATGCCCCAATTGCTTCTTATAGCTGATACTTCTGAGTTTGAAAATGAGGTCAATTTGCTATCATTGCTCCTGCATAGTATTCACTGTTACCAATAGAGAGACATGATTTAAGAAGCTTGTCTGTACTTGGTTTTTTATATTAAAGTCGACACTTTTTTCACCATAGGCCCCTTTTCTGTAAGATCTACTTCAGCTTTTGTTGTTTACTATCACTGTTCACCATGCTTTGAGTTTCTTCTATAAGAGAATGAACACCTACAGATAACTTACTTTCAGCTTTACTAGGATATAAACTTATTGTTTGACCTCTGTGAGCATCTGCAGTAAAGTCTGTGTAGCTTGTTACATTATCAAATAGAAAAAGAACCTGACTGTTAAGAAATGCTGCTTCAAAGATAGGAATTGCAACCTTTATCACTTGTTTAACTAGATCGTCAACATCCTATCAGTTTTTTCCCCATACTTAATTTATATTGTGGCCATATACTTTTAATAGTATTGCTTTCTACTCACTTCTTCTCATCTTTGATGATTCTTAGAGCTACATGCGACACCTTACTTACCATTGCTGCTAGCAGTTGGGCAAGCTCTATTGTGGCTTTCACCAAATAGACTTTGTTAAGACCATTATCTGAAAATCTCATAAATCCCAAAACCTACTTGTAATATTTCAATAAGATACTCTGTAGTAAAAGCTTTACTGTATTTGACATGCTTTTATAAATCACAGATTGCTGGGGATATAATATATTAGTACTTATACTCTTTCTCAAAGTTCTATAAAATCTCACAATATTCAGGGAAGGAGTCTTATCTGATGAAAGAATTACCATTTGTACTCCCTCTTGTACAATACTTACTATTTGAGGCTAATCTCTTGAACTTTGCTCTTTATAGTTGTGAAACTGACTGTCTTCTATATCATTATCTTAACTTTCCTCAAGATTATCATTTAAGTTTATTATTGGAACTAGAATTTGCTTCTACATGTATACAGAGCTCAAATCTAATAAACATACCTTGATTGAATGTCTAAGGTACTAGAGTACTTGCTCTTATTTATATAGCTCTTGCCTTACTTGTTTTGTTCTTCTTCTCCATGGAGTTTGGGAGGAAAGTGTCTTTTCTGTATTTGGAGCTAATGCAGTACATATAATATTATTATTTCATCATACTATATATTACAGTAATACATTATTTCCAGTTAATATATTAATTCTGTCATGGAATAGATTCTATGGCTCTTTCAGAGCAAGTCAATTTGGAGAAATATGACCTTGATTATCTTAACTATAAACCTGAGACTTCTGACCTATTGACCAACTGCCAGGTTGACCATCAGTATGTCTTGAAATATGGCGTTTCTTGAATAAAGGTGTGCAGAAATGTGCATGATATTGCACTTGTGACTTTTGAAAATGAAATAACAGATGAAAAGTTTTTGTAATTGTGTATTCACAAGTGGCAATTAATTGTTACATAGTCATATACAGAGTTTATTAGAAGTCATATAAGGGTTTGTAGAGTTATATTAGGTTACTGGTTTCATTTTCTATATTTAGTTAGAAATCCACTTCCCATTCCCCAAAACGTATAGTGCAAGAATGCATAAGTGTCAACCTCATTTAGGGGAGTTTTCAATTGAACATCATCCACCAAATAGTGGTCCAACTTAGGTAAAAAAAACGTAGAAATATAAAGCAAGTGAGGTAGAATAAAAGTACGGTTTTTTAATTTACTAGAAGCAAGAACTAGGAGTGGCAACCTTGATTGAAAACTTGAATTTCTTTTTGCTATGAAATCTGAGGCTTATCATTGAAATGCAACATACAATTGCTGAGTAATAATATAATTTAGCATGTATCATAAGTCAATACAAGTAAATTATATGAGGAAGCATGATATACTAATACAGTATACTACAAACAATATCTTCCTAATGGCTGGAATTGGACGACACAAATGACAGAGTCGCATCGCGGTCCAGCTTGGTGGTGCCAAATCCAAAAAGCTCCCTGATCTAGTTCAACTTGAGGAGTAAGCCTTGACACTAGAGCCAGAAGTCCCAAATGAGCAAGTCATTGTTCCTAGTAAGTTTTCTCAAAGCTTTTTGAATTATAATAGTTGACTAAACCAGCAACTAATTTCTTAATAATTGGAATTGTAATAAATTAGATGTAACGCTTAGTAGTACAGGAAGAGGAGGGAAAGCCCCATGTCGGCAGACAATTTGGAGAAGGAACAAGAAAGCTTAGTTGCAAGTGCAGCAAAGTGGAAGAGAATCTCAGGCAGGAGATTATCAAGATATTGAGGGAGGTAGGACAGCAGACTTTAAAGGGGAAAGAGATAGGATAGATGAGAAAATTGTAGAGGATAAAGGAATAAAGAATGCAGAAGTTGGAAGAAGAGAAGTGGAGGAAAGAGAAGTTGAAGATGATGAACAGGTGGCAGAAGAAGTGTTAGAGCCTGGATGGCAGAAGGAGGTAGAGCAAGAAGTGCAAGAGGGAGAAAATGATGACGGAGATGATATGGCTAAAGCTATTAGTTGTTGGCCAGTCTTATCTAAGTATCAATCAATGAGGTTTAAGTATCGAATCTTGATAAAAGGTATTGTCTTCGATCTTATAGTATTTTGTATATTAAAATGGCTAACAAATATTTTAGCAATTCATGATATGCGATGACTATTAAACTCAAAGAGAAGAAAGCCAAAATGACAAGATCTTGCGGGCCATCCCCAAGTTCTAGAGTTCCTTCAATTCCAATGATATGGACTGCAGAAAACCTTTTTTGCAGCGAACTCGGAAAGAGGTAGCATCTATTGTAGCAGCAACAAGTGGACATAGAGAATGAGTTCGAAGTCATATTATCCAACTTGAAAAAAATTTGATTAAAGACCACCATATTCCTCTCTCCCCCATCAGGGAAAGTCTCCTAGGCTCCATCGATTGATTGATGATGAAGGAACAAAGCTAGCCTTGCGAGAGTTCTTTGCTGGTACAGGTGAGAGAATTATGGGCCAAAGTCTTGCTTATGCTATTTCATCATATTGGCAGACTGGAATACTGCCTTTCGAAGAACAGCCTGAGTTGAAAATACCACCATCATAATATACACCAGAAATCAAAGCCAAGCTAGCGCAATTGGCAGCAGAGAAATGAGAGGTACAGAATACTCTAAGCAGTGGCACAGCTGTAAAATAGTTGCAGGAAATAGGGTATAAAAAACAAGATGTAAGAAAAGGGATTTACAAAGATGGACAAGAGCAGACAGATATTGTTGAGTATAGGCAAGAGCATTTCCTGCCTAGCTTGAAAGTACTTGAAGATCGGATGGTGCGCTGGGAGCTGATTACTACAACTGAAGGTAAAGATCTTCAAATGGTCTTGACATCAAATCTTTCAGCTGGAAAAGAGCCCATTGTTCTAGTTGTCCATGATGAGACTACATTTAATACGAATAATAGTCGGTCTAAGATTTGGATTAAAGATGATCATATTCCACTCAGGAAGAAATCTCGTGGCAAGGGGATTATAGTGCCAGATTTTCTTACCCCAGGAGGACATCTAAGAGTTCCTGAAGGTGAACATCTGGATCTTAACCCAGAATATAGGAACCAGCAAGAAGGCCCAAAGTGTCTTGATTACCATCCTGCCACCTGTTCAATTGAATTCACCGGTGATATATGGTGGGATAGTGACCAACTGGTTGAGCAGGTTCTAAGGCTGGCAATTTCCATCTTCGAGGTAGCATTCTCTGGCTACCACACTCTATCCCGGTTTGACAATGTAACAAGTCATTCAACCTATACACTAGATACTTTAAGAGTGAGTACAATGAACTTATGCCCTGGAAGAAGCCAGGCAAAGCTTCAACCTGGTATAAACTCTTTGACTAAAGAGATTCAACCAATGGTAATGCCAAATGGTTCACCAAAGGGACTCCATATGGTACTGAAGGAGAGAGGACTCTGGAGACCAAAATTGCGAGTACAATGCTGCAGACCAAATGGCAAAAAGAACAAAATGTGCCTCAATGGAGGCACATGTTGTGCAAGAGCCTTGATGGCCAAAGAGCCAGATTTTAAGGCACAAAGAAGCTGCTTGGAGGAAGAGGTAAACTTGAAAGGACATTGCATTGGTTTTTTCCCTAAGTATCACTGCAAACTCAACTTTATTGTGTACTATTGGGGTGCTGCCAAGCGCTATGCACAATGAAAATGTGGATACAATATTCTGGCATTACATAAAATAGTACCTGAATGCCTGAATTCAGTGAAGCCTACTTTAATCTGGAAGTTTTGGGCGTGTACTGAGAGAATAATGAGAGCATACCATGAAGGTATTGCTTATGGTACACCAGACTTTACAGAGAAGGTTACTACAATATATTGAAGTCATCGTAGAGTTTCAGACTCTCAAAGTATTGTATATAATTAATATCTCTTACAGTATTTACACTTCTCCATAGTCAATCACTCACTGTCTTGGCAATCATTTGCACAGCCACTGTTGCATTTGACTGTGCCACATGGTTGACAGTCTTCTCTTCTTGAACCCATATATTCTAAGCAACCAAATCACAATTTCTAAGCATTTAAAGTCTGGCTGTACATAACACAATTTTCCCCCTCTTACCCAAAGTTGATCATTTCAAATTGGAAAGGCTCCAACACTGTTAACAAAATGGGAGAGAAAATAACCTCACAATTATTCTCCTTCATCTTCTCTTCAATGTTGAGGCTTTTTTTCCCCTATAATCATGGCGGCTGTGGAGCCGTTCCAATTTGAAAATCAGTGAATTCCTCGTATACGCTTTGAAAGGCACAGGCCATACAAGAATTAGTTTGCGCAACTGGTGTAGGTAGCTTAGCAGCCAGGTGACGGTAGAATCAGTATCAGAAATCGCGCAGAATATCTACATTTAAAAGAGAAGGAAAAAAAAAAAAAACACATGAAAAGGGTCACATAACAACCCCAGGTAAGCAACCTCCAGTTATGATGCTCGCCACACATTTTTACACAGGCGAAAGGTTTGATAACCCTAGCACTTTGTAGAAACCCTTCCCTTACCCGCCCAAAAGCAACAACCCCAAGCCACAGGACAATAGCTAGCCTAAAGATGGGTGTGAAGAGAGAAAATATAGCCAGAAAACCTCCCATTGAATGTCATTTTTTTATTAGCACGTCTAGTTGATATTCCCGTTCTTGACGCTTATTCACTTGCAAAATCTCCGTTGTGATACTGCCCGGCCTGTGGAAAATGTAGCGATAGCGTGGCCAGTATCATTAAACCGTCAGCCTCATAATCCCCCCGGAGCCGAGACAGCTGCCCTTATGAAACCCCCTCCAACCTAGTGGCTATCTCTAACTCAAATCTCTCTCGTGCATAGGGAACAGCTAGGATCTCACCCACCATATCGGTCCCTAGTGGGAAGTCGTGCTCGAAGGTTGGTTCTCCTGCTCCTCTAACATTCGCCAGGACTGATTGGCGGAAATGCCACCTTAGAAGCTGATCGGACACATGGTGGGGATCGGCGGGGTTTCGGCATGCAGGATCAAGAATTCTACCGTCACAATGAAGAAAATCGATGGCAAACACAACTACCTTGTAACCATCGTCCGGGTTAACAGACATAAGGTACTGATTGAACATTTGCTCAACAGTTCTCTGGAGAAGAAATCCGTTTTGAGGTGAGTTGATCTTCGATGATCCGGTGGCATCGTCCATATCGGTGATCCACCGTTGATAATCAGACTGTATCCAAAGACTTTCATGCTCGGTGGGGAAGATATGGACAGCCTCGAAACCGGTCCAGCTGTTGGCCTGGATAAGGATTTCAGGATTTAATAGTCCCGAAATAACGCATTTTCTGTCACGATGGCGGACTTCATGACTGAATCGATCTTCTCTAATGGGGGCAACATGAGAGGTCAACCGGTATATCTAAGGCTCATCACTGACTTGGATAATGCCTGGTGGAATTAGCAATTGGGTCACCTAGTAAATAGGGGGAATATAGCACATACCTTCACAATAAATATCGTATACTCCCGTTTTGAGTGGCACGTCTGTTCTTTCTACGATATGGCTTGATATCCTCTCTTGAACACGTAGAGGACCCTCCGTAGAGACAAGTAAGATTCCGAGGATGTCAAGAAAGTTTGCCTCGGTTATAGACCCATTCTGGACAAGCCCTCCAAGAGCCATGTCAGGCTCGGCAGCATTACAAAAAGTGACATTGCGTCCGACTGACCGAGGTTGAGACATCTTTGGTATTTGTGATTATCGTAAACGTGATAGCGGGAGCGGCTTGGAAAAAAGTGTAGGACAGAGGTCGGGAGATTCTGGAATGCCTATATTGGTAAAGGCCTTTTAGAATAGAGGTATTGGGGGTGGTGAGATAAGGTTTTGCAAAGCTCGGGGGGTAAAGAGGAACTGGTGTGTTGCTTGACAGAAGTGGGAGTGGCCTTGGTTATGTAAGCGTATCTTGTTACGTCCCCGGGTATCCATATTATTTTAGAAAAAAACAAAAGTCTACACTTGTATCAGCGAACCTGCACTGGTTGGCTCCAGGGCCTTCTCCACCCCTCAAAGAATTGTGTTAGCTCCAGCTGCTGCCCCTGGAGTTTGGCGGAATTTTTACCTCTACTGGGAATTAGTATAAAGGGCCAGTTTGGCTTCATAATTCGCGTTATACCAACAGTCTTTTTTTGCTTTCATTTGATCTCTTTAAACCTTGACCATTTCCGCCTTTCTGAACTAAAATACCAGCATGAGAGCATCTGCTCAAAACCGTAATGGGCCTACAGCGTTACACACTTCCTTGCCCAAACCCTGCTCTCAGTCATCCAAATCCGAATCCCCTCCTAACAAACTGCACATGCTCGCCACATCCCTCCCAAACAAGCGCCTGATCATCTCCGACATCCCTAACTCCTTCCCCACCACCGGGACAGCTAAACTAACAACAACAATCCTTTTCGTTCCCTTATCCGCCTGTATGACAGCAGCCCAACGACTTGACAAGAGCTAGCTTAAAGTTAAGTACAAGCAAAGAAAGTAAAATAGGAAAAACCCTTTATTGAAATGTATTTTTATTAGCCCATCTGTTCGGTATTTCCCTTCCTGATACCTCTTCGCTTTCAATATCACTGCTGCCATCCTACCAGGCCTCCGAGAAAAAAAACTAATGACTGCTCGGCCAAGCTTATTTAAATTCACAAGTGTAAAACCTTTCCGGGATGGAAGGGGTTGTTGCACTTAGGAAACCTCTCTCAACCCGGTAGCTATCACCAACTCGGATCTTGCCAGGGAATCCAGACCGGCAACCACCTTACCCGCTGTGTCAGTGTCCGGTGGGAAGTCGTGCCCAAAGATTAGTTCCCCTGCGCCTCTCATGTTCGCAAGGACTGATTGGCGGAAATGCCATCTCAGAAGGTTGTCGGAAACGCGGTGGGGATCAGCAGGGTTTCGGCACGCGGGATCAAGAATTCTACCGTCACATCCAATAAAATTGATGGCAAACACAACCACCTTGTAACCGTCGTCCGGGTTGACGGAGACGAGGTACTGATCGAACATTTGGTGGATAGTTGGTTGGTGAAGAAACCCGTTTTGTGGTGAGTTGATCTTTGAGGACCCGACAGCATCGTCCATGTCGCTGATCCATCGTCCATAATTATAGTGAACCCAAAAATTTTCGTGACGGAGAGGGAAAACATGGGCCGCTTCGAAGCCATGCCAAATATCTTGAGCGATATATTCTTCAGGATTCGAAAGTCCTGAAATAACGCATTTCCGGTCACGAGCACGGATTTCAATACGGAATTGTTCTTCTCTGCTTGTCTCTGCTTGTGATATCAGGGAATAGAACCAAGGCTCATCACTGACTTGGATAGAGCCTGACAAAATCAGCAATTGGGCAACCTATTGGGTGAGGGGGATATAGTACATGCCTTGGCAAGAGATACCGTAGGCTCCCGTTTGAAGAGGCATCTACGTTCTTGATACGGTATGGTTCGATATCCTCACTTGAACATGTAGGGGACCCTCTTCAACCACAAGTAAGATTCCAAGGATGTCAAGAACGTTTTCCTCGGTTACGGAGCCATTCTGGACAAGCCCTCCAAGAGCCACGTCAGGCTCAGCAGCATTATAAAAAGTGACATTGCGTCCGACTGACGGAGGTTGAGACATCTTTGGTATTTGTGACTATCGTAAACGTGATAGCGGGAGCGGCTTGGAAAAAGGTGTAGGACAGTGGTCGGGAGACTCTGGAATGCCTATATTGCTTAAGGCCTTTGAGAATAGAAGTATCGGGAGTGGTGAGATAAATTTTTGCGGAGGTCAGGGAGGGATCGATTGATGGTCCACGAGCCTACTTGTTTGAAAGAAGTGGTTGGCAATGATTATATGCCTAGTTTTGCCGACTGGGCACCCCCTATTTTCCGACCAATCAAATCCGCCGACACACGTTCGCCGGTAATACGAGATCATACCTCAACATCAACGAGAAGGGTATAAACTTGGTAAAACAAAAATTGTTACACTTAGCGATCAATATATATGGGTTGGGCAACAGGACAGAGATCCTCTTTAAACATTTTAGATGTAATTTATATTGACTAAGGTGTCTGGCGGATGTTGCCCTCAGAACCCCTATACGGTTGGCAGCTAAGACTTTACTACACTTTTCCTACACCCGCGATGAAAGTAGTGGTATAGTGGACTTTACCGGTATCCGTAAAGTTGGTTTGATACCCACACACCCCAACTTTTATCCAGCTTCCAGGGATATCTCAGACTGACTAAACTCAATAACTCTCCCTCCTCTACTATAGTGCGGGCAGCAAAGACGGGAGGATATCTCAATATACCACCAACGATAGTCCCAACTTCTACAGCACTGGTAACTCTACGAATGTGGAATAACTGTACTGATACTAATGATTGGTCTCAACTCCTAGTCTAGCTGTCATCCAATAGCCCAGGCTATGGCACCGGGACATCCAAGTGTGCCCTGTCGAAATTTTGGGGAAATGGCTGATCCAAACTGAAGAATTCAGAAGCTGGCATGACGGAGTGGTTAAGGTGAAGGTGATAATGCGTCTAATTTTGCTACGGAGATCTAGGGGTCGGCAAGAAATTTACCAAGTAACAAGGATTATCGGGTGAGGGAAGAAAGAGAGCCCGTGCCAACAAGCCACGATGTCAGTTTGCTGGTAGTTGACAAGCCGTGCGATCAGGCCGGAGGTTAAGGCACTGCAAGTGCATGTTTTTTCCAAGCCTTTGCGACCCGAAAGGAGCAGTCAACTACCAGTATGCTACGTTCCTTGTTTAATAAGATGGTTAACAGAATGGAGAGGATTCACGCGGACATGTCGCGAGCCGTTCTGGACCAGAAAAACGCCATTGGTGGGAGCTCACTTAAACCCTTTGATCCACATTTTATAATTCAACCAGGGTCACCCCAAACCCCTTGCATTTGGAGAAAGAAACCTTTGGCCCGTGGAAGGGAAGTCAGATGGGGATGTTGAAAAGATACTCGCAGAGCATTCGGAACAGCCTCTGGATGTCGACGAACCATGAGAATTGGCAAAAGAGCTGCAGATGATATAAAGGTAAGCCAGGTGGAACTCTAACGAGAAAAAGGGAATCAGCGGGACCGAAAAAAGAGAGGGGGAACCTGATCGGAAACCTTTCCATCAGATTGTCGCCCGTGGATGACTGAGGAACTCCCTCGTGGGGCGGTCAAATACAGGCTGAAGGGGAGAATCTCTACGAAAAGTATAATTTGGGCAGACAAGATTGCACCTGCAGTCGAATCCCAGAAGAAATCAAGCGAACTGCAGAAGACGAACTCTATGCATTGATGTCAACGGGATATCCACAGTTGGCCTCACAAAGGTATGTAAGCTGGAGAATGGCGCGAGCCTGAAAATCATTAGGACGAAAAAAGCGTCGGAGAGCAATTGGTGTGTCCTTTCCGCGATGGGTCCATTTTGTACTCATACTAAAATGTAGCACCCTCAAGACGAAACAACGGTAATCCACCATGCGAGGAAGGGGGGGAATCATGTGCGGCAGAGAGCAAAAGTGATTTCTCCATACATATGATATGAACGCTCACAATTGTTTTCATTAAGTTTGTTCAAGCCTCTATTACTCCCAAAACACTATAAGGAGCGTTGGCAAAGACCTAGCGGTGTGTTTCCGCCCTGCGGGAACCCTACCACCTGACGAAAGCTAGTAAGGTATAGGACCTTTCAGACTATGGGAGTAACAATGATACGGGGGTTATCGCAAATGGGAGGTCGTGTTTAGGGAATAGAGAATGGGCTTTTGGAGTTTAGAGATGGGGTTAACCAGGGTGGGGTTGTATCTTTCTACATTTTACTTCTTTCACAAGAATTTACATTGCATAGCGGGCTACCCCGCAGGTTCGGATTTTGCTCCGGGTTACGTTCTGTTGGAAATTGGAGTAAATAAAATAGGTAGATGTTGCAGAGGTAATGATCGAAAGGAGGGCTTTGCGCAGTGGATGGAGATGGCTCTGATGAAGATGAGAGAACCTTGTATTGTACATAGAGACAAGAAAGAAGAGAAGCGAGGAGAATTGCATACAGGAGGGAAGGAGTGGAGAGGATTGACTTCGAGAGAAAGAAAGAAAGAAAAAAGGAAATATTGAGGTGAAAACCTGTCACCGCTTACGCGTCCTCATACCAGAGGTACGCACACCACCGTAGTTTCAAGCTACGGGTATCTAACAGCGATTTTCAACATGTTCGCAAAAGCTGAGCGATACGGAAACACTATCTTCACCTGTTGACCATTTTGCGCATCATGTCGCAACAGGTCTTCGCGATACTGAGTGATATGCCGTGATCGCACATCATTCCATACTGCCTGACAGACATGTTTATCGCGAGAAGGGTTGACTAAATATCCTGCGGGGTGAGGGAACACTTCTGTACCCATGGATAAAACTTCTTGCTTTGCCCTTCACTTTTTTCTTCCTTTTCTCCCGCCGCATGTCACGTTCTGTGCAGGTAGGCGGTCCGATGCAGAATGGTGCCATTGGTCTCTGTGGGTGTACGGAGTGGAGTGTATTTTGTATACGTACCATATCAGTTTGCGCGGGACAGGTGCTTAGAGCTGAACTGGGCTTCGGGGGCCGACCTATAGAAAGCAGGAAATGGAAAGATATTTCAAGTGGATACTACCCTCTAAGGTGCCCGGATTACAATCTAATGGCAATCCCTTAGCTTGTCAATTCACCACAATCCCAAGAGCACAAAGTACAACCCTTTGCGGCTCCACCCAGCTTACCCTGGCCCTCAATCCACAGGTGATACCAGGATTATAAACTTGATTGAAACATATCATACATGAACATTCCGACGCAAAGGAAGCCCAGGCCCTAATTGGGTATGGAGCTCACTTAATCTGAGCGCTAACCCAAAGGGGACAGCAGACTGTTGGGTGGGTATATTAGACCACTATACTACACCGACCCGCTTGTGTGAGGTGTTTCTTTTTGCAATTTCAAAAGCATTTTGAATTGGGGGTGGCTTGATGGGTGAACTGACATAAAATGCCCAGAGGCTGTTCGGCACGACACAATTGGGCTTTCAAACAACATTCTGGGATGCTTACGGAATCTATTTGCGAACTCTGATTGGCCAGGTTGCCTTAGATAAGCGTAAAGCGCAATTATGCGAGTAGAAAGCCTTTTAACTTCTTAGTATATGCTGAAGTCAGTAGCCCTTGTGGCCACTCAGCCAAGATTCGCAATGCCAGATAAAATTAACACTTCGTGATAAAGCTTCAACCTTCATCGCTATCTTAGGGTTTTTTCTTCTATAATGGTGTATTCCACGCCATAGTAAGCGTCGGGCATAGAGAGCTATATGCAGGTTTGAGTGAGGCGATAGGTTGATCTTCAGTCAAGGTATCCGTACATATTAGAGCTTGCGTACGAGGGCCTAGGTACTCATAGAAGTTGACATAATAACCTTGGCATGGTTATAGACCTACGGTAGGTACAATAATAAGTTTGCGCAACAGGTGTAGGTAGCTTGGCACCCGGGTGATGGTAGAATCAGTATCATAAATCACACAGAATATCTACATTAAAAAGAGAAGGGGAAAGAAAAAGGCACATGAAAAGGGTCACAAAACAACCCCAGGTAAGCAACCAGTTATAATGCTTGCCACTCATTTTTACACAAGCAAAAGGCTTGATAACACAGCACTTTGCAGAAACCCTTCCCTTACCCGCCCAAAAGCAACAACCCCAACCACAGGACAATAGCTAGCCTAAAGATAGGTGTGGAGAGAGAAAGTATAGCCAGAAAACCCCCCATTGAATAACATTTTTTATTAGCACGTCTAGTTGACATTCCCGTTCTTGACGATTTGTCACTTGCAAAATCTCCACTGTGATACTGCCCGGCCTGCGGAAAATATATCGATAGCACTGCCAGTATCATTAAATTGTCAGCTGCAGAATCCCCCGGGGTCAAGATAGCTGCCCTTTTGAAACCCCCCGCAACCTAGCGGCTATCTCTAACTCAAATCTCTCTTGTGCATACGGGGCAGCATGTATCTCACCCACCATATTGGTCCCCGTTGGAAAGTCATGCTCAAAGGTCGGTTCTCCTGCTCCTCTGACATTCGCCAGGACTAATTGGCGGAAATGACACCTTAGAAGTTGATCGGAGACATGGTGGGGATCTGTGGGGTTTCGGCATGCAGGATCGAGAATTCTACCATCACGTTGAAGAAAATCAATGGTAAACACAACTACCTGGTAACCATCGTCCGGATTAATGGAGATAAGGTACTGATTGAACATTTGCCACGCAGTACTGTGGAGAAGAAATCCGTTTTGAGGTGGGTTGATCTTCGAATATCTGCTGGCATCGTCCATGTCGGTGATTCACCGTTGATAATTACACTGTATCCAAAGACTTTCATGCTCGGAGGGGAAGATATGGAGAGCCTCAAAACTGGTCCGGCTGTTCGCCTGGATAGGGATTTCAGGATTTTATAGTCCTGAAATAACACATTTTCTGTCGCGATGGCGGACTTCACGACACAATCGATGTTCTCAAACGGGCTCAATATGAGAAGTTAACCGGTGTATCCAAGGCTCATCACTGACTTGGGTAATGGCTGGTGGAATTAGCAATCAGGCTGTCTATTAAATAGGGCGAATATAGCACATACCATCATAATGAATATTAAAATATCGTATACTCCCGTTTCCAGCGGCACATATGTTCCGGATACGATATGGCTCGATATCTTCTCTTGAACACATAGAGGACCCCCTGTAATGACAAGTAAGATTCCGAGGATGTCAAGAAAGTTTGCCTGGGTTATAGAGTGACCTCAGCAGTTTCCAAGGATATTTTGCTGGTAACCCACTTTGGTATGTACGAAAACGTTATGCAGGGTAATTCTACTCGTATCGTATTTGACGTGATTTCCATACATTGCTGCATTAGCCCAATCACGACCCCGCTTTTGTCCACCTAGCTGAGCCGGTGGGGTGTGCTTCCATGGACGTGTGCTGGGAAAATGGGGGTGTATCTATCGACAGTTGCTCTCGGGTCTTGGCGGATGTGATTATTAGCAGAAGGGGAAAGTGGTTGAACGGGATGCATGAATCTACCACTGGATCTACGTGGTATCATGAGTGGAGGACCTTCTGTCTGTGCGCTTCAAGCGAGCTATTCCCTCTGCGTTACTTGGCCACGTGCTCCGAGTACTCGAGTACGTGAAATTGGCCGGCGAGCTGGTTTGCTCATTGGCGGAGGGGTACATTGCAGTGACTGTATGTCAATTCCGCCTTCTTCAACTGTTAGATTCTTTTTTCTCCTCAAGAGTCAGTGCAAAAGTGGTGTGTCTGGTCACATCCATCACGGTATTTTACTGTTGGTTATTTACAATGAATAACCGGATTCGCACCTCAGTCCATTATCTTAACATGTCATTTGCCCTGATGTAAATATATTGTACCTCTCCAAGAAGAAAAGACAGAAAACTTTCTTCATTCTACTCTTCCCGTGATTTTCTGGCGGGTGGAACCATATCGCTCTTGGGCTCTTCCATTCCCTGTTTCCCAATGGGTTAGGGGTGTCACCAGTCTGGGAGTTGGCAGACTCCCTCCTGCTTTCCATTCAACTTGACTTCTGGTGAATAGGATGCGCTCTACCATTACGTAGAAGCCTTCCTGCTGGACATTCAGCCGTGCTCTTTTGATGCGATCTCGCTAGGCATGCTATTAGGGGGTGGTGGCTAATTGGTGTTTCCTAAGTATGATATCGTACTGTATTATTTGTCCAACCTTGTCATTAAGTCTCTACGTAGTTGCTCGTAATGCTCTTAAGCAAGCTTACACTATTGTATCACATTTTCCTTCTATCTGAATAAGACTTTATAATGATATGGTTATCTATTGTGCATGGGAGAAGAAAGAATGATACCTCATGGGTTTTGTGAGAGTCGCAGTAGCATTGAGAACTGAAGAGAAGTTATAGGGAGGAGAAAGGCAGAAAAGAGAAGGGAAATGAAGAGAAGCGCAGAGGAGGGAAGCGAAGGTGTTAGGGGTGATGTGATGGGAAGTGAAGCAGCCACATTACTGTTATCAAAAGTGAAGCGAAGATACTTTTGGAGTGATAAGCAGTGATCCCAAGCGGCCAGTCCGTCCGGCTTTGAGTACGACTGGACTGACCCAGGCTTTTTCAGGGACGACCGGGCCGGACTGTGGGAAAGCGGCTTTTCCAAACAAAAGCCGGGCCTGGCCTGGGTCACCTGCAGGCCGATGTTTCAAGTGATCACTTGTGTTTCATTACTAAGAAATATTTTATTATTCAACGCGATTAATTTTTTATAAAATCACAGGGTTAATACATATTCCAGAGGTGATTAGAAAGTTGTGTGAAAGATGGTCTAGAGTATCTTGAGGTCGGACAGTATATCTGGGTGTCGTGGTGGTTGATCGGTGGATGGCATGGATTTGTCTCAAGCGATATCTGTAGGACTAGAGGTATGTTGCTCCTATTATCCTATTCCGAGTGATTAAAAATGGAAAGCCTGCGGGCCGTCAATAGATATCTTCGGGTTACCTGGGCATCTGACGGCTTTGCCTGGGCATCTGGCCGCTTTGGCTGGGCACCTGCTGGCTTTGACCTGGGTTGCGCCAAGACTCGACCTGGCGGTTGCCTGGGCGCCGTCGGGCTTTGGCGGCCGCTCAGAATTTCGACCGGACTGACCCAGGCTTTTCAAAACAAAGGCCGGACTGACCGGACTGCGGGTCGCCCATAGTCCGGACTGGCCGCTTGGGATCACTGGTGATAAGTCACATAAGAGTTTTTCAAGTTCATGTATTTATGGACTCCCGTTTGCCCGTAGTTGAAGTGAGATGAGAATTGAAACAAGAGACTACCCAATCCATGACTGATTCATGAGCTTGAGGTGGACAGGGAAAGTTGCTGAAACCTTGCAATTTTCTATTCAGCTTGAGATATGTATTTTATGTTGTGTCTTTTCAATTTTTCTTTTTCTCCCCCAGCTACTCCTGCCCACTGCCACCCGGTTTCAACCACCATTAACAGTGCCGCTATGTTCCTAATTGGCAGGACATGGCTTGAAGGTATTAGCAATCTGTAGGTTGGTGAATCATCAATATTTAGCTTCAAGTGTCTTGTAAAGTTACCACTTCCATCTAAGTCAGCCCACGAAAAATCTGCAAAGCCCAATGTGACAACTTGCCCTTGGACAGTATGACATCAGTACCTGCCAGATCAGGGGTATCGAAGATAGTGAGGTATGGGATGACAAGGTTCAGATGGGAGATATCATGACAAACAGGACCAGATGCATCAATATCAATATATTGAATAAAGCCAGATGCCGTAAGGGTTTGCATTCTTGTGGACTACCTGTTTAGGTCGAGCAAACTTTCCCAGCATTCCAAGCACTGTGGCTTTGGTTTTTTGGTAATCCAGATTAGTATTACCATCTTCGTCTGTCTCTTTGACTCCGTCAACCACCAACAGCATCCTCATACAGGGATGGTAAGGTTTGTGAGTGGCCAACCTCCACCATGAAGGATGGCCAATCCTCTTCACGCTGGCGGGTATTAGCAGGTTTCACCCCCTCGTCACCCTCATTACTGTGGTTACCAGCAACAGAAAACCTAGTACTCCCAACTAGAATATAGGAATACTCGGAATGGCCTGGGATTGCGCAAATCCTATGATCAAGTTTGATCAAAAAGCTCCAGCTCACGGTCTCATGTGCAGCACCTAGCATATACTTGATGATCATTCATTCAAGATCATATTCATAGGTCAATCTCACATGGCCACGTATTCCACGATTAATGAAGTTATCGTCGATGGCATCCACCATCCTGTAACCGCCTCTCGGGAGATGCGGTAAACGTAGGGTTAATGGGCTTTGTTCTTTACCGAAAGTGGTAACTAGCGAAGCAAAGTCTGGAGGCTTTAACTGAGGTTGTTGAAAAGACTTCTCACTATATCGCAACTACTGAAGTCTCAGAGATGTTTGGTGGATCTCAAACTAAAGATTCTCGAAGTGAACTGAAGAAGGTAACTGTTCAACCAAGTATATTGAAAACTCTGTCTGTCGAAGTCTGCCTCTTCTAACATGAAGAATAGCAGTTCTTAAATACATTTTCTTAGGCTACCGAGAGCCTTATTCTCATAACATATAAGACTCCAAACCGGTAGCCTTAAAACAAAACATAAACATATAGAGTATCAAACCGATACTCGAAACGAAACATAAAACATATAGAGTATCAAACCGATACTCGAAGCCAAACATAAAACATATAGAGTATCAAACCGATACTTGAAACCAAACATAAAACATATAGAGTATCAAACCGATACTCGAAACCAAACATAAAACATATAGCATATCAAACTGATACTCGAAACCAAACATAAAACATATAGAGTATCAAACCCTATGTTCTCAGGCTAGGGGTACACCTCGTTTCCTGAAACAAACTCAAAACACAATCAGTATCAACTAATACCTGAAAATCCTAAACCAGTAACCTGTACCGGTTACACATCCCCTCAGTTACACTACTAATATGGACATAGAACTTAGTCCTCAATTCAATACAATGGCAAATCTTTGCTGCCACTCGGCCATCCAGATGGGTGGCACTTCAAAATGTGAATTTGTTTGCAGGGGGAATTAGTGCCATGAGATCAGTAAAGGCGGTGCTTGGCGGTACAGGTTTTGATGGATTAGACTCATTGGGGGTAGGAATCTCTACTGAGTTTAAAAAAGAGATGCAATAGCCGAAGCTGTTCCCGTGCATTTTGTAGGCATTATCTCCCCAGGACTTGTTGCTGCAGTTGAGGGTTGTTCTGGTGTAGACCTTCCCAGTGTAGAAGATCCACGTGATCCAGTTGGGCTAGGGGAGTGGTAGTTAGCAGTGCCACTCAATGTTTCATCCATTGTGATATGGTATTGGGCAGATGTTCAAGGAGTTGTGTCATCGGTAGGAGATGCGAATCCTTGTGTAGGAGGCTTAGTGGCCTTGATGGAAGATGACAATGAAAATGAGTGACTGATTGGATTGATTAATCAGGGGAAGTAAAGAAAGACAATGATGAAGTCTAGAGAAGAAACTTACCAAAGTTTCACAGAAGGGAAGGCGGGACAGGAATAACTGTCTGGGAGTTCTGACTTTGTTAACGTGGCTTTAGTGGGCAACACAGTCACAGTACTCAGTCTACGCTAGTATTGTCTACGATATACAACATCAGATAACCTCTTAGTGTACGATAATGATCATAATATTATGTAAGCAGAGCAATGACTTAATCTAGTGTACTCGCCTAGCCGTATGTCATCCACTCTCGGTTATTGCATGGATTGCCAAAACAATTTCATATACTCGTACTATTGGCGCGCAATTTGTATTCTCAGCCGTGGGGGATGTCAACGTGGCTTTCTCCGTTGAAGGATTTCTATCCCAATATTATTGACAAGGTTTCCATACATACGATCCGGCGTTCGGCCAACACTCAGCCGAGCCGGTGCAGTGGATTATGATTAGCTGGGCATGTGGGGCTTGGGAAACAAGGTATTTGTCCATCAAGTAATGATTTGTGATCTGGCTGAATAATAAGATAGTTTATCAACACAAGTGGGAGGGGGTGAATGGTTCGTACTGGACGTCCGAATCCATCACAGGGTAAACCCGATAACTTACAGGAAGGAACTATTGGTCCATCGGTCCATTTCAAACGTCATGGTATTCGGAGTGCTCCATGGAGTGCTCTCCAAGTGTGATAGAGTACAAGAAATGGGCGGGGAAGCCCGTCTGCCTGCCCGTGAAGGGGCTGTAGTGGGGTGAGTTGCGCCAATTTCTGGATTCTTCTGTAATAATAATATTATTATACTATTTAAATTAATCTTTTCTTTCACGGAGGGGGTTTTTGTATGGTGTGTTCGGTCGCGTCTGTCACTGCACAGCACAGTTATTTACAAACGGATAGCTTCTTCTTGATTTTGCGCGATGGCCCATCACCTTGTAACACGGCATTGGCTCTAACATAACTATAATTTCTTATCCTTCCCAGGTTAAAAAACCCCCCCCCTTCATGCTAATATTCCTCCGATTCTCTGGCGGGTGAAAAATCGTCCTGGTGATGGGTGAAGGCTATGGTTAAGAATAAGACAACCGCCTTCTTCCTAGAGGCGAAGGAGAAGGAGGCGAAGGAGGCGAAGGAGGTCACGAGGCTTTAGAAGAAGCTGGAGGTTACAGAGAGGCATGCCGAAATGGTTACCTAGAACAAAGGGGAGAAGGAAAGGAGTCTGCAGGTGGAGCAAATGGCTCAGAAAGAAGCCAGGGATATGCGCGAAGAGATGGTTTTGATGTATTAAGAGAGAAAGAGAAGAGAACAGTGGGAGATGCAAATGCGGAAAATGTTGTAGGAGGCGAAGAGAGGGGGTCATGCAATCGCAGTTTTACGCTCGCAAGATAATAGTATTTTCACATCTGGAGGAGAGGCCACTGGTAGGTGGGTGTGTATATGTGATGCTTCCCGATTTTCATAAATTATTTATCTATGATAGCTCCGAAAAAGTTGTTATTTATAGCAGCCATTGATGGTGCTTCATAGGTCGGTGGAGGAACGTCGTGGTTTGACAGGTTGAGTGATTGTTGATGAAAGGGTACAGTACCATCATCCCACCATCCCCGAAATCCACGCAATCTCTTCCACTACCTGTCCAGCAGTTGTGATGACAAGGGGGCATAAATTCTGTGTGTTTGTGGTATACTCGTGCGCGGGCAAGTGCTGTTGACGGTGGGGTTTGCTGGGCTTCTGGAGATGGTTATCTTGGAGCAGTTTTCCGCTAGGTTTGGGGATGCTAGTTTGGCTTTCTCCATTGGGAGGATTCTATAATAATCGTATATTATTTAACGAGTTTTTTTCTCCATACATCCCTGCGTTAGGCCAACAACTCAGCTGGAGGCGGGTGCGGTTGTTCTTTCGCGGGGGCGGTGGTGCTCGGGAAAAACAACTGTTGTAGTTATTGATTGAAGTTGTACTTCTTGCTTGATTGAACCTATCCTGAGGGGGTACAGGACCCTATTTATGCTACAGGGAGGTGTACTAAATCTCTACATGACATACACCATATTATGTAAGGTAAGAGGAAAAATCAATGACAACGGAACTACATAATCAAACGTTAATAGAAAGGAAAGGGGAGCGAGATAACTGAACTAGTACTACGATGGAGTTTCCAAAGAAACACTATCCTAGTCAACACGGTAATGAGTACATCAGCTGATGAACTCATACCGGTAACCATGACAGCAATACTGTCGTAATCAATGACATTACCGTAGAATATCCGGAAGTCATATTACACCAAAAACATGTGTTTCTCTATCGAGTGACTCTTTGTGATCTTGCTGGATATATGGTTATTGGCACAGGCGGCGGCAAGTGAGCGGGTCGTACGGGACGAACTGAATCTGTCACTGGATGAAACCCGGTACGGGGAGGAGGGCTGTCTGTCCGTTTCACATAATATGTGCTTATTCTGAATACTTTTTTTTACTGGGTGGTGGTGGTGCACTGTGGGGGGGGGGGGTGACGAGAAATGGGCGTGGGCAAAAACTAGTTTTATTTGTTTTGTCCGTTCGTGGACGGGGACCGCAAGGGTGAAGTATCATATATACCATAAAAAACCAATTCCGGATTTCTTCTACCGTATCGTACTTGTTTGATTCTTCTTTTTTCTTTTTCTTTTTTCTCCCCATGGAGGTCTCGTCTACCACTGTTACAGTTATTTAGCTTGATTCGAACACGCAGCGGGGTGTATCATAGTTACACGGCAATTGGTTTCTAATACAACTATATCGTATTTGTTCCAAGGGGGAGAAAAAAAATCCCCTTCATTCTAGTTTTTCCGCCAATTTTTATTGGCGGATGGAACCGTACCTCGCTCGAGGGGGCCTCTTTGGTTTCCTCTTATCTCAAAACAGGTGAGGCGTCACTAGTATGGGAGTTGAAGGAGTCCTTTGATACTTGCTTATTGTCAATTGTGTGGAGAGGGGCTTTTTTGTTATTGCTGAGTGGCCTTTCAGCGAGACTTGCGGAGGGGGTGATTTCCCACGGAATGTTTTTGAAATTGCAAAATGAAACACCTCACACAAGCAGGTCGGTGTAGTATAGTGGTTTAATATACTCACCCAGTCGTTTTTTATCCACTCTGGGTTAGCGCACGCAGTAGGTGAGCGCCACCACGATTCAGTACTCGAGTGTATAGTGCAAGAACGCATAAGTATCAACCTCATTCAGGGGGGTTTTCAATTGAACATCCCTCACCCAATAGTGGTCCAACTTAGGTAAAGAAAACGTAGAAATATAGAGCAAGTGAGGTAGAATAAAAGTACATTTTTTTTAATTTAGTAGAAGCAAGAGCCAGGAGTGGCATCCTCAATTGAAAGTTTGAATTTTTGGTGTAAAATCTGAGGCTTGACATTGAAATGCAACATGCAATTGCTGAGTAATCATCTAATTTAGCATGTAAGTCAATTAAAGTAAATTATATGAGGAAGTATAATATACTAATATAGTATACAGCAAACAACAACTTCACAAGTGCTGGAATTGGATGACGCAAATGACGGAGTCACCTCGCAGGCCAGCTGGGTAGTGGCAGACTCAAAACGTACCCTGATTCGATTCTGCTTGCAGAGTGAGACTTGACACCAGAGCCAGAAGTCCCAAATGAGCTAGTTATTCTTCTCAGTAAGTTTTCTCAAAGCTTTTTGAATTATAATAGTTGACTAAACCAGAAACTAATTTCTTAATAATTGGAATTGTATTGAATTAGATGTAAGGCTTAGTGGTACAGGAAGAGGAAAGAAAGCCCCAAGTTGGCAGACAATTTGGAGAAGAAATAGTGAAGCGCAGTGGCAAGTGCATAAAGGTGGATGAGAATCTCAGAGAGAGAAATATCAAGATGTGGAGGGAGATAGGACAGCAGACTTTGAAGTGGAAAGAGATAGGATAGATGAGGAAATTGTGGAGGATGATGGAATAAGGGATGTAGAAGTTGTGAGAGGAAAAGTGGAGAGGAAAGTGAGGTTGAAAATGAAGAATGGGTGGCAGAGGAATTGTAAGAGTCTGGATGGCAGGAGGAGGTGAGGCAAGAAGTGCAAGAAGTGGTGAATGATGAAAGAGATGATATTGCTGAAGCTGTTAGATGCTGGTCAGTCTCATCCCAGTATCAATCAATAGTGTTTAAGCATCAAATCTTGACAAAAGGTATTGTCTTTTAAACTCATAGTATTTTGTATATTGAAATAGCTAAGAAATAATTTAAAAATTCATAATATGTGACAACTATTAAACTTGTAGAGGAGAAAGCCAAAAGGACAATATCAGGTATGCCATTCAAAAGTTCCAGGGTTCTTTCAATTCTATCAATATGAACTGCAGTAAACTTTTTAGCACTGAACTTGGAAAGAGGCAGTATCTATTATAGTGGCAATGGGTAAAAGTGGAGAACAAGTTAGAAATTGCATTATCCAACATGAAAAGAATTGAATTCAGGACCGCCATATTCTTCTCTCTTTCTAGGGAAAGTTCCCTATTGTAACTGGTACTGGTTACTAGTTTATGATTTTCAGGTATCAGTTGATACTATTTGTGTTTTGAATTTGTTTCAGGAAACAAGGTGTGCCTCTAGCCTGATAGTATCGGTTTGATACTCTACATATTTTATGTTTGGTTTCAAGTATCGGTTTGATACTTTATATGTTTTATGTTTGGTTTCAAGGCTACCACTCTCCAAGTCTTATATATTTTATGATACAAGGCTCAGGGTAGCCTAACCAGTATGTTGAAGAACTGCTATTCTTTGCATTAAAAGACGCAGACTTTGACAGACAGAGTTTTTCAATATACTTGGTTGAACAGTCACTTTCTTCAGTTCGCTTCCAGAATCTTTAGTTTGAGATCGAACAGATGTCTCTGAGCCTTTAGTAGTCACAATACAGTAAGAAGTCTATTCAACAACCTCTGTTAGAGCCTCCAGACTTTGCTTCACTATTTACTACCATTGGTAAAAAACAAAGCCCATTAACTACACATTTATCGTATCACCAAAGAGGGGGTTACACCTATGCTCTATCAGTTGATTGACAACGAAGGAAAGATGCTAGTCTTATGAGAGTACCTGGCTGTTGCACGTGAGAGGATTACAGGCCCAAGTGTTGCCAATGCCATTTTATCATATTGGCAGACTGGAATACCACTTTTCGAAGAACATCCTCACTTGAAAATACCTCTATTATGATGTACACTAGAAATCGAAGCCCAGCTGGTTCAATTATCAGTAGAGAGACATGAGGTACAGAATACTTTGAGTAGTGATACAGCTATAAAATAGTTAGAGGAGATAGGATATAAACTACAAGATGTAAGAAAAGGGGTTTGCAAGGATAGGCAGGGGCGAGCAGATGTTGTTGAGTATAGGAAGCAGTATTTCCTACCTACCTTGAAAGTACTTGAAGATCGGATGGTGTGCTAGGAGCTGATTACTACAAACAAGGGTTGAGAGCTTCAAATGGTATTGCTATAATATGTCCCAACTGGAGAGAAGCCCATTGTGCTAGTTATCTGTATTGAGACCACATTTAATGCAAATGATGGCAGGTCTAAGATTTAGATTAAAAATGATCATATTCCACGCTGGAAGAAATTTCATGGCAACAGGATTAAGATGTCAGATTTTCTTACCCCAGGAGGGTACTTAAGAGTGCTCAAAGGTGAACACCTTGATCTTAACCCAGAATATGGAAATCAGCAAGAAAGTACAAAGCACCTTGATTAGCATCTTGCCACCTGTTCAATTGAATATGGTAGTGATATATAGTGGGATGGTGACCAACTGATGGAGCAGGTTCTAATGCTGGCAATTTCCATCTTGAAAGTAGCATTCCTTAGTGACCAGGCTCTATTCCTGTTTGACAATGCGATAAGCCATTCAGCCTATTCACTAGATGCAGATACAATATTCTTGCATTATGTGAAATAGTACCCGAATGCCTGAATTCAGTGTAGCCAACTTTAATTTGAAAGTTTTGAGTGCGTACTAAGAGTTTGATGAAAGCATACTGTGAAGGTATTGCTTATGGTACACTAGACTTTAGAGAAAAGGTTATCAAAATATATAGAAGTTATCATAGAGTTTCAGACTCTCAGACTATTGTATATAATTAATATCTCTTACAATATTTCACTTCTTCATAGTCAATCACTCACTGTCTTGGCAATTATTTCCACAGCCACTGTTTCATTCGACTGTGCCACATGGTTGACAGTCTTCCTTTCTTGAACCCATACTCACCCAGCGATCTGCCATCCACCCTCGGTTAATGCTTAGATTAGGTAAGCACCACAACGATTTAACATACTCGCTCAGTGGCCTAACCCCCACCATGGATTAGTTCAAGGTTAACGCATCCTAATGGATTGATTGATAAAATGAAGCGGGAATACAGAAGAACAGACATCACTTTGATGTGATTCCGGGATCTCATGCGGTGGGTCAGGCTTTCTGGTTATTATAAATAGACCCTGGTCTTCCAGTGTGCGGGGATCTTCTTGTGGGTTTCAATATGCGTTGAGAGCAAGGACAAGCAGGGTGGAGAGCTGAGGCTTGTATGGTGGCGGTTATCTATAACGTAGACGACTGGTGTTGCAAAATGTATGGTTCGTGCGGACCAAAACTTGAACCAGGCTGAAATAAAAATGTTACGTGGCTGAGTAGCTCTAAATGCCAAGATTTAACCCTATAGGTCATAAAACAAGCAATGAGGTCTTTTGTTTTAGGGCAGAAAACAGAGTTTAATGAGTGAAAATGTTATGCATATATCATATCATATAATATATAATATTATAATATGATGCATCATGATTTTCTATAATATCTTACTAAGGTTAGCCACTTCCTTCTTTTATATAATATTACTTCCATGTTATAGATTAACTTACCTCTAATATTGAAAAGAAGACCTTGTTCCACATTTTAGGATTGGTTACTATCCTGACCCAAAGGTGGCCGGCCACCAAGGCTGCTAGCATGCCAACATAATACTGTATTTTTCTTTGGTATCGTCATTTAAAGATTCTCTACTGAGTATTAGCATTGATAATTTTAAAAATGATATATAGACTACCTACCACTGACAGAAATTCCTCTAATTGATAGTATATCTATTGACTTGTACTTAGTTCTGAGGTAGAGCTTAGTATTGGGAGAAACTATTGGTTTATTATTTGTAAAACCCTATAGGGTAATGGTTATATCAGGCATTTTGCACAAATTTTGTTGAAGGCTTGGCAGAAATATGGAATCACTAATCCAGATAGTGCCCTATCTTCACACTTAATATGTGGCTGTGTGTAACATATTTCAACTTTCTCACCAAAACTGCTTGATTTCAAACGATTATACTCAACTACTCAACTACTTGAAGAACTTAAAAAAACCTGTATATTGGAGAGAAAAGGAAGGAGATTAACGTAGATGGTTTTTTGAGTTCCCTGGATGGCTGGCTTCAATGGTATAATTATTTAAAAATGTCTAAATTCTTGGTTCAGGTTTTGGTCTGCACAAACCATAATGCCTTAAATAAGTAGAATTAGGGGTATTTCATTATTACTAGGGCATTTTTGGACTTTAATATTCAGATCTGAATACGAAAATGGTATCATAGTTTCATATATTAAACTGGAAATTAATTTGTCATTTAATTGTTTTGCCAAATAACTAGTATGATAAGATTAAAATATTTTTAAATGAATACAAGTTTATTAGAATACTATGTAAGAAGTGAAAAGTAAGAGAAATGTAAATACATTTAGATTTCAACAGTAGTACTAACTCTTCAATAAGATGCATAGTTCCAGTTCACAAGGATTTTCATATTCAGGAGAGGCATAAATAACTCCTGAGTGATAGGCCTTCATAATTCTCTCAGTGCTGGCCCAGTATTTCCAGATCAACTGTTTTGACATACTAGCTAAAGCTACAGGAACTAGATATTGAAGAGATGCCAAGTTATATTTGCGGTTTTCCTGAGCATACTGTTTGGTGGCCCCCCAATAATACTCAATAAAATTATGCTTTCAATACATTGAGTACTTACAGTTTTTAGGACTTGCTTAAGTCATGCTCTACATGCTCTGGATGTCAAAGTACTTGGATTTGTTGAACCAGAAGTAGGTCAACCATGGGCACGAGAATTGAGCCCATTTCCTAGCTCTGTTTCAGGCAATACACTTACATCAGGTGATATATCCATATCTTAATTGTAAATAGGTGAAAAAATCTGAATATTGTGAATGTTACCACATATGGAAAGAGATAGAAGACCACCTACAAGTTGAAAAGTAAAGTTTTTATTTTAACAATAATTCTACTAATATAAAAAAAAAAACATCAAAAAATATACTAAGGTTGCAACTTGAACCTTGGACCTTTGAAATTCAACCTCGTTAGAAAATACCCTTAACCCTGCTTATTTAAGGCATTACATTTTGCAACGCCAGTAGTCTACGTTATAGACGACCGCCACCATACTTTGTCCTCTCGGGGTTATGGCGAATAGGTTCTACAGGTGTATTGGCTCTGGCCTGGTGTATTGTGGGCTCGGGGGGTGGATCTGTTTTAAGCATGTCAGTCAACCGGGCATGCGGGAATGTGTGTGCAATCACGGCATATCACTCGGCATCAAAGAATGACATGAAATGCTACTGCACGATGCGCAATAACCTCACTGGGTGAAGATAGTGCTTCCTGGTCGCTCCGCTTTGTAGAACCACAACCTGCGGTATAGCCCGTTGTGATAAAGGAAACTTTTGTGAGCGAAAATAAAAAAGAAGGAAGACCCCCGCTCCCCCAAACCCCGTCGCTATTCCCTAAACACGACCTCCCATATTTGCGATAACTGCCGGATAATTGCTATCATACTCCCATGGTCTGACGTACCCTATACCATATTAGACTCTGTTAGGTGGAAGGGTTCTAGGTGGAAGGAAACATACCTTTAGGCCTTGCCGATGGTGCATTTTGCCTACTCCCCCCACTTAAGCGTCTACTTTTAGTGGAGTTAATGGTGATATCGCGTGAAGGGTATTCTAGCCATACGGACTGCATAAGCTTAAGTCTCAAAAACCCTTGCTCTGCTGATATTTAATTATGGCCATGTCTTCTATCTCGCAATTCCACGCCCATACTCTCTCACCATGTCACTTGCCTTAAGAAAAGAAGAAAGCCATGGAATCCCAATGGAGCCTCCAGGGTCTGGGGCGCCTCTCCCGGGTTTCCAAAATCACCGCGGAGCTGGGGAACCGCTTGAGCACCGACAAGACGCTCGTGGAATTCATCATAAACCTGCACCAGCCCGCCAGCTCCCACAAAGTGTTCAACAAGATAATTCCCTTGCTTGGTGTCGACTTCCCGGATGCCCTCATTACCATGATTGGTAGGTTGGTGCTCACAATACACCTAAAACATAAAAACAAACAGTCCAGAGAATCTGGCGATAAGTCTGAAGAAGGGACAAAGAAGGAAATAAAACCGGACACTAAGCCTATAGTGTTCAAAGGGTTGGCTTTGCTGGATGAGGAGGTGCCGCCCGGGTAGGAGGGGATTAAAAGGAGGAGGGGAAGGAGAGGAAGAGGAAGAAGGAGTCGAATACGATAGCCGATATGATGGCGGTGCTGGAGAATTTGGAGTCGAAGAGTAAGTCGGAGAATAAGAAGGGTGGGGGTGGCGGCGCGTTGTCGTTTTTGGGGAGGATGGAGCTCGGAAGCGAGCGCTCTAGAAAGCTGAGTTACTTCCTGTGTCCGTATAGCAGGTCCTGGCAAAACTACAGATCTAGGTCCGGGTTGAGGTCTAGAGGGGAGGGGATTGGAAGAGACACCGCGAATGGAATGGTCCCGGCCGGGACCGGGAATGCAGAGGAAAAAACATAGATATGGCTAGGGTGAGGATGACAATTTCCGCAAACCACTTGCCCCTGAACTCAGCGAGCACTCTGTCCTATACAAGATTTACAATGGCAAAGTCTGTGGGATGAAGGATTTCGGCGTGTATGTCAGTCTCCAGAATGTCAAGGGCAAGGTGGATGCACATTTCCGCAGTCGTCCAGGATCGCGTGAACCTCCCAGCAGATCTATTATATAGAAGGAAATCAGTGAAGGTCAAGGTTGTCAGCGCTCAAAGCACTTCCATAGGATTGTCAATGAAGGATGTTGACTAAAGCATGAGACAAAACCTAGATCCAGCTAACCGTATCACCTCGGGCGCCAACACTTCGAAGCTGGCTGGTATGGTGTCGAAGTATATCAGCCTGAATTTCGATACCGTTCCTGCTTTTGAATAAGTTAGGATTCGAATTCAAGGAGGAGGATGTTGATATTGAAGTTTGTGGGGAGGAACCGCCCTTGCTAGCTGGTCTGATGAGACAGAGCATTGAACTTTCTTCGATTGGTATTGTCGAAGCTCCCGGTGGATCACTCCTAGCAATGGAGGGAAGAGGGCTGGTGTACCGCAAACACTAGAATAACCGAGTCGTGTACTACTGGTATGTAGTCGTGGATGTCCTACTTTGGAAAAAGGACGAAAAACACCACAGAAAAGGAGAGGCTCAGCCGCTCTGGGAGATATAAAAAAAAAAAGAAACACCAGACCTTACCAGAGAGGGCAATAACACACAGCTTCGCACAACTCGGAAATTTTGGTCTGGCCCGTAGTTTGCCCAATAGTCCACTCTGTCCAAGATGTATGGGGGGACTAGATCAGTTGCTGTCCAAAGTCGGTTATTATTATTGGCAAGTCAGGATGGCTTACACCCATCAGCCCCAGGACCAAACTGTAAATTGACCCATGTGTCTGACGTGATGTGGTCAATCCCGACAATTAATTACCCTCCTCGGTAGTCATTTATATTATGCAATTAAGGTATCTATCTCCTCTGGGGAGGAACTGATAACATAGCAGAAGAGTTAGTACAATAGAATGACACTTGAGTGTTATGGTGTAACTGTAGCCAAGGTGGGAAAGATATTGCTATATACTTTAGTCTCTTATTCCCTACGTCAACTAAACTAACGGTAAAGAGGGGAGATATTACACAAAGTGCAATCATCTTAATCCTTCTGCGTATCGCTATGGCCACACAAATCCGTTTGTTTTCCACCCATGAACATCCTCATTCCGTTCACTAATCCCATGATAACAAAAGAGAGAAAGAGACACTTGGAGACCATCCCCATAAATTGAAATATCTGAGAAATGAAAGAAGACTCCTACAACATTCTTGTAACCTCCAGGATCAACCACAACATACAACCTTCCTCTATAAATACCAATACCTCACAGAGTAGCACACTGCATTAATTATCAATTATTCAGAAATGTGTATTATAATTGTGGACCGACTTAGCATGGATTTAGCACATATCCTTACTCTCAAAAAATACTTCCGTATTCTAAAATACTTTGGATATATTTATTGCCTGATGTTACATTCCCGAATTGCATAGTACACCGAACATGGGTGTTATTTGAGCCTGCTAATAAAGGCCTAAAATTTATTCGTGGAACGGGGGTGAGCTCCTAAATTTAAATATTGAGACTCCAACTCGGGATATTCCTTCCACTTGTTCGTGCAGTGTTCAGAATAGATATAGCGCAGGATGTAATCATGAAACATCACTCACCCCACCCCTGCTTCCTCCACAGGCCTGCATCTTCCCTTTCCTACCTCACCATCACCTACAATCCTACCACTGCTCCTGAAAGCTGCTACCCTACCCGGTGGGACCTACTTTCAGAGCAAATGACTGTCCTGGAGAATTATCATGGCCCTGAAGGGACTGCAGGAGGATTCCTAGTCTCGTCTGTGGCTCTTCAAAGTCCGTGCGTAGTGCAATGTAGAGTAACTAGGCCATTAAGAACGCTGCCGGAAGAGTTCCCTTATATTTCCCACCACACTAGAAACAACTTCTCTTTCGTACTCTTCCTTTCTTCCATTCGTTCCCCCTGACATGGTAGGAGTACATCACTGCTTTCTGGTAGTTAAATCTAGGGCAGCAGGAAGAAAGAGATATAATTGGACCTACTCTCTGATGTGGAGATCATGCTTGCTGATAAATTGTACAGTACATAATAGAGATAGAATAGTTTATATAGAAAAAAGTACTCTGCCCCAACTCATTACATTAAATGGGGCATATTTCATTCTAACACTACTTTCCTTTTCAGATTAACGATTATTTTTATATTACCTTTCTATACTCTTATTCCTAACTCTTTCCATTTTTTATTTATAGTATTCTTTATTCTTTAGGCATGCCCACCCCCACTGAAGTAGGGCATATCCTATGTTTCTTCCTGGTTATACTATGGCTTCATAATCACCTGAATGTCTCTTTAATGCCTCAGTCTTGTAGGCTATGGATTAAAGAGCAGTATAATATAGACTCTTCCTTCCAAATGCTCCTCATTTCACTAGGTCCGGCGATAGTCAGGATGCCAGATTCACATCATTATAAGAGTCGCCTTTGTTAACTAATAGGATCACTTATGAGCTAAAAGCATATAGAAAGGTGGATAGAAGCAGAGATTCCTCCCATCCAAGTTCTGCTTTACCAGCTGTGAGCCGTGCATTCACTATAGATAACTCAGTAGTCCTCACAGCACCCCGCGCTAACACAGTACAAGCAAGAACCAACTGCTTGCCCTTCGAGGGTAGGAAAAGAAACTCGGGCGGGGTCTTAGCTGCCAATCACATCGACATTCTGTGAGCCACGTTCACGAGACTTTCGGCTACATTCTAAGTATGTGAGTACACCAGTAAATTGAAAATAGATAAAGAGGATCCCGGTTCTGGTACCCAAACAACGGTATTGGTCACCGAGTGCGACGAATTGGCCTACTAATATAGTAGCTTTCGCGTGCATCTTCAGAAATGGCCTTGCATTACGCGTTGACATACGATTATCAGTGAATTTCGTTAGGTTGAAAATAGGAATACCTCAATGTACTTGAGTAGGCGTAATGGGAGACATGAGCAGACCGCCGCCGCCACTTTTGTCAAACGATCCGGCTCATGATATTACAAACCAGTACTTCTTTGAGCTCTACTAAACTCCATCCCATCATCCCCACTACCTCTTTCCGCAGATACATTCAGCAAGGTACACCTCGGAGATTTCTCGACTTCTTGCCTCCACCAGTTCTCAAGTCAGTCCAGCTATTACAGCTACGACGATCGCCAACAACGCCACCGAGGATGTCTCTAAATCGCACCTACCTACGCAACGTCCATTTTTGTGATGCCACAAATCCCGATGTAATTCTTGGAGGATTTATCCAGAATGGGTCCATAACCGAGTCAAATTTTCTTGGTATTCTTGGAATCGTACTTGTTGTTGAGGGAAATCCCATACGTGTTCAGGAAAGGATATCGCACCACATCGTATCCAGAACGGACGTTCATCTTCAAACGGGAGTATATCATATTTACTGCAGTGGCATGTTCCTTATCTTCTACATTCTGCAAGCTATCCAATAGCTAATTGTATTAGGCTTTGTCGAAGTCAGTGATGAGCCCTGGTTTTACCGCATGATTTCCCATTGTACCACAACCAGAAGAGACACATTCCGCAAGGAAATTCGTCAACGGGACGGTAAATGTGTTATTTCAGGAATGGTGAATCCTGAAGCCCGTATGCAGGTCGGTAATTGGAGTTCTTTCGAGGCTGGCCATATCTTTCCTCTCCGTCACGAAAGTCTTTGGATTCGCTACGGTTATGACCAATGGATCACTGACATGAATGATGCAACCGGATCCTCGAAGATAAACTCTATTCAAAATGGGCTTCTTCTCCAGCAATCCGTGCACCGATTGTTCGATCAGTACCTCATCACCATTAACCCGGACGATGGCTACAAGGTAGCTGTGTTTGATATAGATATGTTTGGCTACGACGGTAGAATTCTGGATCCGGTGTGCCGAAACACGGACGATCCTCATCACGTGTCCGACCAAATTCTAAGATGGCATTTCCGCCAATCGGTATCATACTTGCGAATGTCAGAGGGACAGGGTAACCGATCTTCGAGCATGACCTCCTACTGGAGACTGATGTGGTGAGTGGGGTCCTTTCTGGTAACTGTTTCGATCCAGGAGAGATCTGGCAGTAATGATTTAATAATACTAGCCGCGCAATCATTCCATTTTTAAGTACTTGTCTTTGAGCTAGATCTTGTCAGGTGGTCAGGATTGTTGCTATATTGGCGGGTAAGGGAAAGTGGTTACTAGATACTGTTTTATAAATATTAATGCATTGTCGGACTCGATTTGTTTCCTTTTGAAGATATATCGTTTGATATCAACGGGACAAATATATTTTCTGAAATATACTTCCCATTTACTTCCTCTTCTATAGTAGCGTACCCATAAAAAATGCATTTAGTGGGTCTTAGGGTGTACGGTACGGAGGGGATCCAAGTTTGCACACTAAACTCGAGTATATTAAACATACCTGTAGTCAGTACTGTTTTAGGAGTTTTCTCTTTTACGTCCTTGGTGACAACTTGTGGTATCTTATGATATGTATTATTAACACGTGGCCGCTGGTGGATTCTATTGTGCTGAGTAAGTGGTAACCGCAAGAGGGTATATTATCAGGGCCATCCCCACCGCGGTCAAACAAACTAGCTTGCAAGATCATATCCCAGCCCCCCCTCCTGAGCTCCGCAAAACTTTATTTCACCACCCTCACTGCGTATATTCTTATGGGTATTGAGCAGCATATTCCACGGAGATTTCTCGACATCTTGCCTATACCAGCTCTCAAGTCACTCTCACGATTACGTTTACGACAAGAGGCGATGCCCGCAAACCGCTCTCTATCACGCAATATCTCGTTTTATGATGCTACGCATCCTGATGTGGCTCTTGGAGGATTTATCCAGAATGGGTCCATAACCGAGTCAAATTTTCTTGACTTTCTCGGAATCTTACTTGTCGTTGAGGGAGGTCCCATGCGTGCTCAGGAGAGGACATCGAGCCACATCGTATCCAGAACGGATGTGCCTCTTGAAACGGGAGTATACGACATTTACTGCGATGGTTTGTGCGATATTTCCCACATTTACACAGTGGCCCAATTGCTAATTTTTTCAGCCTCTATCCAAGTCAGCGATGAGCCTTGGATATACCGGTTGGTTCCTCATGACATCCCGGCTAGAGCGGAGAGTTTCCGTCACCAAATCCGTCATCGCGACCGGAAATGTGTTATTTCAGGAATTAAGATTCCTGAACCCCGTATCCAGGTCGATAACTGGAGTCCTTTTGAGGCTGCCCATATCTTCCCTTCTGAGCATAAAGGTCTTTGGATTCAGCATGGCTATGGATGCTGGATCACAGACATGGATGATGCCACCGAAGATTCAAAGATCGACTCATCTTAAAACGGGTTCCTTCTCTTGACAACTATCCAGCAATTGTTTGATCAGTACCTCATCGCCATTAACCCAGATGACGGTTACAAGGTAGTGGTGTTCGATATCGATCTTTTTGGCTATGACGGTAGAATTCTTGATCCAGTATGCCGAAACCCGGACGATCCTCACCATGTGTCTGACCATGTTCTAAGATGGCACTTCCGCCAGTCAGTGCTTGCGAATGTCAGAGGAGTAGGGGAACCGATCTCCGAGCACGAGTTCCCACCCGGGACTGACATGTTGAGCGAGATCCTTGATGGTCCATATGCACGAGAGAGATTCGACTTAGAGATGGCCACTAGGTTGCAGGAGGTTGCCTAAAGACATCCATTTTTATCCAGGAGAGGTTCTGCAACTGGTGATTTAATGACACTCGCCGTTCAATCATTACGTTTTTCGGAGGCATGGTAGGATTGCAAAGGAAAAATGCAAAAGCGTTGAGAGGGGCAATGTCAACTAGATGGGCTAATAAAAAGGTACCAGTCAGTGTGACTTTTTTGTTGTTTTTCTTTCTCTCATTACCCCTATCTGTGGGCTAGCTACTCTCAGGTTGCTTGTTTTGTTGTATAGGGGGGTAGGGGAAAGAAGAGGATTGTTCATGGTTTAGCTATGTTGGATGGATATGAGGGAACGATCTTGGCGGAAAAAAACCCCAATGGTCTACTCCTATGTAGTACTCTTTCTCACATCAAATCCACATCCCCGTTGTAGGAGAAATGGTCACCCCCAAAATGCTAACAGTCCTAGAACTGTTTTGGTTTCGTTTTTTCTTCCAAATTTTGAAGTGTAACAGGAATATCAAAAGCTTGGCGTACCCGATGACTGTAAGGTATTCCACAACATAGCAAGCCATCTGGTCAGGTGCTATTTGTCACTGGTGCCTTGACTTAATTCGAACTTATCTCCTTACTCCAACCTCCATATGACCTTTCTGCACGGCACTCAGGGTGGCGTGGAATACTGCATTACAGACACCAGGCCAACACATGCCAGGATATAAGTTCTCGGGTTGAAGGTTGAAGCTTTATCACTTAGCGCTAATTGTATAGGGCATTGCGAATACTTGCATTCAATGATTATATTATGCCTGTTGCCATGTTACCACAAGGGCTGAAGCGACAAAGGTGCAAGGAGAAGCTAAGAACTCTAAGCTGGTTTCCCCGCCAGGAATCTGCCATTGGAGCTGGATATCCACTTTATACCAGAAGCGATGTGTAGGATAGTGGTCTAATACAGTCAACCGAAAAATGCCAAGACCTGCACTAGTATGTTTTGGGTAGATTGTTATGCTAAGAATCTAGAGATTTAAGCCATCCATCCCCTCTCGTCTCATGGCGCACCGCCCATCCCCATTAGATCCTACCCGTTAAACACAATTACCGCGCGAAACACAACCACCACGACTGACGCCCCCCTGGAAGTTATTTTCTATCCCTAGAAAGGCGTTGGATTCGGCCAGCATTAACTGGTCCAGCGAGTAGTGCGATAAAATACATGTTTGCAATGGTGAGTTTTTCCATCATCTGTTTGTATCCGTCCACCATTCTGCACTCCTGCAGAGTGTCGTGAAAACTGACGATGACATTTACCGGTGATAGTGTTGGTTTGAAGTTCCGGCGCTGGTATACTGGACCCTGGTTTCAGAGGACAAAAATGTTTGCGCACCCGGACTGGGTTATTGGGGTTAATACTATATTCTCGGTGCATTTGCTCTTACTTGTTTCCCCGTTTCTTACACTCGAGGGGAAACTGATTGGACATCGATTGTCCGGTTCGCGGCCTTCTGTCGCTGGCCACACTAACGGCGGGATTCCTGATGGAAAGGAGAAATAGAAGGACGAAAAGTGTAAGATCAAGACGGAGGGTGGATGTGCATTGTTTCCCGCGGGAACCGGTGAGGACCCCAAAGCATGTAAGATGAACCAAGCAGCCGTCGGACTCAGTGTGATTCTGTGGTAAACCCACCGCCCTCACCCTGCACGCCATTCATAAATCTCTGGCAATGCGGACCTACATGCACCTCACCAGGACGCAGTCGTAGGTGATACTGTTGACCTAAAGCCCAGCATCTATTAGCCTGCAATGACTGCCCCATCTGATGACAGATGACCAATTGCTCCTCTGTTTATGCATCAGTGGGATGTCTAGCGATATAAAACACAGATCGAACTAAACCACGCTGTGCAAGTACATGTTTCAGGACACTTCGATACTGCGGGTAGGGGATCAAGAGTGGAAAGCGCCCGTAGTGAATTTAGTGGCCGTCGGACTCGGTGTGATTCTGTGGTATACACCACCCCCCTCTCACCCTGCACACCATTCATTCCTCAGTTCCATTTTTTCCTCATTAACTCGATGCAGGTTTTTCTGGCTTGGAACTACTGCGGTTGCAAGCTATGCCGCTTAGTATTTCCGCCAACACAGCGCCTCCCCATTTGAAGACCCAGCCCGGCGGGACATAACATTGAGGACACCACCAAGGATACAACAGTACCAGCCATCAGATATAGCGGATCCATGTTGGACATAAGAAGAGGTCCACACTAACGGCACAGGAAAGGGTGATGAATGCGGTAACAATGAGTATCGTTTGAATCCTACTCTCCCACAGTGGGTGGGGCATGCCCACAGTATTTACCCTTTGGAAGCGGAGGCGTAGCATTAAGACTGGGGCCGCAGCCGGTCGACCTTATATTTGGTCGTTGGAGATAGCGGGGCCCTTTGTGGGTGGTGTTTGTGACCCCCAGTGGTCAGGGCTATGCTGTGGTCCATGCCCCTCATCCAGCGTTCTGTGAGAGAGGGTCTGCCGACCCCTACTATCGCGTAGTGTCCACGATACCTACTGTGCTAATACATTCTGTCCGGTCGCATTTCCCCACGTGGCATGCGAAACCAATATACAGATGACCGGTGGAACGAGAATCCAAAATACAATTCTCCACGGGCGGGACGAGAGGAGGCATGAACCATGAGATGGCAGAGCAGAAACACGGACGAAACTGGTGTCCATCTCCCGGGAACACCAGGAAGGGGCCCTATCGCGTAGGGAGTGAAGCACGTCTTTAGTCCCAGGAAATGCGTGTTGATGGTTGAAGGTGTATCTGGGGGATTATGGTGGAACAGGCTAGGGCAAAGTAATGGTTAATGTATGATACCGGGTATGAAGGGTAGTCTGTTGAACCCCTCTGGTTGGCCCAGTTGCTTCTCGGCCACTCCACGAATGGTATTCCCTCTAGCCACTCGGCGAGAGTTCGGCAGACCTTTTCTTTCACCAAAGTTTACCACAAATCGGACAAAGTTCGATAGACCTTTTATTCTCTCCATCCTTCTCTTTTTAAACTTCATTATCTTCAGCGGCATCTAACGACTTCCGGCACATTCAGTGCGCGTCACCGAAGGCCTTATCTGAACAATGAAAGCAAAATCCTAAGCATGCTGAGCCGCGTCTAACAACTTCCAAACCTCTCGGGGCACCCTGATCGGCTACAGTCTTTTATGTCTAGTAACCATGAAGTGAGCGCTTGTGATCCCGACTAGCAGCATACTCTACTCGTGCACCCGCGCCAAGTTTTCATCTCCTGTTTTGTCATAGTTGCATATGAGGTAAAGACGTGGTATGGCGAGAAGGCGGGTGACACAATGGGGTATAGTGATGGACCGGGATGTATGTATATGTAAGTAGCCGATGGCCTTTAACATGAATACCAACCACGCTGATGGGCTCGGACCGGACAATTGTCAAACCAGTGGCAGAGGTTGAACGGTCGGTTTTGTATGAAATTTTATTTATATGGTGCCGGGCACTTGAAATCAACCAAAAACTGATGCAAGGATAATTCTCGAGAACTTTCAATCACAACCACATATTTTGGAAGATGTGGCTTCATAGGAGTGCTCAGAAGATACTCTTCTGCAATTCTATGTTTTCTGATTTTCAATCAGAGCAATATTAGTAGAGATGGTAAAATTTCGAATTACCCCATATGTGGTCATTTTCAAAATTAATTTTGCCAAGGCCCATCATTTATATGTATTATGTAAGCAAAAATGAATTACCCATGAAGGCGGATTTCAAATGCCCGGTACAGTGCCGGTCAATGCCAATCAACACCTAAACCAGCCCGAAGTGTGACCAGCTCCAAACTCTTCTAAGTCAACAACAACAACCCATAAGCTCAAAAGACTCTGTAAAAGTCTTTAATTCATGATTGTCTAGGGAATTACAGAAGGATTTAAAGAAATATTGACTTGCCAGAGTGCTGGAGCAGTTCAAAGTTTGTGATTTTAGTGTGGGAGCTGAAAAAATTAACACTGACAAAGCTAACTGTATCAGGTAATATCTTGGCAACACTATACCTAATACGGTAATATCTTTCGCTGATCAGTGTACTCGGATACGGGGGTAAGTCGGGCGACACCTCCATGGCTTATTTTCTAGTCCGGGTAACCACTCCCCTAAGTTAATCGCCAGATTTCGACTCCGACCACAACCCCCTTCTCCATCTTCTCTACAGACCCCCTAGAGAGCCCAGCATCAACATATTTTTTGATAAGTCAGATCCTAGTGGGTGCTAAATTATGAATATAAGTAGTGGCAAAAAGCAAACCAATGATACTGTGGGTCCCTGGGCCAGCTTTCAGCATGAATAGAAATAGGAACAGGTTACTGAGTGCGCCCGACTTTTGCTGCTCACCAATTGTGATCACGAGGTATCACTCAAATTTCCTAATTTGTGCTGGCACCCATGCAAAAACCCCGCCCGTTTTGGAAGTGCGCCCGACTAATGCCTACCCCCGAGTACAATGCTAGATAACCTAGCCCAAATAGGAAGGTGATCGCCGCTTAGTAAGCCGCCGCGAATTAACACAGGTGTCGATTGGCAGTGTCCGGCACTACGGAGGTACAGCCGGTAAGTTTTGTATATTTTACTAGCAGGGGTGTGGTGCTAGTACAAGGGGAATGGGTGAATTAGGTAGCGACGATACCCAATTAGCTGCAACCATACCCCAATTCACTCCATCACCCCCGGCTAGCCGAATACCCCCTGCTGGTAAAATATACAAAACTTACCGGCTGTACCTCCGTATACCATACCTCCTTGCTACATATTAGTAAAACAGATCTATATGAGCATGTAATCACACCTAAAACCTAGGCTAAAAAGTGAGATCCATCACAATCCTATTGTGTGACTAACCTCCTTGCCATCACACCTCTACTCGAGTACCGTACCTCATCTATTATGATACTAATGTATGACAAGACAGGAAACTAAACTTAGTCTAGACGCGCGAGTATATTGTTCTCCTCCACGAAGCCAGTCTAGCGGATGTAACTTCTAAAGTGCCATGTTCGGCACGATAACGGAAATGCAATAATGGGCTCAAAATGAAGGTATAGACCGACCATACTCGGGTGTAAGGGTATTTCGGGCGCGGTAACACAAGCCAGTTCTCCGTTGGGAAAGCGCCCGACTTCTTACTGATACCAAACAATTCTCACCAAATATCACTCAAACTTCCTAATCCGGTTTAGTTGCCATACAAATGTAATGGTGATGCCCCCCCAAGGGATACCCCACAACAAACGCCAAAGCCCTGATTAGTCATAGAGTGAGGCAACATGTTGAACCCCAGCCAAGGTATCAGTGGTCAATGGCTTCCTATGTTGTGGAAATACCTTAGAGTCTTTGGGCATATGGATATCGTGGTGTTCCACCTTCACTTCCGCTTTATAGTTATTAGGGTCCTGAGTATACTGAATTGAATGCTTAAAGCCTCATGGCTGAAAAAATACAACCCAAACCTTAACGGCGCCATCCCTCAGAAGTCACTGGGCTCCTATTGAGAATCTCATCAAGATCCTCCATCCGTCCCCTCCCCGCAGTGCTCCCTCCCTCCACGCCAAAAATGTCAACCTGGTGGCCAGTTCCCGCGGCCGCAAGAATCGGCACCTGCGGATGCTCCGTGACAACGTTAACTACTCCGCTACCTTCTAGTATATTCACTATTTGAGCGCTATGCGTGTCCCATATGAATAAATTGCCGTCATCAGAGCCTGAGATGACATATTCGTCTTGCTGACCGAAGGAGTCCACATCCTTCGCGGTTAGGATGTGGCAATGGCCGACGTAGAGGGCTAAGTAGTGGGAGGTGGGGGTGGGGGTGTGTGGGTTCGGTTGATGGTGGGTTTGGTGGAGGGGGGGCGAATAAATGGAAGGCATGGCGGTGGAGGGGGTGTAAATGCGAGGGTAGATGGATAGGAGGAGGGTTGGGAGGAGGGTTATTTTTAGGTATTGGGTTCGAGGGGAAGAGGGGGAGTACATTAGCGTCCGAAGGGAGGTTATTAGGTCGCTTTCGGAATTAAACGAGACGTTTCCCCGGGGGTCCCGGACCGGATGAGAACCCGCGTTCCGGAGGAGGTCTGTGAAGTATTCCCTCAACATTCCTTCACCACCCCTATCCCCATCACCACCACTGTCAGCAAACCGAAACCCTAGTCGGGTCTTTTGCTCCCACCTCACAACCTCCACCCCCCCCTCCCTCCCCCCTGCGGCAACCCCACAAACAGGATTGAGAGTATGATACATGACTTCGGGCGTATACTCCAATTCCTCGAAGTCTTTCTCGTCATCATCGACCTGCTCCAGCAGCACTTCATAGGCATAATGTCCCACAGCACGCACCCAATCTTGGGCCTCGCGGCGCTGACGTGCACTCTCCCGGCAATCATCCAAGCGGTGATACTCGGCCTCGCTCCCGACGAGGGCGGTGGGGGTAAGGTATGCAAAGTTACGCTGCTCCTGCACGAGGATCTTATGACGGATGCGGCGGTAGGTGTCTGTTGCCGCGGCCAAGGCGCTCTTCGCAAGCTCCTCCTCCGCTTCCGGGGAGGAAGAAGCCGTTTGGACGCTTGCAAGTTTTTGTTTAAGGGTGGTGACTAGGCCAGCTAACGTTAGGGGGCGGTGCTCTTGGGGGGGCGTGCTGGGGGTCTGGTCTCGGTCCTGGTGCTGGTTTAGACCTTCAGCTTCAGATTCTTCCCCTTCACGGGAAAAGGGGGGGAAGGAGGAAAATGATGAACAATCGCAGTTTGGCTCTTGGAGCCCTCTGGAATTGATTCATCAATGCTGTCTCCTCTGCTGAGACAGATGCTGCTGCTAGGCGCAGGATCTAATGCCTCTCTATCCCTACGCTTGTCCAGGTTCCAGGTTTCCTTCCTCCGCTCATCGCCGCCACTACTAGGTTCTTCAGGACTCTGGTTGATGCTAAACATGTATACTCCATCTCCACGCCAAGAGACGAGTATGTTATCCGGATGCACATCCGAGATCTTGCAAGATGTGATTTGCGGATCCACCCATCCCCCGCCGCTGCCTGGCCTGGGAACAAACATCCTAACACACTTGGTTGCCGTATCCATAGCCGTAGCACTAGCAGTGGAGCTAGAGATAGAGCTGGAGCCCCTCCCAGCACCCCTCTCAGCAGCCAAATCCCTCCCAGTCATTCTCCTATCATGCAAGAAGCATTGCAAATTCCGACCACCAAGCGCAATGTAGAACGGCCGACTGGTCGAACAAGAAACGGCATGCAGCTCAATCCCCCACTTGCGGGAACTTATCAGCGAAGGCGCCCCATCCTCCTCGTCCTTGTCGTCAATCACAGTCATGCCATAGTACCCCCTACTCCTGCTCCCAGCTGGCATAGCTTTGAACCCACTTGGCTGCCTAAGATCCCACTGCCTTACAGTCCTGTCCTCGGAGCAGGTCAGAAATGTATACGGATTGTCTTCAGTAATGATCCTCTTAACCGGCGAGGTATGGCATTTGTAGACTCTGTGCTGGTTCTCTGCGTACGAATACCGCTTCAATGGGACAATGTCAGGGCGGGCAGCAACCCTCCCCCGGAAGAAAGAGTCCTGCTTTGTTTGCCGGGGAGTTCAAGCTCGTGGATGCGTACTCGATGTCGAAGATGCGGACTTGGGCGTCACCGGCTGCCGTGAGTATCGTGCGGTCGGAGGAGTGCGGCATGAGCTTTACGCTAAAAATGTACCCTATGTGTCCCGTGTCTATGCGTGTGTTCAGGGCGAGGTCTGGATATACAGTGTGGATGTTGACCAGTCTGCCACTGCCAGCGGCTAGGATTTCGCCATTGCGGGATCAGCTTTTCACTTACTTAGCCCTATTAACAATGTAGCAGGTTTGAAAGAGGGGGCACCAGAGTGTGTTAATACATCCCACATGTCCGGAGAGCTCAGCCACCAGATCCAACCTGTCGATCCAAGAACGCGTACCGTAGAAATTAGCGTTGGACCCAACCCCACGGGGACCATTTAACTCTCGATAAAGCTTTCTCCTCTGCATTGAGAAACCCTCAGGAGGAAAAGCAAAATAAAAGGACAAACAAACTATACGGTGGTGGAAAGAAGGAAGAAGAGAAGGAAGTCGTTCAAAGAGGAGAAGAGAAGAAAGGGACAAGGAGAGAGAGAGAGAAAGGAGGACACTATTCGGAGAAGTAAGTATAGGGAAATCATCGGTGTGGGAATGCATACGCGGCACACACATATGCATTTCCAGAACAGGTAGTAACACAATGCAGTATAACCATTCATGAAACAGCCTCTGAGAGTGGCTTTTCGAACCATATTATAAGTCCCCCACTCCTGCACAAAGCCTCCCAAGTAACGGCGTCAATCCTCAACAGTACGATAGTCACAACCGTGAGTTCTTTAAAATAAACAATATCCTCCCAGGTATTGTGGGGTATGATACTAGTAAAACCCCCCCTACAAATTGTCTCGGAGGGGAACAGGATACCCTCTGTGCACCCGCATCAAAGAACTAGCCCATTCCAACCCTAGTTGCTTTACACTAATGTTTGTAAGGTAATATGATCTCTCCTCAGTTCTTTATCATTTTGATGAGGTTGAGACAATCTAGATATTTAGAAACCAGCCGCTGCCATGGGAATAGAAAATCATTTTCTAACAACTTGACCCTTCTGGATTCCTATGGGGAGTTCTCCATTCCCACAGAAGGCCCAAAAGGAGTAAAGGTTTTGTTAAAAATAAAAATAAAAAAAGTTCGGTGTCATCATGCCATATCAAGATCTAATCATATCCTCCCCATAACGCTAATCCATTACCGTAGAATCTGGCCAAATACGAGTAGATACCGTTGCCAAGTGGGGAGGTTGATAAAATTGGTGTTGGACTATACTATAATAGTATATGGAAGAAAAAGCGAGAAAACGAATGGGCAATCAAACCCGATTCCTCTTGCTAATTGGCCAGAGAGGGGGGTTGTGCTGCTCAGGTGATCGAAATCTTCCCCTAAGGTGGTATAGTCTTGCGAGTCACCGCATTGGCAACGGTCTCTTTTTGGCCAGATTCTACAGTACATAACTCAGACCTACCCCACCGTCCCTCCCCACCACGACAACCACCACAACCACAACCACAACTACCAAAAACCACCATCCCGACGACAACAACCACTACCACCACAGCCCCCCACCTCCCCCTTCCCAGCCAGCAAAAATGGCAAACTCAAAGTACCCCCTCCCCCCACACATTACTCAACTGACCAACCAACTAACCCCCCCCCAACCCAGATACAATTACGTCCGCAAATTTGAAGCCTCCCACCACCTCCTGCCTGACACCTACATAATCCTCCGCCTCGACGGCCGCTGCTTCACCAAATTTGCAGCAAGCTCCAACTTCCAAAGGCCCAACGATCCGCGTGCCCTCCACCTCATGAACGCCAGCGCCAGAGCCACCATGCACACCATCCCCGATATTTCTGTAGCCTTCGGCCAGTCGGACGAATTCTCCTTCTTGCTGCAGCGCAAGTGCTCGCTCTTTGATCGGCGCGAGGAAAAGCTCGTAAGCATCGTGGTGTCCACGTTCACGGGGTGGTACATTTTCCTCTGGCCTCAGTACTTCGCCGGCGGGGGGGGAGGGGAAGGGGAGCAGCCCTTGCTGGCTCCACCAAGCTTCGATTGTCGAGCCACTTGTTACCCGCATGTGGAACATGTTAGGCATTATTTCTCTTGGAGGCAGGTTGATACTCATATCAATAATTTACATAATACTGCTTTTTGGGCGCTTGTTCTGAAGGGTGGGTTGATGAGGGAGGAGGCGGCGGATGAGTTAGAGGTGCGTCTCTCTTATGTTTTATTTTTATATTCTTCCTCGTTTGCAGGGAGGGAGGGAGGGAGGAAGAATTGCAACTAACAATCAGGTGGGAACGGGCTGATCGGTTAGAAAACATCCTCGGCGGACAAGAATGAAATATTATTTTCACGGTTCCAGATTAATTACAATAATGAGCCGGTCATCTACAGGAAGGGAAGCGTGGTATATAGAGACTATCAAGCCCTGGAGGGCGGTGAGGAGGACGCAACAGCAACAGCAACAGCGGGACCTAGCGCCCCTACCCAACCGCCAGAGCGGAAAGAGCAGCACAAGCAGCAAGAGGAGGAGCAGGAAAGCACAGGGGTACTAAAATTCAAGTCAAAAACACAGAAGGAGAAGAAAGAGAAGCGCGCCAGAAAGGCCGAGATAGTAATAGAGCATGTGGACATAATCGGTGATGAGTTTTGGGAGAGACGGCCTTGGCTGCTGGGGAGTGAAGATTGATTGATGGATGGGGCAGATGGGGAAGATGGACAAATAATTTACATAGACCATAACAACCACCTGGGTATCACACATCACGGCAGGTTTGATGTGGGGAAAATGTGTCGAGAGTACGTCTGGCGGGTCTGGACAGTGAGACTCGCAGACCATTGGCCATGTATATAAACACCTCTATAGATACTTCCCATGTGCATCAATACCATGGCCTAGCACCTAAGCAGCAATGTACAGTACAAGTGCAAGAGACATCGAACAATTCTAATCCTTCTTCTACGAACCATACTGTTCTCGCGGTCAAGAAGTCTTTACTTACTCTTCATCCCCCCCCCCATCGTGCACACAGAATTCCCAACATCTGGAACCTATTGAGCGACGAGGTATATTTAATGATGATGCGAGCGATACAAAATGACAAATACTCTGCGGATTGCGTGGACAACCCCGCCAGCGTTGAGATTATGCAGTGGCTGAGTGACCTTTCTAGGGGCAAAGTCACCACTAGGATTAAGGTGGGAATCTGCGTGTCTCATTAGTCTAAGAGAAACTACAGAGCTTGGCACACTATCCTCTACTATCCCGCATTTTGATCTTCACATCACGACGATTTCTAGTGTTGTCATATGGACAGTAGAGAAATGGCGGTCGCTGAGCTGTCGCGATAAAGGCCCATCCGGAAGTGAGCTAGGGCTTGACACCCGCTGGAAGGGATACGAAGAGTGACATGTATAAAGGCTATGTTCCGTAGTGGGGCGATCAATCGAAGGCCAGTAAGTGAGGTTGAGGGACGAACAAGCGAACCACCCTACTAACAAGATTATGCACCAGCATGGATTCTTAAATCACCACGGCAAGCACACTCGTTAAACCTTCAAAGGCTATGGCTTAACCTCGATTCTCATACCAAGGTCATTCGCTGTGCCAATCCAATATCTCGATAACCGTAGGCTTTCCCGGAAAGAATGGTGACCCCAGCAGCGGGTGACAACACATACCTATACAGGGTGTTCTCTGTCTCCTCCCTCTCCTGAGTATTTTTCCTCACATCCTCTATTCTACCTTTATCCTCTTATACCACCACAGGCCGCGGGTTTGTACACTACGCATACATATTACTATTACCAGTCCTCCTGTTCAGAGCACCCACTATCACTATGATTCCCGGACGCAAGGTCGCATATTCGTAGATGTACAGATCCCGGTTATGGGGGTCCCATTCTTGGGGTCTGTCAGCGGCCCCTGTTAATCCCCTCCCTCGTCCTCCTCCACCGCCTCTTTATCATTAGCATCTGGACCATTGGCATGTGCATCGGCACCTGAATAACCGCAGGTGGCCGTGTTTTAAATCCTTGTAGGGGCCACGATCCCATCACCGGCATCGGGGCTGAGGCCTGTTTGGTAACTGCCACGGAAGCCCCAAGAGTATGCTTGTCCCTCCTTCGAGACGGCAATATTGTGGTCCGTGCCGCAGCCAATGGTGGAGAACCTGATGCCGGGGACAGCATGTGGGGTCCTGAGGCAGCAGGGTTTGCCCTTCGCATCAAGGACGCAATCATCCGCTGAAAGCGCCGCAGGGGCTATACCGAGCTGTCCACTGTCAAGACGGCTCCACACCAGGAGCTCACTGTCATCGGTCAGAGCGGTTTAATGATGTTCTCCCGCGGATATCTGAACGATTATGTACCCTGCAAGCCGCGGGACGATGGTAGGAACGGGAACCACAGTACTATCTTCCCCGGTGCGTTGAGGATCGTATATCCCGCATTGCCCATATTGATTGAGCCCCCATGCCCAGACACTGCCGTCCCGAGTGATTGCGAAAGAATGATATGAGCTGGTCGCAACGTACTTGACCTGGCGCCGGGGAAGGGACACCTGGCGAGGGGTCAGCCCGGTGAGGCGACGTCTCTCAGAGACACGCCTTCCGAGCTGGGATTGCTGATCGTTGCCCCACGCGTACACATCTCCTTCCTTCGTAAGGCCAAGGACGTGATCAGTACCAATACTGACCCGAACGATGTTCTTGGGTGAGGTAGCAGGACTGGGACCTCCTGTACACTAGTCCTCTCATTGAAACCGAGAATGCCGTCGGTGCACTAAACATTAAAATTTAATTAACCTTACTAACCCCAAATGTAGAATTAATCCCATACCCTAAATGTTCCGCATCAGTAAACCCTACCGGTGTCGGTAACAGATATGTAAAGACTGTCACCAGCAGCAATACTCGCAATCACAGTCCCCTCTGGGAACCCTGCAATCAGCATTGGCGTGCTCTCCAGTGGATTCAAGGGCACTTCGTCGTCAGTCGCTGTCGCCATCATCGCCGGAACACACAACCCGGGTAAGAGGTGTATGCGTGGTCGCTCTCCCAAGAGCATACTGATCATTGACACCCCACGAGTACACATTCCCCTCGTACGATAGGGCTAAGCCGTGCATACCACCAATTGCAATGGCAACTATTCCCACCTTATCGGGGAGGATGGGTATTCAACCTGGGACGCTTGACAACCTTTGCGTTAACCTCTGGCCCAAGGCCCAGCTCCGCATCGTTACCGGTACCAAATGCATATATGTTCAATTTCTGCGTCGGGAGAGGGTTGATGATGGCCGAGATGGGTTCGATGGTACCAACTCCACGGGCCATCGCCAATCTACCCCGAACGGCACACGGTGTTCAGTTGAGAATATCCGCGAGGGAGCTGGTGTCGGTCCCTCGCGCGTATTCCTCATGCAGTCGCGCATCTTCCGCAACCATCCACTTACGCCACCCTGCCGGGATGGGCTCAATGGCACCCGCCTTTTGTAACCTCGCCAATCTGGTCCGAACAGCACGCGGTGTTCGGTTGGGGGTAGCCGCGATCTGAGGGATCCTTGTTCGCCATACAAACCCTCACGCAGTCGCCGGTCATCGCTCTCTGTCTATCTACGCCCTGGTGCTACTGCCGTGCCACGTTTACACCCTACTTGTTCTACCCTGACTCGCTTGGCATCCCGGCACGATACACAGGCAGCCGGTGGTCGTTTAGCCCCTGCAGGGCGAGGGCTGTCGTTCCGCGGCTCGAGGGTTCTGGGTAATGGTGGAGAATCTATCTCAGTGTCTGTTTCGGGGTCGCCCTGGGTAGCTTGGTTGGTTGCTAGTCGATCCATTTCGGTGTGGCTGCGGGAGTTAGTCTGGCTGGCGTGGTTGGTTGGTGGTTGAGGGGAACCAGGGACGTCTATCATCTCCGGATCCACTCCGGGGTCTCGCTCTGTTCCTGATCTTTCTATATCGCGGCCGTCTGATGACGGGACATCTCGGCCGGTTAATGATAGTGGTTTAGATCGCATTGGGGACAGCGCAATCCCACCCATCCTGTGTTGTATGAGCTCAACGGCACGATCCGGACTTAGACGCCGTTGCTTGGTGGAAGTATGGCAATCGGAATACTGTGGAGGCGGTGAGGATTGGATAACGATGGCCCTTGCCAGACTGATCCAATGGGCCTGGCTCAATTGTCCCTTATCGGTGGTATGATACTTTTTAATTTTGTTCACGTGAGTGAATAGTGCATTTACCATAGCAAGCCATACCGCAGGGTCTAGTTTTCGATCCGGGATTTTTTCGCAAAATCTACAAAATAGAGCGACTAGGAAACACTATCGTCACCTTTTGAGGTTAATTTGATGCCGAGTGATATGTGGTGATCGCCAATCATTCCCACCTGACTGACACGCTGTTTACGGATCCAGCCTCCCGAGGCCCGCAAACAATAGGGCCGGAGCCAATACACCCATAGAGGACACATATCAGAAGAGGCGATTTCGAGTGATAGTCGAGTTTTGGTGGGGGGCTTATGTAATCCTGGCTCTAACCGATAGCGGATAAAGGGCTGTTGGGTGGGTGTATTAACCACTATTACACCGACCTGCTTGTGTGAGGTGTTTCATTTTGCAATTTCAAAAACATTTCGAAGTGGGGCGGCTTGACGAGCAAACCAACATAAAATGCCCAGAGGCTGTTTGGCGCGACGCGGTTGGGCTTTCAAACCATAGTCTGGGATGCTTACGTAATCTATTTGCGAACTCTGATTGGTCAGGTTGCTTTGTATAAGTGTAAAGCGCAAGCATGCGCGTAAAAAGCCTGTTAACCTCTTAGTGCATGCTGAAGTCGTTAGCCCCTGTGGCCACTCGGCCAGGATTCGCAATGCCTGATAAAATTAACACTTCGTGATAAAGCTTTAACTTTCATCGCTATCTTAGGGGTTTTTCTATAATGGTGTATTCCATGCCATAGCGAGCGTCAGGCATAGAGAGCTATATGCAGGTTTGAGTGATGCGATAGGTTGAACTTCAGTCAAGGTATTTGTACAATACATATTAGAGGGCTTGCGCACAAGAGCCTAGGTAGAAGTTGACATAATAACCTTGGCATGGTTATAGACCTACGGTAGGTACAAGAATAAGTTTGCGCAACAGGTGTAGGTGGCTTGGCAGCCGGGTGACGGTAGAATCAGTATCATAAATCACACAGAATATCTACATTAAAAAGAGAAGGGAAAAAAAAAACACATAAAAAGAGTCACAAAACAACCCTAGGTAAGCAACCTCTAGCTATAATGCTTGCCACACATTTTTACATAAGCGAAAGGTTTGATAACCCTAGCACTTTGCAGAAACCCTTCCCTTACCCGCCCAAAAGCAACAACCCCAACGACAGGACAATAGCTAGCCTAAAGATGGGTGTGAAAAGAGAAAATATAACCAGAAAACCCCCCATTGAATGACACTTTTATTAGCACGTCTAGTTGATATTCCCGTTCTTGACGATTTTTCACTTGCAAAATCTCCGTTGCGATACTGCCCGGCCTGTGGAAAATGTAACGATAGCGCGGCCAGTATCATTAAATCGTCAGCCGCAGAATCCCCCCAGGGCCGAGACAGCTGCTCTTATGAAACCCCCTCCAACCTAGTGGCTATCTCTAACTCAAATCTCTCTCGTGCATAGGGACCAGCTAGGATCTCACCCACCATATCAGTCCCTGGTGGGAAGTCGTGCTCGAAGATCGGTTCCCCTGCTCCTCTGACATTCGCGAGGACTGATTGGCGGAAGTGCCATCTTAGAAGCTCATCAGACACAGAATGGGGATCGGCTGGGTTTCGGCACACAGGATCAAGGGTTTTACCATCATAGCCATAAAGATCGAAGTCAAACACAACTACCTTGTAACCGTCGTCAGGGTTAACGGAGATGAGGTACTGATAGAACATTTGCCGGACTTCTAACCGGAGAAGAAACCCGTTTCGAAGTGAGTTGATCTTTGAGGATTCGGTAGCATCGTCCTTGCCTGCGATCCATCGTCCATAGTCATTCTGAATCCAAAGACTTGAGTGCTCGGGAGGGAAGATATGAGCAGCTTCGAAAGTGGTCCAGTTATTGGACTGGATAAGGATTTCAGGATTCGAAATTCCTGAAATAACACATTTCCGGTCGCGATTACGGATATCATTACGGAAACTATCCTCTCCGCTAGCGATTTTATGAGAAATCAACCGGTGTACCCAAGGCTCATTACTGACTTGGATAGAGGCTGGCAAAATTAGCAATTAGGCCACCGAGTAAGTGGGGGGAATGTAGCACATACCTTCACAATAAATATCGTATACTCCCACTTGAAGGGGCACTTCCGTTCTGGATAGGATGTGGTTCGACATCCTCTCTTGAACACGTATGGGACTCACCCCAACGACGAGTAAGATTCCGAGCATGTCAAGAAAGTTTGTCTCAGTTATAGACCCATTCTGGACAAGCCCTCCAAGAGCCTCATCAGGACTGGTAGCATCATAAAATGAGACATTCCGTGGGAGAGAGCGATTTAGAGACATCGTTGGTATTGGTAATTGTTGTAAATGTAATCGTTGGAGTGACTTGAGAACTGGTGTAGGAAGAAAGTCGAGAAATTTCCGCGGCGTATGTTGCCAATTACCTCTTGGAATAGGCGTGGTGGGTGAGATAAAGTTTTGCAGAGCGCAAGGGATGCTGGGGTGTGATCTCGCAAGCTTGGTTGTTTGAAAGAAGTGGGGTGGCACTATGATGAACATAAGTGGCAGCTACCGTTACCCGGCCTCCCTATTTCCTAGCCAATGAAATTCACCGCCGATCACATGCTAACACCTAAATTTATTTTTGGTAACTATGAGATCTCCGGATTGTGAGTCCAAACCTCCTGAGAAGGGTTGGCGTTTTTCCCGATATGTCATAGTATTGGCCCATTTGACTCGTTCCATCACATTAACTTATATTCACAATTCTGTTAACCTGTCAAATTAAACCTATCGTGGGCTGCCGTGCAGATTTCCACTGATGATCTGATAGTGGGTTTCGAGAGTATTCGAGTAGGGGAAAGTCTGGCGAATGTGGCTCACAGAGTTTATATGTGGCTGGAAATCAAGACTTCATTAGCTGTTTTCCTACCCCCGGAGTAGTGGGTTATCACTTGTGTTGTGTTGGTTTCGTATACTCTCTAAGGACGGCTGAGTTATCTACGGTGAATATATGTCTTCCAGCTCGTGAGGTAGAACTACCATGAAAGGAATCCCTTCACCTGTCTCGGGTTTGCCGGTTCGGCAGTTCTAGGGGCTCGCAAGGGGTTTACACGCATAGCTAAGTGGCAGTAGAGGATGTCTATTTATTTCGCCACGAACATCGTATCACATCACCCCACAGAGATAGCTAAACTATAAAGCATCCTTTCTATTCCCTTAAGTTAGACTAATATTTCTTGGATTGAAGTGGTCGCCCTTAGGAAACGACTCTCAACCCAGCGGCTATCCCCAACCCGAATCTCTCTGGTGCATATGGACCGGCAAGGACCTCACCCACACTATCGGCCCCAGGTGGAAATTCGTGCTCGAGGATCCGCTCCCATGCTCCTCTTACATTCGCAAGGACAGATTGGCGGAAATGCTATCTTAGAAGGTTGTTGGACACGTGGTGAGGATCGTTGGGATTTCGGCACACGGGATCAAGAGTTTTCCCATCGTAGCTATAAAGATCGGAGTCAAACACAACTACCTTGTAACCGTCGTCAGGGTTAACAGAGATGAGGTACTGATCGAACATTGCGTGCACTTTGTTCCGGAGAAGAAACCCGTTTTGACGTGAGTTCATCTTGGAGGATCCAACAGCATCGTCTACGTCTGTGATCCATCGTCCATAATTATATTCGACCCAATGACTTGGATGTCGGAGAGGGAAGATATGGGCAGCCTCGAAAGTGGTCCAGTTATTGGACTGGATAAAGATTTCAGGAACCGGAATTCCTGAAATAACGCATTTCCGGTCCCGATTACGGATATCAATCCGGAAACTATCCTCTCTGCAAGAGATTTTATGAGAAATCAACCGGTGTACCCAAGGCTCATTACTGACTTGGATAGAGGCTGGCAAAATTAGCAATTAGGCCACCGAGTAAATGGGGGGAATGTAGCACATACCTTCATAATAAATATCGTATACTCCCACTTGAAGGGGCACTTCCGTTCTGGATAGGATGTTGTTCGACATCCTCTCTTGAACACGTATCGGACTCACCCCAACGACAAGTAAGATTCCGAGCATGTCAAGAAAGTTTGTCTCAGTTATAGACCCATTCTGGACATGCCCTCCAAGAACCTCGTCAGGATTGGTAGCGTCATAAAATGAGACATTGCGTGGGAGAGAGCGATTTAGAGACATCGTTGGTGTTGGTGATTGTCGTGAACGTAATCGTGGGGGTGGCTTGAGAGCAGGTGTAATCAAGTAGTCGAGAAATCTTTCGGGCGTATAATGCTAAATACCCCTTAGAATAGACGCAGGCGGGGTGGTAAGACAAAAGTTTGGCGGAGGTAGAAGAGGAATTGGTGGATAGTCCGGCGAGCCCGCTTGTTTGAAAGAAGTACGTGGCAATGATTGTGTATCCAGTTTTGCCGAGAGGACACCCCCTATTTTCGAACCGATATTCACTGGGGAGTACAAGATCGTGTCTCGGCGTCGGCAGGGGTTCGATATAGCAAATAAAATTCGTTGCACTAGGGCATCAATATAATCAGTTGGGCAACAGGACACAGATCCTCTTTAACCATTCCAAATGTAATCTATATAGACTAAGGTGTCTGGCGGATGTTGCCCTCAGAACCCCTATGCGGTTTGCAGCTAAGACTTTTCTACACTTCTTCCTCCACCCACAATGAAAGTAGCGGTATAGTGGAATTTACCGGTATCTGCAACGTTGGTTTGAGACTCGCACACCCCAACTTTTGTCCAGCTTCCAGGGATATCTCAGACTGACTAAACTCAATAACTCTCCCTCCTCTACTATAGTGCGGGCAGCAAAGACGGGAGGATATCTCAATATACCACCAACGATAGTCCCAACTTCTACAGCACTGGTAACTCTACGAATGTGGAATAACTGTACTGATACTAATGATTGGTCTCAACTTCTAGTCTAGCTGTCACACAATAGCCCAGGCTATGGCACCGGGACATCCAAGATTGCCCCTGTCGAAATTTTGGGGAAATGGCTGATTCAAACTGAAGAATTCAGAAGCTGGCATGACGGAGTGGTTAAGGTGAAGGTGATAATGCGTCTAGTTTCGCTACGGAGATCTAGGGGTCGGCAAGAAATTTACCAGGTAACAAGGATTATCGGGGGAGGGAAGCAAGAGAGCCCGTGCCAACAAGCCACGATGTCAGTTTGCTGGTAGTTGACAAGCTGTGCGATCAGGCCGGAGGTTAAGGCACTGCAAGTGCATGTTTTTTCCAAGCCTTTTTGACCCGAAAGGAGCAGTCAACTCCCAGTATGCTAGGTTCCTTGTTTAAAACGATGGTTAGCAGAATGGAGAGGATTCACGAGGACATGTCGCGAGCCGTTCTGGACCAGGAAAATGCCATTGGTGGGAACTCATTTAAACCCTTTGATCCACATTTCATAATTCAACCAGGGTCACCCCAAACCCCTTGCATTTGGAGAAAGAAACCTTTGGCCCGTGGAAGGGAGGTCCGATGCGGATGTTGAAAAGATAATCGCAGAGCATTCGGAACAGCCTCTGGATGTCGACGAAACCATGGGAATTGGCAAAGGAGCTGCGGATGATATAAAGGTAAGCCAGGTGGAACTCCAACGAGAAAAAGGGAATCAGCAGGACCGAAAAAAAGAGGGGGAACCTGATTGGAAGCCTTTCCATCGGAATGTCGCCCGTGGATGACTGAGGAACTCCCCCGTGGGGCGGTCAAATACAGGCAGAAGGGAAGAATCTCTACAAAATGTATAATTTGGGCGGACAAGATTGCACATGCAGTCGAATCCCAGAAGAAATCAAGTGACCTACAGAAGGCGAACTCTATGCATTGATGTCAACGGGATATCCACAGTTCGCCTCACAAAGGTATGTAAGCTGGAGAATGGCGCGAGCCTGAATATCATTAGGACGAAAAAAGCGTCGGAGAACAATTGGTGTGTCCTTTCCGCGATGGGTCCATTTTGTACTCATACTAAAATGTAGCACCCTCAAGACGAAACAACGGTAATCCACCATGCGAGGAAGGGGGGAATCATATGCGGCAGAGAGCAAAAGTGATTTCTCCATACATATGATATGAACGCTCACGATTGTTTTCATTAAGTTTGTTCAAGCCTCTATTACTCCCAAAACACTATAACGAGCGTTAGCAAGACCTAGCGGTGTGTTTCCGCCCTGCGGGAACCCTTCCACCTGACAAAAGCTAATAAGGTATAGGACCTTTCAGACTGTGGGAGTAACAATGATACGGGAGTTATCGCAAATGGGAGGTCGTGTTTAGGGAATAGAGAATGGGCTTTTAGAGTTTAGAGAGGGGGTTAACCAGGGCGGGTTGTATCTTTCTACATTTTACTTTCACAAGAATTTACATTGCATAGCGGGCTACCCCGCAGGTTCGGATTTTGCTCCGGGTTACGTTCTGTTGGAAATTGGAGTAAATAAAATAGGTAGATGTTGCAGAGGTAATGATCGAAAGGAGGGTTTTGCGAAGTGGATGGTGATGGCTCTGATGAAGATGAGAGAACCTTGTATTGTATATAGAGACAAGAAAGAGGCGAGGAAAATTGCATACAGGAGGGAAGGAGTGGAGAGGATTGACTTCGAGAGAAAGAAAGAAAGAAAAAAGGAGACGTTGAGGTGAAAACTTTTCACCGCTTTCGCGTCCTCATATCAGAGGTACACAGACAACCGTAGTTTCAAGCTACTGGTATCTAACTACCATTTTCAACATGTTCGCAAAAGCTGAGCGATACGGAAACACTATCTTCACCTGTTGACCATTTTGCGCAACATGTCGCAACAGGTCTTCGTGATACCGAGTGATATGCCATGATCGCACATCATTCCCGACTGCCTGACAGACATGTTTATCGTCAGAAGGGTTGACTAAATATCGTGCAGGGTGAGGGAACACTTCTGTACCCATGGATGAAACTTCTGGCCTTGCCCTTCTTCACCTTTTTCTTCCTTTTCTCCCGCCGCATGTCACGTTCTGTGCAGGTAGGCGGTCAGATGCTGAATGGTGTCATTGGTCTCTAGGTGTGCGGAGTGGAGTGTATTTTGTCTACGTACCATATCAGTTTGCTCGGGACAAGTGCTTAGAGCCGAACTGGGCTTCTGGGAGTGACCTATAGAAAGCAGGAAATGGAAAGATATATCAAGTGGATACTACACTCTAAGGTGCCCGGAAAACACTCTAATGGCAATCCCTTAACTTGCCAATTCACCATAATCCCAAGAAGTACAAAGCACAAACCTTAGCGGCTCCACCCCCCTTACCCTGGCCCTGAATCCACAGGTGATACCAGGATAGCGGACCCGATCGAACCCCACATGAACATTCTGATGCAACGGAAGACCAGGCGCTGATTTGGTATGAAGCTTACCTAATCTGAGCGCTAACCTAAAGGGGACAGCAGACTGTTGGGTGTGTATATTTTAAAGTACGATACTCGCGGGGTGCCTTAAGTCGGGCGACACCCATACAGGGCAACGGGGGTTTTCACCAAGGGAAGCCCGTTTTGTGGCGTTTTTTTTGTATGGGAGAAAATGGTTGGGCGACAACCCCAAACAGGCTGTCAACACCCGGCATAGGCTAGTAAATTCTGAGATTTGTGCTACAGCGCCCAACTTACCCATGTACCCTAGTACAACTCTTTTAACCTGGCCCCCAGTGTAGCACTTACATAATCCAGTGCTAACCCAAACTGGATAACCGACTGCTTGGCGAGTGTATAGACCACTATTCCCCTTTAGTATGGATAGAAGGATCCTTGCAAATCTTACTAGGACAAATGGGGAAGGCAAATATTGGCTGAGAGGTATGAGTGGACAGTATCTTGGCGTTGTCACATCTCTAGACACTCGTCAACAGATCATTCTTTCTCACTCTCTCCAGACAACCACCATCTTTTATCAAAATCTCATTCAAAGAGGTGTCAGAAATTTTCAATGACAATAAAAATGCGATAAAGACATGTGGCACTGACACTGGCCCACTAACCTTTAACAAAGTAGAGCAAGACCAATTTGATCCAATCAGGCAGAGCCTCTGCCATCCCACGAATTATCTCGAACAATATGTGTTTCGGTAAGCTTACCCCTTCCCTATCTACTCTTTTTTTATTTATTTTTCGCTTAACTTAACCCCAGCTATAGAATACACTAGTTTGTCCTGAAAAGCTATTTAAAGGTGGTTGTGCCATGTGCACTGCATGAGTATTCCTCCAAATAGGTGATTGCCAAAATTTCGTATTCATTAGCAAGCGGAGAGATCCCAAGAGTTTGGGCTCGTACAATAAGGATATCACCATCACCCGGTTTATTATCCTATGTGTCCTGTCAAAATATGAAAAGTCTACCTTGTTAGGTTGACCAGAGTATAAAATTTCATCCCCCCATTCAATCAATCTGCAGAGGATGGCGATTTCACGATTGTACTACTTCTCACTCTAGATTGGACCAACAAGACCAAGTATCTGTATGTCATCCTTGAGTCAGGGTGGTCAGAGCCAGCAGATAAGCTGCATTTGTATGCAATGTTATAGTTGGCCGGGTCCGAGAGGTGGGTTTAAGTATTTATTCAGGTAAGGTTTTATAAGTAGGAGGGAGGTAGAGGATCAAGTCACATCTGTGGATATGTCAGGCGATGCCAGCTGAGAGCTCTAAGTCCTCTGCCAAGACCTCCTCCAAAACCAAACAATATGCAAGAGTCTTCTCATCTGGCTACTAAATCTTTTACTAACAAGTCAATTTGATCTATAGGAAATCCTTCCTCCACCTGATGTTGCTCAGAAAAATCGCTCTCTTACTTTTGATGAGTTCTTTACTGGAGGCTGCCCCCCTGGCATCAACCCACAAGAGTGTTTGATCTTTGACCTGGAAAACTTCTGGGTCATAGCCGGAGGAGAAATTCAGAGGCAGTGGGCTGTCACTGATGAATAAATTTCTAGGAGACGAGCGGGTGGTATCAGTGGTGTTGGGAATTATTAAACTTTCCCTGTCAGGGTGTTTGGCTTAGTTTGGTTTTAAATAAAGTACTGGATAGATATCTTTCTTCCTTACCGAGAAGTCTTATTATGCTATTGTGGTACTACTGTCTAAGTCTTTACCTTATCTAGTTGTTACAATCCTGCCATTTTGTGATAGGAGTTGATTGAGGTAGTGACATTAGACTAGACAGAGGCAGACATGTGGGCTGCTAATACTAGCCAAATTACATGCCTTCCTAGGAATAGCAAATACTAAGGAGTTGGTCCTAGTCCAAGTAGTTTTAGTTAACATAGTAGAATCTAACGTATAGGGTATATTATCATATCCAGTAGAGTGAGAAATGGAGATGGCAGATCCATCTGCGAAAATAATGTCTTACGTTCTGTGCATTCTTTTTGTCGGACTCACAGGGTGCCAGAAGGTGAATACTGATTCAGGATGCAAAGTGGCATGGCAACCACACCTAGTATGGAACCATCTAAGTATAGGATGTATAGAACACAACCAGGCATAGTATCCAAATCTACATGAGATACAGGATGCAACCTGATGTAGCAACAAAAGGTTAGGAAGGTATCATGACTTTACGCTGGCATCTGCCAAATTACAGGATTCACAGGACATAAGTGTATGACTCACACCAGTGATCAGGGTCACATTTGGCAATTTACAATATCTGTCGATCAAAATTGTATTTAATATAGTACTAGTATCTTACAAAAGCAAATATACAGAAACTGTGAGCAAGAAAGCTAATCTGAGGAAAAAGTAACTACTTAATGAGTGACAGACATGAGAGTCAGTAACTTGATGGGTATTAGCATCGAGTAAATTTTCTCTGCACAGTTGGGAGGCTGGCATCATGTAGGTCTAGGTGCCAAAGTGCAGGATGCTGTGTATCAAGGACTCCGTAAGTATCAGGCATCAAAGTTAGCACTTAGTCAAAATCTTACCAAAGGCTCGCCAGGTTGTAACTCCATAGATATTAGCTTTGGAAAGATAGTCTTTGCACTGTTGGAATGCTAGCATCGAGTATTTCCTTGTACCAAAGTACTAGATGCCACATCCCAAGGACTATGTAGGAATCTGGTCTCAAGGTGAGTACTTAGTCAAAGGATCTCACCAAAGACTCACCAGGTGGTACTCCTATGGGTATTAGTGCCAAGTAGACCTTCTTTGCACAATTTGAGGGCTGGGATCAAGTATGCCTTAGTGCTAAAGTGTCACATACTGCGTCACATAGACCTCTTAAGAATCTGGTGTCAAGATTATCACTTAGTCGAAGTCTGACCAGAGAATACTACCTCTATAACAGCCTGTAGCTCCATCAGTACAGGCATTGAGTAGACATTCTTTGCACTATTGGAATACTGGTATCAAGTAGGTCTATGTTCTGAAGTGCCCAATGCTGCGTCCCGAGGGCACTGTAAGGATCTGACATCAAAGTTCGCATTTTGTCTACATTTTACCAAAGGCATACCAGGTGGTAACTCCATATGTAATTGTATTGAGTAGACATTACTTGTACTATTAGAAAGCTAGTGTCAATTATGTGTAAGAGCCAAAGTGCCAGATGCTGCATTACTAGGACTCTGTAGAGATCTGGCATCAAGGTCAGTACATTGTCAAAGCCTTACCAATGGCTCACTAGGCCATAGATCGATAGGTATTGGTGTTAGGTAGATGTTTTCTACACTATTGGGAGGCTGGTGTCGACTACGCCTAGGTGGCAAAGTACCAGATATTGAGTCATGAGGACTCTGTAGAAATCTGGTCTCAAAGTCAGCGCTTAAGCAAAGTCTTGCTACAGACTTGACAAGCTGTAGCTCTATGGGTACTGGTGTTGGGTAGATGTGCCTTAGAAGATGCAAGGCTGGTATCGGGTAGGTCTAGGTACCAAAGTCTCAGAAGCTGGGTCCAAGGAACCACATAGGAATCCTGTATCAAGCTCAGCACTTAGTCAAAACCTCACTAAGGTTTCACCAGCCTGTAACTCCATAGATACTGGTGCCAAATAGATATTAGTTGCACTGTTGGAATGCTGGTATTGAGTACGTCTGGGTGCCAAAGTATAGCATACTATACCAAAAGGGTCCTGTAGGCGTCTGGTGTCAAAGTCAGCATGTAGCCAATTGTTGAGGTAAGGGTGAATGTTGTGGAGTTGCAAGAGCTAAAGAATGTACCAGGAAATGAACTACACCCAGCCTGGGTCAGGTTACCACCAGCAGAATACAACTATCACTCAGTTTCACAGTGAGAACTTGGAGCATTTTCACTCAACCATTCTTCTAGAACTTAAAATAGATTTCCTACTATGTCCCCGATTTTTGCTGCTAGATAAACGTTAGCTTTCTTGCATAGAGACTGGTTCTAGTACTTCTTAGGGTTAGCATAGTAGCAGATCTCTGTTGTTCTAGTCATGCCAGTATTACCTCCTAGCAATGGTAACCAGATCCAGAAATGGGACTAGCTAAGTGTACTGTGAGGATGTCTTCCAGACACTCCAGACATCCCCTGTTATTGCTAGACATCCCTGACATCTCTTGTTACCAAGGGAGGTACTTGACATACTGGCAATGTCCATGGTGCCTTCAGATTTACTGCACGTAGCGCGGAGTTTTGTAGTGACTCCTGATTTACAAGATGCACTCAACACAATTGACACCTACCTGTTGTTCCGACGTCCCACCTGCACATCTGATGCAGCTGTTATTTTAGCTGATATCAACAATGTCACTTGTGGTAGTTGTATGTACTCATATTTAGCGTGGTGGAATATAACATGTAGGATGTATTTATCATATTCAAAGGAGTGAGAAGGGAGATAGGCTAGCATGCAATGAGAGAAGAAGAAAGTTGGATAGATGAAAGAAAATTAAGTAGATGAACTGAGCTATAGGGTAATCTTTTTCTGTTGTTTTCACTGGATTTGTGGCATAAAACCTTCCTGAAACACAATGTTATTTACCAGGATGCTGCTCTTCACCCATATGCAGCTTACCATAGCAACCATTAGAAAATCCATTGTATAATTGATTATTGACATAAATAATAATGCAACCACTTTAGAAATTGGTTACAAAGTACCTTTAAATATGGGGCATCAGAATATGTAGCGTTTATTTATTAATAAGCAAAGTAATTATTGGTATAGTGGTTTAAAGAATAGTTGTTTCAAACAAGACTATACTAGTACAGCATGTATAAAAATGCAAAGATAAATAGAAGTACCTTCATAACCTAATAGAGTAACTATTTGGACTTTATATACTTAGAATAATATAGCTTTCTGGAAATTTATTAGCCTATTAGCATGTTATACTAACTGAATGAGAGTGTAACCGGTACTGGTTACTGGTTTAGGATTTTCATATATCAGTTGATATTGTTTGAGTTTTGAATATGTTTCAGGAAACGAGGTGTGCCTCTAGCCTGATAGTATAGGGTTTGATACTCTATATGTTTTATGTTTGGTTTCGAGTACCGGTTTGATACTCTATATGTTTTATGTTTGGTTTCGAGTATAGGGTTTGATACTCTATATGTTTTATGTTTGGTTTCGAGTATCGGTTTGATACTCTATATGTTTTATGTTTGGTTTCGAGTATCGGTTTGATACTCTATATGTTTTA
>JACCEG010000274.1:38677-219280 GCA_014065205.1 Tuber brumale | reverse complement strand
CCATATCATATGACCGAAGTGGTCACATGCGCGAAACCCATGACCTCTAAATGAGGTCATGTGTGAAACATAACATACCTATGACTCATAACTACGAGTCATGTGAAAACCTTTCCTTGCTAAGCCACATTCGTGACAGGTAGGTACATTGTTGGGTTAGTTGGTAATACTGTCGTAATAGCTTTTTGGAAATCTGCCTCCAGCTAGTCCATACCCGCTTATTCCAGTGCAGAGGAATAGCTGGCTCTCGGTGAAGTCCCATCTTTATGATTATGCCAAACCATACTTTCAACTCTTGTACTGTCGTCTTTGTCCATACTTGCTGCCTGCTTGCCATGTTTTGTTCTTTCAAAACAGACTTTCAAGCCTCTAGCCACATACCCTTTCCTCTTGCTTCCATTCTCCGCTTCATAGAAGCATACAGATTAGTATGTACAGCGAGTTCTTCGAACATTTCAGATGTGAAAAGTAGCGAAAACAGGGAGAATGGATCAGCTCCACAGCCCTCAGGAAGATTGACCTATACAATCAAACTCTTATTATTAATATTATGTTCTCTCTTATTACAAATCTGAACTTTCGTACCTGTTCGCTGTGTTCTTGGTGTACTGACTAGAAGGGTTGAAATTGAGGTAGCTTCGGGAGAGTCTTTGCATCAACCCGTGTTCTTCTAACAATAACACTTCTTCCATTAAGAACTGACTTTCCACCAGGAGGAGTTTGGCTACTCCCTTCTGTCCTATTGGCATCTTCATGCACTCTCCCACCTGGTGGCTTGAGTTCCCCTGTCACTGATTTGGCCGAGCACCACTGTCATTTCGGGAGGCTATTAGAACTCGGAACATCTGTCTGTTGACTGACATTTCCAGATACTTCTGCAAAGGCTTTTCTCTTTGGTGGCATTGCAAATATGGCTGCAAGAGGAACAAGTGGAATAGTTCATGATTGGTGTTGCGGAGATGAGGTTGAGAACTGTCAGCACACTTAACCAGATACAGTTAGTGTTCAACATTCTAAACTGGACTGAATGTCTCGACAGGCTATGGGATAACCACCCCCACTACCGCCACGCTCCACCACAATGCCCGAGTAATTATTTCGTTCCCCGAACACTTTAGCCCCGCGACCACGTCACAGTCCAAACCGCGCCTGCATTTGTGCTGATTCCAGACTCTCCTTGTTGTGAGGCCCTGGAGACCCTGACCCGAGCGTTGGAGTAGATCGTGGTAGCGACATTAGGCGAGGCAGAGGCGGATGTATAGGCCGTTAATGCTGGCCAAATCTGACGCCTTTCTAGGGACAGCAAATACGGGGGGTCGGTCGGTCACGGCAGTTGTATTTAACGTGGTAGGATCTAACGTGTAGGATGTGTTTATCGTATTCGGAGGAGTGAGAAGGGGGATGGGCGGGTGCACGAAGAGGCGAGAGGAAGGCTGGGGTGGATGGTTTAGTCTAAACCTGTAACCTTTTTGGATACGAAAGGGTCTATGTGCTCGAGTACCGCCAGGCGCATGTTAAAGTTTTCTTGACCGGGTAGCGGTGCAGATCTTGGCATTTGTCGGGTGAGAATAGTGGTCTAATACTGAGTACACTCACCCAGAGGTCCTCTATCCGCTATCGGTTAGCGCCCGGATCATGTAAGCATCCCACCAAAACTCAACTATTACTTTTGATTCAGCCGGGTCGGTAACCAGGATAATAAAGTTTATTGAAGACTATCACTTGAAATTCTCTCCTCTAGCACCAACAAGGGATCTCTAGAAACCCCAAAGGACATAGCGCCCAAAGCACGAGCTTAACGTCACCGGTATACGAGCATGTCTCAATGACCTCTTACCACCACTGGCAGAGACCCTAGGCCCCCAGACCTTAGAGATCGAATACTGCTCACCCAACAGTCCGTCAGGTCAGCACTTTGAATAAAATATAAGCGCCATACCGAAATAGGAGCAAAGTTAAATTTGCCCAATAATAAGAAAGGGAAAGGGGAAATATCGCGGGGGCCGACGTTACTCTTGGGGATATGTGCATCCTCTACGGGTGTAATGGCTCTGGTCCGGTGTATTGCGGGCTCCGAGGGTGTGGATTCGTACGGAGGTACAGCCCATAAGTTTTGTATGTTCCACAAGCCTAGGGTGTTGCACTCTGTGCCTGTGGAACATACAAAACTTATGGGCTGTACCTCCGTAATAAGCATGTCAGTCAGCCGGGCAGGCGGGAATAATTACTAATCACGGCATATCACTCGGCATTGAGAAAGGAACTGCTAGTATACTGCATGGTGCGCAATAACCTCAGTGGGTGACGATAATGCTTCCATGCCGCCCAGTTTTGTAGATTGCATGAACACAACCCGGATCAAAACCGGAACCTGCGGTATAGCCCGCTGTGGTGATGTAGGTTCTTGTGAACAGAAATAAAAAGAATAAATTGGGGCCACCGCCCTGGCTAAGATCCTCCTCTGAATCCTAAAACCCCTTCGGTATTCCCTAAACACCTGCTTCCAGATTTGCGATAACCGCCGTATCATTGCTGCTGCTGTTGTCTGAAATTCCTTGTACCCGATTAGCATTTGTCGGGTGGAAGGGCTCCTGCAGGACGGAGACATCCCTTTGGGCCTTGCCGAGACTCCTAGTGGTGGCTCAGGAGGAATGGAGGCTTAGCTTCTTAGGGTGATATCACCTTTGTGAGCTGCAGCACATGATTCCCTCCCTTCCTCTGGCGGTCGATCGCGGTTGTTAAGTCCTAAGCGAGCCACATCATAGTATGGGTAAAGCATGTACCTATTCACGCAAGGGGTACCCCACTTGTTCTCCTGTGACCCAAAACCAGGGATGACTCATTTAACCCATTCGTAAAGTTTGTCTTCAGCTGGTGGCTTAATTTCCTCTGGGAACCGCTAGTATGTACGATCTTGGCTGCCCAGATTATACTTTTCGTAGAGATTCCTTGCCTCTGCTTATATCCAACCGCCTTGTGAAGGAATTACCCAGCCAATTGTAACCGAAATTTCAATGGAAATCTTTCCCAGTACTTCCCTCCTCTTTGCGGTCCCGCTAATCCCCCTACTGTAATTCCCTACGCACCCTTTCCTCTACCAGCTCCGCTACGGAACCGCCCCACCATAGATCCCCCACAGAATATCCACCATGGCTCTCCTACAGATTCCCACCACCACAAATTCCTTATGGGATGAAGATGCCGACTTCTTTTGTGAAGGCTGATAGGCTAATACTTGTTGCTTGGGAGTGCGTACGTTGTTTCTCGCCCTCCTCATCGCAGAGTGTGGACGGGGAGAAAGGGGAGGGTCCCAAGCGTAGGGTTAGTCTACTACCTGGACTTTGAGTTCGTGCGCGGCGGCGTTGAATGGCTATGTATGGTATGATTGCTAGTACATGGAACGCCATGCTGCAGATAATGGGGCCGAGGGCTGAGGTGTCTTTGGGGTTTGAGTTTGTTGGCATACTGTCGGTGTAGAATATTCGCGCGGAAGTTCTGCAAGCGGAGTTAAGTTGCTCCTCCAGGTGGCGGAGGTGTACGGCCAAGAGGTGGAATTCATTCCTTATAGGGCGTGGCGTTGGTTGGATGGATGTGTTCATGGAATGCACAACCCAAAGAGGGTCCGTCAGTGGGGGGGACAGGGGGCTATGCGTAGGTAGATTTGCCCGGATTTGCGTTGCAACATTAGTGGATTGTCGGTGCTCTCGTCGGTGGTTATCATCGATGTCGCGGGAACGCTAACTACCATGGTTGAGGTTCCGTTTGAGAGTGTTATGCGAAAGGTAAAGTCTATTGATGGGATGCCGCTATAGTCGTACCAGTTCATGCCCTTGTCTTAACTTGGGCTCCCAAGCAGTGGGAGAAGTGGGGTGAGCATGTCCAGCAGTAATTTTAATTGAGAGGAATTGCAGGAGAGGACCATATGAGTACCTCCCGTTGTGGACTTGTATACTTCGGTTTCCTTACCTGCTCCCCCTCCTCCGACCTACTTGACGGAGGTAACAGCCACATCAAACTCCTCAGAATTAACATTCGCCTTAGAGAGAACCGCCTTATGCCCATGATCTGTAAGCCCCTCGTCGAATACACCAATCCCCACTGACTCACTAACATCCTCCGAGCCTAAATACAATGAAACAACGTCCGTGTCAGGAATTCGTAAGTTCCTAGCTCTCTGTAGTGCACCCAGCCCGACCATTCCATGCACTAAAACACCCTCGTAGGTGACGTTGACTGGGAGTCTAGCGAGAACCCATCTTACAGTGGGGTTTCATAGTCTTCCAGGAAATGGTGGTGGTGCCAATTCCTTCGCCAGTGGTCATACTAGAGATGAAGCCGGTTGAGGGCTTTGTTGTAATACCCGCTCTTACTAAGAGTGTCTATGCATGAGTGCGTATTCTTCGGTAGCTTCTGCGGGAGGGGTCATGGTAGAGTTGCAGGTCGAATTCGCAGTCCCAATTGTGAAGAACCCAGAGATTGACAGTCGCAGGGTACTCTGTCCAGAGCATTAGGGAGTAGTCACTTCCGGTGATTAGGTTAGCGCTTGTATACGTGCGGTTTGAGTCAGGGTGAGACATTATGTTGATTGTTCTAACTAATAATAATTTTTTTCAGCCCTCAAGAATCCCCATTCAAGCATTTTATCTCCGCATGTAGGTCACATTAACCATGCACAGCTGTTCTGCAACTTTACCATGGAAAGTCGAGATGACAATACAATAATTTAAGGTTGGTAGTCACCGTCCAACATGCTTACCCGTCCCTCACGGTCTCTTAGCGTTTGGCGGCACCTATCAGCTGCGAGCTCTTTGATATAGCGTCCGAGGTTGCTGATATAGTCACCCCAGTCAATAGGAATGTGGTGATCATTGTCCGGGGAGATATCAATGAAATCATGCAGCCAAAAGTGAATATAACTCGTATTGACCATATTAAAGAGGTTCTACACAGGTCAGCTTGAAACACTTCGCTTGCATTGAGAGCTGGGTTGGCAGAAGGGAAATGGTAACTTTGTATGGAGGAATGGAGTGGGGCAGTGGTGCCCGAGCAGGATCTTGGGAGTAACTTACTATGCGGCCCGGGGGCGTGGGTGTAGCCAATCCGGAGATGGGATCTCGCTTCCAGATTTCTATGAAACCAGTGACCCCTCCAACCCACCGGAGCTCCTTGTAATAAGCTGGCCCATATGGCCCTGCAAGAGTAAAGGCTTCCACATCAATCTCCCGTCTTGGAGGAAATCCCAGCTGAGAAAACTCATCATCACTAAGGTTTCGAGTGGGGCATTTGTAGACTGGGTTCTCCTCCATCTTCACAATCATAACTAGGGAAGCAGCCTCTCTACCCTCAAGCCACATCTTGGCGTCCTCAACTAGCATGGTGTAGGTCTCCGTGAGACCAACCTCGAGGACAAACTTCACCTCCATAGTTCCGGTAGCACTTGTGATTTGAACTGCGGTATCAGGAGTTTTCTCAAACCCATCATATGCTCCTTCAAAGTCGGTAAATTGTTGGTTTCCCACAATATCAATCCTCCTGCGAAGGGTTGCTGGAAGACTCGTACGTGCAAGATTAAATCCTTCTGAAACAGTGGACACAACCTTTTCATGAATAGGGCTTGACATGCATTGGATGGTGAGCAGTGAGGATAACGCATTGTATGAATATCTGGGAAACCTGGTGCTGTTGAGTAAATAACTTACAAGAGGAGGAAGGGAGTCTTACTTTTCATCATCGTCTATATCCAGTGCTTTCTTAAAGTCAAGAAAATGTGGCATCGTGATTTTCATGATCAATCCATTCTCTCTACTCTCAGGAGATCTAAAGGCCCCCTTTCCGGAATGCCACTCCTTGAACTTCCGTACACATTCCTCAGTGTATGCTGACTCGGGATCTCCAATAGGGGCAACCTGCTCCTCGTTAATGGAAGTAATGTCCTTAGCTTTAGGGATACGGTCGCGACGAAAATGTGGGACACTAAGGCCAGGGGTAATAAAGCGGGATGGAGTGGGCAATTGCCATTGGGTGGGCCTAGGGGAGTAACGTCCGGGAGTGAAGTAAATGTTTGGGTATACCGAGTGGGAGAGAGGGCCATCGTGCCTCAGAGGTGTATAAGGTTGATATTCCATATTGGTAAAGAAGGCAAAACAAACAGTAGAAAAGAGAACAAGAGTGTGAAAATTGTGAAGAATGGGGAAAAGGAGGGTTGGGGCAAACAAACTCTTATATGAATGTCAGCCACGGTAGTTGGAACGGCTTTCTCAACAGTAGTTGTGGTGGTAGGAGGTTGTCGGTGAGACGAGAAAGAAAGGTTCGAAGGACACGTTTTTATTTTATCATACATGAGATGGATTGATTACATAAGAAGCTAACCTCAATTATCGAAGTGTCCGGGATATTTCGCTAACTCTTCTCCTGGCCCTCAACAACGCCCTTTCTTGAATATGCTTCCTATCACCGCGGAGACCATGCAAGAAAGGGGGTGACTGAAAATGTGAAAACACATGTGTTCAGGCTTCTCAATGGATTTTATGAGCGTATATTTGCTTAACTGTGGAGGTGGTTGTTGGCTAAGTATAGTGGTTTAGTATACTCACCCAGCGGTCCTTCATCGGCTATGAGTTAGATCTCAGATTGTATAAGAGCCACAAATCTTTAATATATGCACTCTGTAGCTGAAGGGAGGAGTGTTAGTAGAGAGGTAGTTGAGATATTAGTAATTGCACCTCAGATGCAGGAACAAAAGTAGACTAGAATGGGGCTCAACGGACATGCTAAGCAAAATCACTGCTGGCCAATGCACTTTACTGTATTGTTCATTGAGCCCCCGTGTTCGTTGACCCCGGCCTAATCTAAATTACCGTAAAAACTCGGCAGATCCACTATCGGGGATCGGTGACTTGGTGCGCTTGCCGGGGACTACTCATCATTTTTGGCACCAGCCCTCCACATGCAAAGGTTAATGTGCGATCTGATTATCAGATATGGCCACAAGCATTATCAGAATCTAGCAGGGTCATGAAAGAGTACCAAAATACCTGCAGCACGCCACAAGGCCCCACTCTTTGACGCTTTCTAACAATATCATAGTGGGGAAGGGTCGGAGGAACTCTATAAGTGGTTGGGGGATAATCTCTACATGTATATTATACAACCACCCAGAATGCCCGCAAAAAGCTCACCGACCAGGCTCAGCCCAGTGGCCCCATTAAAACCTCTTCAAAATGGGGAATTTTGGCGCAAATGCGCCCAGCTTTGGGTCCGCTAAGTGATGGAGAGCATATTTAACCACTACACTTTTCAATCCTAATCGCACGTTCTTGCCCCGACAATTCCACCACCGCAGAAACTCCCGGAACAATCATTGACACAAGCACCGAGCCTCCTGACCATGCCAAGCCCTTGGTCAACCAAGCCCGGGTAACCAAAGATGCTGATGGTTATTCATCCACACACCCGAACCCCCCAGCCCATCCCCTGCCGAAATTGATGGAAAAAAAACTGGACAACCTCGGTCCAACCTTCCCCCATCATCATCCAAGTACAAACATGTCTTGTCTGTTAATAAACTCCTCCGCTTTAATCCGTCCTTCCTCTTCCCCTTATCCTCCTTCTCCTCTCGCTTACACCTGACATTTACTCCACTTTCAATCACCACACAGGATAAGAAGACAAAAACCAAAATCATAATCACGATCATGGCGAAAACATTCACCCTTGCTGATGTCTCCACGCACAAAGATACTGAGAACGGACTCTACATCGTTATTGACCAGGGGGTTTATGACGTTACTAGTACGTCTCCTCCTATTCCCCCTGCACAGCTCTACTAGAATTGGACGGGGGGCTAATGATTCGATTTAAATGAAAGACTTCGTCGACGAGCACCCCGGTGGAGCGAAAATTCTAAAGCGCGTTGCTGGGAGGGACGCTAGCAAGCAGTTTTGGAAGGTGCGATTTTCTCCTACGGATTTGATGGGGAGGGGAGGGGGCTGACATGTGGCGGTGGGGGTGCAGTATCACAACGAAGGAGTTCTCAAAAAGTACTCTGAGAAACTTAGGATTGGGAGTGTGGAGGAGAAGGCGAAGCTGTAAAAGGATTCCATACTAGCTCCCCTTCACCTTCAGTTGTTTCACTTTGACATGGTGCATAGCGCGAACGCTTCTTTCTTCAGTGTTTACGGGAAGGTTCAATGTACACTACTACTCTAATAATCCATTTTCCCCACCTCCCCCCGTCCCATTACACCTACCCACCTTCAAGCATATACAAACATCTCCTTCACGGGTCCAATAGATGTCCTGTCTATAATAGGTGGAATATCGGACATCTCCCCACCAATCATCTATCTTTACCTCCCCCAATTTTCTCCTGGGGTTGTAAAGTAATTGGTGAGGAGACATTCCACATCACGTGCATGCGAGCAAGTAAGCAAGCAAGCACGTGAATGATAGCGCGCAGCCGGTATCATTAAACCAGGGCCACCTCAGTATACACTCCGCTCGGAAACTCTCTACCAGCAGGTGTGTTTGTCGTTGGTGGGATATTGATGCCTGTGGCTACCTCTTACTATTCAGTCTGGCCCTTGTGAATTTCGGGAGGGCTAGACTTTATTCCCAGGAGGACATTTTTGGGGCGTTGTTTGGAAACCGGGTTGAGACTGGGAATGTTCAGTTAGTGGCTGTATAATTCAATCATATAATTCAGCCACTGCAAGCCCTTCCTGGACAAGTAATCAAGTGGTGGTATCATAGTACACGACGATTAACGATAGTTATGTCCGATGCGGATGCTTATGGTATATAAAAGCACTGACGGTCCTTCTACACCCAAGGTCGCCAGGGGTGGTATTATGATACCATAGTATCCCTCAGGCACAATAAGAAAGAAGTCTACTCGAACCCGACAACGCAAAAGATATCGGTGTTCAGACAAAAGCGTGATCCGCGATACCGGACATATCATAAGTAGCACCACCGAGGGGGGGGGTTACGTGCGTCGAGACTTGCAGTTATCGGGTAAGAGAGTGTGTGTGTGTGGTCAATTACTGCAACCATTTCATCTCCACCCCTCCGCCCACAAAGGCCCCAGGACCCAAACAATAAGGTAAAAAATAGGGGGAAGAAATCATTCATTCCCCGACCTCCCAATAGTGGAAATTGAACTGCAGTGACCTCACCGAGCCCGCCTCTGCCCCTGGGATCACCCACCCACCCACCCACCTTGCAGGGCCGTGGGGGATGATGCGGCTGTGAAGTGCACGACTGTGGCCATCATCCTGTGCCATTGGACATATAGCAGTCAGTTACCATAGTCTTGGTGGGAGGGATTTTTTTTTTTTTCCCCTCACCACCCTGATTGCATTCTATTAATCCGCTGTTGTTATTCGTGGAGTTTTGTCTGAGCCCTGTCTACCGTAGGAACTATAATATTGTTGATTGAAGCCTATAAAGTACTAGGATGTTGGAGCTGCCTCTCCTATGATACCGTGGTCAAAAAAAAAAAAGTCTGCCGCATCCCCCTTCCCCATCTGCCCCAGCCGAAGAAGATGTCGAAGAGGAATCACGAAGGTAGAGACTGAATGAGCAAATGTAGGGTTGGGATTGAGGTATTGATTGATCGATCTCAAGGAAGACAGTTAAGATATCATAGAAGAAAGGGAGGAGGGGAAAAACGGGAAAAGGGGGGGGAAAGCGCAGAGATAGGCTTATGGACAGGGCAGAGGAGTCACGTATGCAATCGCATAGTGTCACTCGTGGTAGAGGTTTTTGATATGTACAGTAGGAGCAGAAACACAATTCCTAACAGAAGAGCAGTTTATTTATTTATTTATCCCCCCCCCGCTATCAAAAGTGGGGAATTCTATAATAGACGTACTAGCGTCTAGCGTGAGGTTCAATTATTCTGTTCTTACGGTACAGTACCGGTGAAGGAACATAATCCGCTCATAAACAATCACTCGATCTGCTCCATCTGCCATCCGAGGCTAAAACGACTTTGAAGGGGTGCAAATTGGTAAAAACAAAAAATATAAAATAAAAATAAAAAGGTTATAACTACACTCCCCAGCGAGCCAATAAACCATCTATCATATTAACTTAATCGGTATAAAAAAATCCAATGAAAAAATAAAAATAAAAATAAACCCCCCTACAGTTCATCCTTCCCAACGTACAAATCAACACCCTTCTTCTTCCTCCACTTTTCAAAGACGGCGTTGATATCCTTCCTCATTCCGCTCTCCATCTGGTCCGGCAGAATAACGACGTATTCTACCAGGAGGTTACCGTACTCGTCGCCGCTCTCGCTGCGGAACATGGGCATTCCTTCGTTGGGAACAATTTCTACGAAGCCGGGCTGGACGGTTTGTCCTTTCGCTCTGGTGAGCTTGACCTTGTGGCCATCGAGGTGGATCAATTCCCTAGTCCAGTCGCCAAGCAGGGCCTCTCGGAGGGAGAGGACTTCCTTCCAGAATAGGTCCTTTCCGCGCCTGCGGAACCAGGTTCCGTCCGGTGGGCCATTGTAATTATGCTTCAAATCCTCCTCTTCAAAGTCATCGTTGGCCTCCTTCTCATCAACATGAACAATCAAGTCTCCAGCCTCCCATTCAGGACTCTCATCCGCCTCGTTTTCGAAATTGATGCGAATGCCCCTCGGCGAGCCCCGTTCGATGTTTAGCGAGTGGGTAGCAGCTTTCTTAACAACCTTATTCCCATGGCAGACCCTGCAAGGGTGACTAATGATCTTTCCCTTGCCACCGCACCTCTCGCAGACGCTCTGCACCTGCTGGAAGATGCCCGGCGCGAGCATGTGCTTGACGATGCGCACGCCGCGCCCGCCACACTCGTTGCAGGATTCCAGGTGCCCGTCATGCGATCCCGTCCCCTCGCACTCCTCACAGATCATCTGCTTTTCGACCGTGAACTCCTTCTCCGCGCCATTGTAGAAATCGCGCAGAGGAAGGTGCACCTTGACCTCCATGTTCGGGCCCCTGCGCATCCGATCGCCCTGGTGGTAGTGCCCACCACCGCCGAAGAAGCGGGAAAATAGATCGAATGGATCGTGGTGCCCTCCGCCCCCTCCGCCATTTTGTCGCTGCTTGAGTCCCTCCGCACCGTATTGGTCGTAGATTTGGCGGGATTCGGGATCGGCGAGGGCTTCGTATGCTTCGGCTACCTCGACGAACTTTTGTTTCGCCGTCTCGTCGCCACTAGATGGTTACGATTAGGAGCTAGAAAGGTTGGATGGAAAAAAATGGGATGGGTTACTAACGGGTTCTTATCGGGATGATATTTCTTGGAGAGTTTTCGGTAGGCTCGTTTGATATCTCTATCTGAGGCTTTCTTGTCTATGTCTAGTAACTACAGGGAGGAATTCCAATGGTTAGCCAACACTTGATCCCTTATCGCAAGACCTTTGGGGAAGAGCATCTCACCTTATAATAATCCTGCGCCATTACCGCTGGCAGCAGCAGTAGGAAGAGTGCTTTAAAGAGACGCATTATGGAAAGAAGAGAACAGGCGCTAAACGCCCTCTGAACCCAAGAATTCGATGAGCGAGCGATAGGCGATGTGATATCGAAGCTCGGATGGAGTTGTGTGGGAGGAAGGAGGAGGGAGGATCGAAAGTTGTCGCGTTGGCCTGAGGCGTGTTTGGAGAAATTTGAGAATGGGCCAGTTAACTTTCGCCGTTGAGGTGACAAAGATACCACCGTGTCCCAGAGCCTCTTGCTCTCGCCCAGCAGAACAGGGATGCGGCCAAAAGAAGGAAACTGCTTAGTAATAATAGTCGTAACAGGGATACGGTAGTAATGGCCAAATCTGATATCATAATACCATCAGATGCAACAGACCCTAACCATATGTCATGTATAAATTTGTAAGAGAGCTTGGCACCTTGGTGTGCGACTTATCTGAATATGATACAACTAACTTTCAGGGTCTGAAACGAATAGTCGAGTGTCAAACACTTCGACCAAGTTAGTCTACCGTGGGCCTGCCAAAGTTGATTACCCATTAGACTACAGTCGCACCCCATTGTCCCGGATCTCACTCTCCCGGATCCCCCGTTGTCCCGGATGAAATTCTCTGAATTCTAAAAATTTCTTGCACCAAAACCCAATCCGCTGTCCCGGACAGATTCTTTGGATTTTGGCCGGATTTTGGCCATCCAGGACAGTGGGGTGCGACTGTACTAGTACCGGTACTTGAGCAGTAACCCACTGCGGCAGCCGGCGCGCACCTGGTACCCGTGACCACCACCACATTCACAAGAACCGTAACCAATACCAATCAACCGCATCAAAATTGACATGTGACAAGATATGTCCGACAACCCCTCACAGGAAAAGCCATAATTCCAAACACCCCGAGAACATTCCCAGCAAGTGCTCTACTCGAGTACAGTACAGTACATACCGTCACACCCCGCTATCCCAAACGGTCAAAATCCAGAGTAGGCTACGGTATCCGGGACGACTAAAAACATACTGGAGAGTGAAATGGTTTATATAAAAAAAAAGCAGAAAATCGAGTGATAATTGAGTAGGGATAACTGACAATTATCCCATAATATTATAAGGGTTTTGGGTGAGAGAGGTAGAGGGGAAAACAAAAAAAAAAAGGACATAAGAAAACTAGACGAAAACCTCTTGATTCTTATTCACTTAATACGCAGGTTTTGGTTCAAATTATTCCAACTCGGGATGCTCCCAATGCAACCGACTAAACTTCCATATTATGGAAACAAAAGGCGAAGCCAGTTGATAGGGAGGGGGATGATTGGGAACAGGACCAGGAGGAGGAGGAGGAGGAACATTCGACCTGTGGTCCTCCAACTAGGTGGGCCGCAACTCATGATATCGGACAGGCTTTTTAAGCAGCAAGTGGGATCAGAATTGAAGGGTAGTAGTATAGGGCAAAAATCCGGGATGCCGAATATTTTCCGTGGGCACGGGGGTTCGGAGGTTCTTAAATTTCCATCCGGTCCGAAAACATCCAAAATCCGTGACAGATTGTGAGGCATACTTCTATCTATCTCGAACACACTTGAAAAAATTGTCCATGCCAGCGAGGAACCTGGTGGGCGAGGTTCGGAACAATACGGTGCCATTGTATAATATGTCCGGCAGTCACAATTGAGAGCTTGAGGTCACGGAACCGACACAACTGATAAAGATGGCTCACCCACATTATTGGAGCGCAACTTTGAATGTGGGGATCGGAGCCCACCGCAGCGGGTGGTTTAGAAAAGTGATTGTAAAACCATTCCTTCCGTCTATTGAAGGTTCAATATGGGCGTTGGTAATAGTTGCAGGCTGATCCCAGGAGTCTAGCGGATAGTTCAGGCGTGTGCTAGATTGTTTTGGAGTTTTTAAAGATTGACGGAGGAGGAGATTCTCCAGACATGTCTTTTCCTTCGTTGTCACGGGAGTGTGCGGAGGAGGAATTGGGGGGGGGGGNGGGGGGGGGGGGGGCATGCATGGAAACACAGAGATAGGTGTAGTGATCCATTGGAAGGATCTAGATGCGTTATTTACGATATACGCCTTGTCTTTACTGTTAGTTTAGAGGGGAGAGTTGACGAAGCGTGGATGAACGAAGAGAATGAAGTTGTTTACCACACCTCCCTTATCGTTCCGTACCCAAGTCCCAAGCAAATCCTCTTTATTCTACCGTCTGCCGCTGCGTGATCGATCTTCTACCTTCGTCCATCGCTAGCACCGTCCATGTTCACTTCCGTTGGCACTGGGCACTGATATAGGCCCCAACGCATGTTTAGTGGTACAGTGCGGTGACAAAAGTGATCGTTGCAGTGCTTGACAACAGTACTTGCACACTCATGACTTCTCAGCATCTAATCCCCAGGCAACTTCAAATATACTTAGAGATGTAGAATACTTTGTAGAATAGATAGAATAAAAGAGATAAATACAAAATATCAATTTAATATTTAGTACACTATCCTTTTGCTTTAGTAATTGCATTAATCCTCTTGGAAATAGCCTCTACCACTCTTTCAAACAAAGAGTTTGGTGTCAACTCCCAACAATAAATAAGGGCTTGCTCCATGACTGGCTTTACCTTATCTACTTATCTGGTATCTTCAGCCAAGTGAGCATAATGTTTATGGTAAAGCTTCTTGAGGTATACTTGAATATATTCAATGGGATTGGCATCTGGTGAATATGGTCACCAATACTCCAAAACTTCCACATCATTCTCCTCCCACCATATTACTGTAGTACTAGTAGTATGTATCATAGGACTATCTTGTATGAAAATTGGCTTAATACCTTTTCCCTCCAATTTCTGCAAAAAATCAACCCAAAGAAAGTCTAAATTCCTAACTTATTCCCTTGTGTCTACTCTATCCACTCTCCACCCTCATACTATTACATGTTTCCTTCAAATCACCAGAAAAACAGGTTTATGAAATCTACTCAACACCTCTAGCCTCTTCCATTTTCTTTACATATCCTGGAAGCAATTTTCTTTGATGTCTTAAAGACCTACTGAACTGCTATACCTGCACATTTCTTTAGACTATCTTCACCACCTCAGGCTACTCTTTCCTATTGAACAATTATCCAACAACTATGCTTAAAGCACTACCCATATCACCCCTTTGCCAGAATAAGTGTCAACCTTGGTCTCTCAGATTTTATATACTTGTAAATACTAACTTTTACCAGCTCTCTCTTGATTATAAGGACCAATATATGAAGAGTAAAATCTCACTAAAGTTATTACAGCCTGAGTGTTATTTTTGTATTATGCCAAGAGGCAATAACTAAATAACAGCTAGTTCAGCAAATAATTTTTACGTTCAACCTGTTCTGGTATTCTTTCCTTCCTACTTTCTTCCTACTGTGGCTTTTTTTTTGTTGTTGTATGGAGTGGTACTGCACAAAGGCTGGGGTTGTGGCGGTTATTATATGATTGGTTACGTCACCAACGATGACTTTTTGTCCAAGAACTGTATCAATGTAAGGTGAAGAATTTCTGGGTACCCGAACATCAATAGAAAACATCCGTTCTGTTTCCGACCTGAGGTGAGACGAGTACCTCTTCACAGCCGTGTACAGTACTATGGCAGTACGAGGTTTCCCCGTATGGGCATGGTAGGAATAGAAAACCCGTGACAAGTTCCCATGTTTGACAGTGTATGGAAGCTTCCAAGGGCCCATCACAACCTGCGATTCTGCTTCCATAGCACTTTCTATGAAGGAAGCTCTCCTCATTGACGATACTTTCTATAGAGCGCACTCTCCCATTGAAGCGATTCCGCTTCCATAGCACTTTCTATGAAGGAAGCTCCTCATTGACGATACTTTCTATAGAGCGCGCTCTCCCATTGAAGTACATGCCAAGATGCCCAATACCATTGAGCTTCGGGCCACCAGACAGGTATACATAACATAAGCATCTTCTCCCAGGTCCACCCTTCCATAACTTCAAGTTTCTCGCCCTCCACAAACTCGAACACACAATCTTCACTCCTCCAATTCGAACACAATCCCCACTCCAAATCACTCCTACAATGCCTATTCCAGTCGAAAATGTCGGGTCCCTCCCACGTCCTCAAGAACTCCAAACGACACTGGAAGCCTACGATAACGGAGAGGTACAGTACCAAAACCCTTGAACGAGAAATCCGGAAGGAGAAGAAAAAAAGGGCTCACTGATTCACACCCCTCCAGGCAACATACGACCAACTCCTTAGAGCCCAAGACGAGGCCTGCAAGGATTCCATTATCCGTATGGAAGCCGTCGGACAGACCTCCGTCACGGATGGCGAACAGAGAGTCAGCAGTTTCGCGACTTACCCACTTGTCAACACCCTCGGGGGCAGTGGACTCGCCGAGAATTTGGTTCTCGATGGGCAGTACTTGTTCGTTGTCCTCTCTGGCATTTATAGTTACTATCATGACGGGTACATCTGGTGCATACTAACGACGATACACCCCCAGTGCAATCTTCGAGGACGGTCACCGCCGTCAGCTTCCCCGCCTTGTGTGCGGTCCCTTCAGGTATAAACACTACGCCGCAGACTTCCTGGAGCTGTCCAAGAAGTTTTCCAGCCTCCCACTCAAGCAGGCCGTGATCGCCCCGAGTATGTTGTACCTTCTCTACCCACTTGAGGGGGCAATCGAGGGATACACTCGGGAACAATTCCTCGACGATCTAGTCGATGAGTGCGAGAAGGATATCCGTAAATGCTTTGAAGCCGGCGCTGTTAGGGTCTCTATCGACTTTACCGAAGGTATGTTTGAGTCTACCTGTCCGTCCAGCACGGTAATAATAATAATAATAATAATAATAATAATAATAATAATAATAATAATAATAATAATAACCAATATCTAACGAACGTGGAAATAAGGCCGTCTAGCATTGAAGAGCGATCCCAGAAACCCATGGACCAACTACGGCCTCTTGGACACCTTCATCAACCTGAACAACCGCGTCTTGGAGCGCTTCTCCCGCGAGGAGCGCAAGGATATCGGTATCCACACTTGTCCCGGCGGGGACTGCGACTCCGTGCATAGCATGGACGTTGACTATACAGATCTGTAAGACATTATTCCCCCCTCCCCTCTCAAATATATCCTACAACACTAACTGACAAACCCCCCCCCCTTCCTCCTCCTCCTCCAAAAAAAAGCCTCCCAAGCCTCTTCCAGATCAACGCAGGTTACTTCCTCGTCCAGTGCGCCAGCGAGCCGGATAAGGAGAAGGTGTACGAGCTCTGCGGGAGGTATTCCCACGACGACCAGGTCGTCTTCATCGGCGTCATCAATCCCCTCCACCCCTCCCTCGAGACGGCCGAGGAGGTCTGTGAGGCCTTGGTCACCGCGGCGAGGTATATCCCCAAGCATCGTCTCGGCGCAACCGATGACTGTGGATTCAGCCCCTTCAGCATCGACCTCAAGCCGAAACATCGCAGCCCCGATGTCGCTAGGGATTTGGCGTTCGAGAAGATGAAGGCTCGCTGTGATGGAGCTAAGATGGCTAGTTTTAGATTGGGTATTTAAAAAACTTCTGGTTGAGTATATGGGTCGGTCGATATGGAGGAGGGTGGGGACCCCCTACATATATATATTATATATATATATACCCGGCTGACTTATGTAGTTCCTTTTTTTTTTTTTGTAATTTGCTAGGTTTTTTTCCGAATCTTTTTTTTCCACTATTATTATTTTTTTTATTATTATTATTTCTATTCCAGTGAGTTTTCCGTGATATCTGATGGTCAATATCCAATGGCAAAATAGAAACTCCCAGGTCGTGAAGAATTTATGGAGATGTATTGCGAGTTCTGTAAGTCCGATAGTGTCTCCTAGGAGTGTACAGTACTGTACAGTACTGTAGTAGGCAACTAAAAGTGCACATATACAAAGTGCGAGGCCCCAGCAGTACTCGTACAGTACAGTACTCTCTCCCTTAATCATACAATCACTTTGCCACTTGGGGTTACTAAGCAAGTACAGTACCAGCGTGCCACAAAAGCACTTTTTATGTTACGGTTTAGCATTATGTACTAACTTAACATGCCCTAAAATGAACAAATGCCGGCCACCATCTAATCAAGGATCGCTGGTGGTGGCGGCGGATTTACAAATATACCTTTCACTTTTCCCAGGTCTCTTTTTGGTGGTGTGGACCCGCTTCGGAGGGCAATGTTGAATGAAGTTGGCCACCTTTTACTCCCCTCCCCCTATCTCTCTATAGATAGGAATAAGTATGATACTATGGTGTTCTTCGTATAACATCTAACACGCCCCAGACCAACTATGAAATCTTTCCCTTGGAACGGCCGATAAGTCCGGTAATAGTGGCAGGGCATTGTGCTCGTGACTACTAACCGCCTACGAGTGACGCCCCGGGTAAAAAAAGCACCGCACCGTAAACCCACCAACAAACACTGCTTCATGAGACACCAAAACCAAAAACCAAATTCCACCTCGGTGCTCTCGAGAATCTCGAGATCAGTGCCATCCGACAAGATAGATATCTTCAGTAAATTTGGTCCGTGAAAAAGAAGTGGGCTTCAAGGCATTCACAACCCCCCCCCCCACCTTTCATCACCAACACGGGCGCAATTATCAACCGGACAAAATTTTAGTTCAACTACTAGCAACCACAATCTTCTCCCTCGCCCCTCGCCCTCAATATGCCCACCACCACCCAGAGTACAGTCCTAAATAAAATCCCCACATACAGCATTTAGCTCAAGATATCTCCAAGCAAGAAAGAAGGCAAGCACACCCCGCCAATACCCACCACCAAAAAAGATATAAAACAAGGTGAGTACAACTACAACCTACGATCCAAGATGTGAACACAGAGAATGAGGAAAGGAGTGCCAGAAGATGAAGTTGAAAACCGCCAGCCGAACCAACCAACTAACCAAAACGAAAGGAAGAATAAAGGCGAAAATGGAACGGACAAAAAGTAAAAAGTTTATGCAAGAGAAATAACAAAATACAGGGTCTCCGGGAGTCCATCATGTGAGTAGATACCTGCATGATATGGTGGGAAGATAAGATACGTCACATGTTAGCCGGAGACGAGAAAAACTTTTAAAATAAACAAAAAAAAGAAAAACCGATAGCTCGTCATTCCCAACACACCCATATACCCAGTCATCCATCTGTCCGTCCGTCCATACCTCAATAAACTACAAAAAGAAGGATGAGTGAGAATGTATGGGAGGGACAAAGTTATTGATTTGAAATTAAACAAAACCACTTATGTAAAAATGATAAAATAATAAAAAAAAAGTTGTTTGAGATAGAAATGGAAATTAACTTGGGAAGTAATCAGACGCTAAGAAGGCCATCCCTCCCTCATGATTTTTCCGCCCCAGTCCCCGACAGCCATTCCCTCTTCATATTCCCCAATGCCACTCCCTATCAATACCCCTGACCCGGTGCCCGATATGGCGCACCTCGATATTCATCATACCCCCCGTGGCTATCGTGTCCCCCGTGTGCAAGTGGCATTGGCGCTGCCGAGCTCACCAGCCCCTGTCTATCAGTAGAGGAGCTTGCGCTCCTGTTGTGAGAGAATGGATGCTGTGGTGGAGGTGCAGGAGTCATGTGATGCAGGGGGTAATCCGTTCGCCCGCTAGCATCATTCAATAGAAAATCGTCCCGCGTTGGAGTAGCAGAATAACGTCCTTTACCGTCAGGGCCATGTCCAATCGGTGCACCAAGGATTGAGTGGCGAGGACCCAACGGTGTCAAGATATCAGCTTCACGCTGCTTCTCAAGCTCTTTGCGTCTCTTGGTGTGTGGGTTCTCCTTGCACATGACGATGATAGCGTTGATGGCGATACAAATGGCGAGTGCAGCGGTGAGAACTGACTGAATAACAATAAGGGCGACACCTAGAGCCGGAATCAGCAAAATAGATGTCAAAAAAGAGGAAAAAACCATACCGGTAACAGTCTTGGTGTCCGCTGCAATGTTCAATTCTTCAACAAAGACGATAAGGCAGACAACAGACAAGACACGAACAACCGAGATGATCGTGTTGAGAACATTTCCAGCCTTGGAGTTATATGGCCTGTTCCAGAGCAACAGAACCAAAAGAATGATCTCACAACCCAACTGACCAACCGTCTGGACGAGCCCGTGACCGTCGCCAAGAGCGATGAAAGCACCCTTGGCAAAAGCATAAATGATCAACGGTAAGAAGATCCACCAAAAGTCTGTTTTGAATTGATCGTAGAACAATCCATAACGACGCATGTACGGCTTGTGTTCAAATAGTTTGTCATGGGGCTTGTGCTCCCCGTCGCCTTTCAATGCGGCAGCCTCATTCTCATCATCGATGGCCTTCTGACGGCGAGCAAGAATGAAGATGCGGACGGCGAAGAAGCCCAAGACACCGGTGAAAACGGCAAGAGTAACACCAGCAAGAACATGAGCACCCCAGGAGTCACCATTCCTAAACTGATAGAGGCAATACAAAGTCCAGGTTCCATAAAGCACCAACACCTATGGCATCAGTTAGCCAACAAATCTCGCCGGAAAAAAACCTCGCCCAAACAACCTACCAGTCTAACAATGGTTGTTGCCAAGAAACTCCAGTACCTCTTACGGAATCCGGTCAAGGACTTTGGGAAGCTAGCAAACAACGACCAAGCTTCCAGGATAACCTTAAATAACAGGATGCAGACAGCGATAGAGGCAATGACGATGGCGAAGACCAACAGGACAGTCATGAAAGTATTGGCCGAGGGAATTTGCAATTTTTCAACATATGCCTGAACACCCTCTACATAGTGCATAACCTTGGCCTGAGCATCATCAGTCGAGGTAGAATTGGTGCCGTTGCCACCAATCGCTGTCCCATTCACTTCAACCGCACGCTCAAAGACCTGTGCCACAGTCCAATCCAGCGCACGACGAGTCTTATTATTGGCGGTCGTATTGCCAGATTCGGTACTATCACCACCGTACACCAAGGTAGCGTTCATCAGATAATCGATCGAGTTCTCCCTCAAATCGCCTCCTGTAACCTTCCTGAAACCGTCGATAGACCTCTGCATGCCCTCCCACGGAATAATACCGGTACTCCAGCCAAAGTTGCTGACAAATGACCTATAAACGGGAGGATAGTTGACAGAAAGCATCCCATTCATGGCAACATTTTGAAACCAGCACATGACGTCCCCAAAGTTTGGTGATGGACCTGCCCCTGAACCGGCACCGGCGGCGCCAAGAGCCGAAACCCCCGAAAGAACCAACGCGGCGGCAGCAATACCAGCCGTGACATACTGAACACTGGGCTGATTCGCAGTTTTTCCATTTTGCACTACGGATTGAAGACATGCGAGTTGTGAGTTATCCTCACTAGATCTTAATTCCAACTTTGCCATCCCATCGAGGTCAGGAACCTGGAAAGCGATCGCCGGAATCATCGAAGCGAACTGAGCGGGGATCTCCATTGTATCCTTGGCAGCAAACGTTCCTTTGGGCACTAAAACAGCCATCAGCAACCTCATCACATCGAAGCAAAAAACAAAAACCCTCCGAACGAAGGGGTGAAAACCACGCGCAAAATGGCCCAGAGGAACGTACAAGGACAAAGCTGAGCGATCCCCTGAACGCAGGGATCAATTGTCTTCTCATAGACCTGCTTCCCATAGGCCGTCACGGTCAAGACAGCCTTCACCTTTTGCTCCCTTGAAGAGGAACCGGCCAGATCGAAGGTCACGACGCCATTTGCCCTGTCGTACTTGACGTTCATCTTATCGACCTTGATATCGCTAGTAGCGAGACATGTTGAGAATCCATTAGTTTCGAGCACATCGGTAGCCTGAACCGGCAGAGCTCCGAGTGCAGAGAACAGGAGAAGTGCAGATAGTAATGACGACGGTGATTTAGATGTGTGTGATTTCGACGAGGCAGATCTGCCTGAAAGGAATTTTCGTAATAACATCGGGATCGTGTCTATGCTTTGAACAAATGGGAAAAAAACAGGAGAAAGAAAGGAGGAAGAAAAACACAGGAACCCAAGCAATGTGATTCCCAAGTCTCGAGGACTCCCCTCTGCGTGTTGCAGCTACAAGATCTTGATTCCGCTGGTCCAAGCGAGGTCGCGTTGGATACTTGATGGCAAGCTTCAATGGACCCTTGGAATGAAGGGGGGTGTGGTAATTTAGCTAGCAGGTATGTTCACGGTCACCAAGCAAACACACAAATAACCCTGAAACGAGGTAAATGAGTATCGGGAGATATTGCGGTTCGAGGTTAGAGGGTAGGAAAAGACGAAGAAAGAGATGGCAATAGAAGATGTAACGGTGCAAACCACTGAAGAGGTTGAGCGAGAGTACAAGAAAGAGAGAGCGAGATGAAAGGCTTCACAGAAGAGGATGCAATGAAATGCGAGGAGGGCTCGCTAGTCCGAGAGAGTGTAAGAGTGACAACAACAAGAGAAAAAAAAGACACGAAATAGGAAGAGAGGGAAAGAGGGAGGGGGAATTGCGGTTAGATAATAATGTCAAGCGGGGGGGGGGGGGGAGGTGAAGTGGAGAGAAAAGAGAAGGAAGGGAAGGAGGGGGGGAAGGAAGGAAAAGGAAGAGGGAGAGTCGAGTGAATGAGTGGGTGAAGCAGAAAAACAGGAACAAAGCGGCAGCGAGTCATCCAATCCTAGCAACACATAGAATCTCTCTCTCCCCTCGCAGCCTCCACTGTCCGACGAGGCAGGGAAACACACTCGGCTCTCTGGTTGGGCGAGGACGCGTGGGTGGAGCCTCGACAGTTTCCAAACGTGGAAGAGAGCAAATTTGGTGCCTGACAGCAATCCGTCTCTCCGCAAACGCCCCTGTCGAGGTCAAAATCGGGATGGAAGATCTTCCCACCCCCGTAAGATGAAATGGAGATAAAAATAAAAATAAAAAACAAAAAGAACCAGCCTTGAAAAGGAGGGAGAAATATGGTGGACTACCGTGGATTGGCAATTGCACGAACGCTGCCCCAAGTTGTATTCCAAAAGTCTACTGAAGTAACAAAACGGTTGTTGGAGGGTTCCCAAGTTTGACCCGTAAAAGTAAGTTTAAGGGGCAGTTGGGAGCAAACTAATAGGAAAAGGCATCGCCTCCAACGGGGATGGCGCTTTTAACCAAACGAAACAAATGAAAAAAATGAAAAAAAAAATGAAAAAGCAAAGAAAGGCCTCACACAACTCGAGCACGATACCCGAAGAAGCACACCAGGACTCCGCCGCCGCCACGACGAAATTATCGATTCCTGATTGTGCGAAATCTGCCACCACCATGCTCGAGTGTCGGTAATAGCTCCACAGGCCCCATCTGAAAGCTTGTCCTATCATCACCACCACCACCACCACCACCACCACCACCACCACCACCACAATCATCGACGCCCTCCCACCCTATCATTGAGCAAGAGTGAAATTTGCAGCCCCAACCGACAGGCGACTCAAACAAAGCAAAAAGAAAGGAGCCCGTGATTGAACACATATATCTGCACCAACCACCCCTCATGAGACCCGATCCACCGCCCACACCAAAAACCCCCGCTATGCGCGACAGCACCGGTAGCATACTTGTAGCACACATAAAAGGAAAAATAAACCACAGTAAGAAAAAAATGACCACCATAATACAGTATAATTGCAAAACTCCCAGATATTATTCATCCTGCAACCAACCTGGCGCACCCCGGCAAAATACCCCCTAGACCCTTGCGGTCACCCCTCCTCCTGAAACAATAGAGCCTGACCATCCACTCGCCCCCTCCTGCTATGATACAAGTGCTGTACGGTACCGGTACTCGAGTACTCGAGTAGGTAGCGCAGGCACAACACGACAGCTGAGCCCTCATAAGCAACCCAAACCAAATACCGGTACTCCACTCGACTCCTGAATCCAGCGGCGAAAGGGGGATAAGAGAGAGAAAACTCACGAACAAAGCAAAGAATGAGCAGCCAGGCATGCATCTCACTTTTCCCCCCCCCTCCCAGAACTCTGTTCCCACTTAAACGCTTCAAGTTACCGGTGTCTAGCCTCACTGCCAGCACGCCTGAACCCTGCGCGCCAACCAAGACATTGGGAAAAAGAAAAAATCTATTTTAGTTATCATACCGCACAGCCACTGGCGAACAGAATCCGACCTCTTGGCGCGTAGAAGCAGTTCCTCGCACACAAGAAAGTGAAAAGGAATGAAAAACCGGACCATCCGGGAGTGCTTTGTACGGTACCGGTACTCGTACGGTGCAAGCAGAGAAGATCCTCCCTTTACTCGAGTACCGTACTCGCTACACCACCGTTGAGGATCTAGGCTACTCGAGTACCGGCCTGTCGATCCCCGAACACCCGTAATCGCACCTCCGTATGGTACCGTATCCCACGCCATAGCCAATGCATGTTTACACAATACGATATCGCGGGTTGAACTTCGCTTGTTGAGATGGCAAAGTCTACCGTAACCAGCCCACCACCACTCACTGGAATGTTTGATCCAAAACTTGCTTACCTAACCCATATAAGGCCCTGTGATTACCCAGCTATTGTACCGAGGTGGTTGCCAAACCAAGTTCGCAGCTGGACTGCGGCACCCCCAAGTTTGCTCCGCCCGTAGAATAATGTTCAGTCCAGTCCAGAACCCCGTACAATCCCTTCCCCACCACCATATCGATTTTATTCTTGGATACCAGCGTTATCCCATCTCCATCTCATCTGACCGTCCCGTTGCGATAAAGTTGCCGAAGAGTAAACCTTAATACCGCCTCCCGCGACCTCTCAATTCTTTTTCTAGGATGTCAGCTTAACTCAGCTCGCGTGATCGGCTGCGCCACACTTTTTCTCCGTGGCGGTGGGTTCGGGCGATATCGCGGTCATGGGTTGTCACTCGGGAATGGGTCTTTGTCATGGGCGGCTAGGTGTGGTGCGATCTGGATCGAAGGGGGTTATCTCCGTCGGAACATTTGTGATCCCAGAATCCAGAGATAGAACCTCCCCCCCCAAGAAGGATCAGTGGTTTCCTGATGTAGCAAAAATATTGGCCTGCTGAATGTGATGTATCTCGTTAACTTGGAAATTCGCGATTCTGTACAACTTGTCGGACTGAACCTACCGTATCGGGCTGACAGACATACAGGGTAACTTGGTAGATTCCGAGATTTTTTACGGTAGGTTTGATACTCTTTATTTCTGGATGTTGTTTGTAATTTTTGTCACTTTTTTTGGGGGTTGCATTATGGATGTCTCCGGCTCCGTGGTTTGAAGTTATGTATAGCACCGCATATTATGCCGGGGATGTTCCCCCCGAGAAATCGAATTACGGGATGTGAATGATGGTCGGAAAATCATTTCTGAGGGACGGTGGCTTGCTATGCGTAGTGTTCTGGAGTACCGGTACTTGTACCAGTATGGTTACATTAAGTTGCATCAAGTGGGAATATGGCTTGGATCACCGAGGCCTAAGAAAGTGATGATTTTCAATTTTCCAGTCCACACTTGGGAATACAGACCTAGCGTGGTGAATGCAATGTGCTGTACGGGTGCCTAAGGCAATGCTGGTTGTCTTCGAATGCGGGCGCATCTGCGGCTTGGAATTCGCACTTATAATAGTCTATCTCGGCCCTGCCTTTCTCTCATCATTTGTGCACCGTTAGAGATTCGGCTCTTTTTTTTTTTTTTTTTTTTTTTTGAAGGGGTGGCCTGATGCAGTGGGCGTTCATCGCAAATAGGTGAAGATGAGCTACCCCACCATTTTATAGTATGAACAGCCAGTTGGTGGCACTTCTGTCATCCGCTGCTCTTAGGACGGCCCTGTGAGATGTCGAAAATTCCCCGAGATTCCACAGCGCTGTTTGCAGCGTCGCGAGTATTCATTCTCACCGGAGGTTGTGCTCCGAGGTGGAAGTAAAGATCTGATACTGTACCGGTATTCGCTAAAATCCTGTCGTTGTGGGGGGGAGGGGTGACCGGTGGCATAAACAGTCGAGCAAGATTCGCTCGTGGGCTCGACAGCCGGGCGGTGGTTCTCGGTCTAGAGTTATGATAGATCCAGTTTCTATGTAGGTATCTTTGGCGGGTTGAAAATTAGTTCGAACCGTGTAATAGGTTTTTGTGTCCAGTGTATAAAGAAGGCTTACTCTAAGGAGATTACTGGCCCCCTACGGTAGACTTCCCGGGGCTCCGAAACTTTACTGCCCTGCCTTTTTCGGATCCTTCATACCGGTACAACTTGACCATTCATAAAGTATTCGGATATCATACCTTGGCGCCAAGCTAGCCAACCAGCAGCCAGCACCTAAACATAGAATATTGGCGCCGAGGCGTCCGGATACTTTATGAATGGTGAGGTAGTTGGCGATTATCTTGCCCCATTGGATGGACCTCCATCCTCCCCGATATCTATCCTAATATCCGAGTAGGAATACCATCCGGGGTGGACAAGTTGAGGCCGAAGTAACTTTTAGTGAAAAAGCCGGGGATATAAGTGATATATCCAATGGAGCTCTTCGAACATATCTGCCTTTTCTTAGCCTTTTGTCGTCGTTCAAGAATGCATGCAATTTATGATGGACACGAGCTTAGGTAGCCGATGCCTCGCATTCCTGGATTAAACCTCACTTGTCTACCGGTAGTGGATTCCTGTCTCCCAGGGGCTTGGTGGTGCCCTGTCCGCTGAAAGCTATTTTTCGGAAATGTTTTTACTATGAATAATTGCCTGGGAGACAACTACATAAGGATAGTTCGAGGAAAGTACTAAATTAGTACGGTATTTGCACCTAATAGATTTAGTTAGCGTTAGCGCTGTTAGACCCGCACAAACAATCAGCAGATACCGGTGCATGACAATCGTCCCGGTGGTGCTCTCCGTTGTCTGCAATGACTTATCTGGAGTAAGACATGTTGTCACATGTATATGTATAGTTCTTGGCCAAAGGTCATCTTCGCTTTTTTTTTTTTTCAACCGGAGACGTTATGACGACGCCGAGCTCAATCGTGGCGTCCCCGCATGCTGCACAAAAACTGTCACTACAGAGAAAAGGGGAAAACGGAAAGAATAGGATCAGTTTTTGTTACCAAAAGGATAGGCCATGTTCAATACCGTAGCTTACTGCATGTGATACCTGGCATTTGGTTATTGGCCTCCCACTAGTAGTGCTGGGAAATGCGCCTGTGGGGATTGTGCTGAGAGTTCGCACCTCATGTCTCTCTATAAGTACTATTAAGGGTGGGATTTGCAGACTATATAATTCATAAGCATGTTAAGGATGAGGGACCCAGGTTAACACTTGTTCTAGTAAAGAGTAGTTGAGCAGATGGTAGACCTGTTTTTGCTAGGGGATTAAAGGGTGAACATAATGGTTTGAAGGGGGAGGTTGGGTGGAAGTAAATGTGAAAGCATATATCAGAATACTGCAGTCTCCTTTACTTGGTTACTCTTTTAGAAATTGGAGGAAAAAGATATCAATCCTCTCTTCATGCAGGGCAATGCTAGAGTGCAAACCGGAAAAATTCCTATGGAGTGGTTGGAGGAGAATGAGTATGAAATTTTTGGAGGACTGGTCCCTAGATCTTCATCCTATTGGGTGCTGTGCACCTCGAGAAACTTTACTATGAACATTATGCTCACTTGGCTAAAAATACTACTAGATCAACAGAGAGGGCAAAGCCACTGATAGAGGAAACCATTATTCATTATTGGGAGTTGATACCAGACTCTTTATTTGAACTTTTTGGATTTATTTGATTTATTCCGTCTATTCCACAATTTTTTTATACAGTTCTATGCACATCCGATGTTACATGGAGGGCTTATACCAGTGTTGAGCAGTGGTGATCGGACGAGTCCGGCTATCAGCACAGCAAGGATAAGTTTTGTCACCGAAATGTACTTTTTTAACTCAAAATTTGGAGACACCGCTACTCTGTGCCGGGCCGCAGCTCGCTAAACCTTCGCTGAATTGAAGGTATGAACATTGCTGCAGGGAGCTCCTCGAGGCATACAATGATCCACTACCAAGAGGGTTAGTTGATTGGAAAATTTACGACTTCAAAACCATCCTACATGAAAGCCAGTTTCATATGTACCCCAAATGAAACAGCCATTGCAGTATCATGAAATAATAATAATAATAATAATAATAACGAAAGAGAAGGCCACGAAGAAAACAAGCGGGGATCGGGATCGGGCTATGGTTTTGCACTGTGCGCCCAAATGTCGAAGTGAGGTGCAAGTATTTCAAATTGATGATAAGTGCCGCGCGGTAGTTGGCATGATGCGGTAGGGCGGTTGCGCGCTTTTTTTAATTTTTGCTGGGCGGGGGAGGGGGTTAGGAATCGATCGAGTGAGATGTTGGCGGAGCGTTGAACCGGGCCTTCTCTTATATAGCGCCAGTATGCCAGTGGGCAGCGGCGGTAAAAGTTAATTTTGGATGATTGTGAAGAATCCCGTACCGGTATCATGTGAACTCGGAAACTTGGACCAAGTGGAATTTTGTTAGAGTTTGTCTCCTCTGTTTAGGTTTGGAGTTTTTTTTTTTTTTTGTCTCTCCCGGATGGGTTGAGAGGCCCACCTTTTGCTTTGTTTTTCGTCCCTTTTCCGGAGTAGGGGGTTTTAGACTACGGCACACAACACATGGCCCAGTTGCGGTGCCGGTATTCGAGTTCCCAGGGTAACTTAAGTGGGGGATGATGGGTTCGCGGGCACTGTTCATCCCGGTTCGTGACCATAATGCCAAGCACTTTTCATTCTTGGCGTCCTTGGGAGGCACTTTTCCAACTAAAAGTCTACAAGTGCTATATTTTTAGGCTTAGCTGTAAGCTATATGTAAGGGAATCGGGGTTAGCCAGGGGAAACTCGATTCGAGTGCCCGAATGTTCCCTGCCGTTTGTTCCTAAGAGCCCTGGCGAAGGGAGAACATAAACGAGTGATGATTGATGGAAATAAGTATGGGGGGCTTTTTGGCCTTTCATGGAGCTATAATATCATACTGTGACTTGTTCCTAGGGAGAGTTAAGAGTTGCATCAACGAATTTCCCAAGATAGAGCGCAATATGCAGATTTGAGCAATACATAGGTTGGTCATCGGTCGAGGTTGTATTGGCTGCAAATATTCGGGTGCATGGATCGGTATCCCGTGGAATACGTTATCCACTGTGGGGGGTGAAAGTGCCAAATTTCCATACGTTTCATAAATATCGGGTGACGGAATTTGCGTTAAGACCGATACTCCAGGAGGTTGTCATCTTGATTCAGTCGAAATTTTACTTGTATCGGCTAGCTGGAAAAAAATGCACTGCCGATTCGACATAGGTCCCGAGCCGCATTACAGCAGGGCAACTCGATCCCGCTTATCCCGCAATACATGTGGAAAGCATCAGCCGGGCACCTCGTAGCATGGCACCTGGTCTGGAAAAGCGGAACACGAACTAGGCACGGGGGTACTAGCTTGGAATTAATTCGGAGAAACCCACTGGTTTTCCCTCATTATGTGGGTTCTCCGCAGTCCATAGCCTTGCTATGGTAACCTGCGTATTTCTGAGCTCGCCCACACTGCCGGGGAGCAACTGGCTACTGCTCCCTCCGGCCCGTGTTTGTCAAGATGTGGAAATTTAGCACTATCATCACTGAGGAGGATACTCAAGTAGTAGTGGTAGACTACGATTTTTCTGATTTCCCGTGAACGTTTGGGGTGGTGCAAGTCTACGAAGAGGGAGAAAATAATAATAATAGACGGTGAGTTGCGGGTGTCCAGCTCTTACGTATCGAGCAGCGAAGATTGTGCTCTATCGTAGAAACTTGAATGGCTGGGCTATGCCCTAGTAGTCAGAAATTCTCTAGTCTGAAAAAGAGGCAAAAAACACAGCAGAAGGAGAGCTCGGCCCCTCCTCCTTCCTTGAGAGACATAAAAAACAAAAGAGCGTCAAACCTTACTAGAGGAGGCAGCTCGAGTGACATAGGATTTAATCCAATCGCTCGAGTTTACATGGCAGTGAAACTACCGTGCATAATCCTTGGGGGGGGAGTGCTTGGAAGATTCCGAGACCGGGTATCGGTTGAGAGCTTCGTGGAGAGTTGCTAGCTCTGAGTACGCTTGGGGCTGGATAATATGGAGATGTACAGGACTCTCTAGCTCGCTTTCTTTGTCCCGAACGGCGAGCACTTCACTAGCCTCAAGTTGCACCTATCACTTCACTCATTAGATCTTCATTGTCCGTTGTTATTTTGAGGTTGGGTAATGCAACTGGTACATACTTGGATGCGTTTGGGTTTGCATCCTTCATAATTCTTTGCCTGAATCGCCTCAGGCACTGATGAGAGGGAATACTACATTCTCGTAGCAAGCACGCGACGTATTAAAAAGTGACTTGGTTTCTATTTTTTCCTGCCTTTTACTAATTCTAATTGAATTTTCAACTTGTGAGTGGAAGGATTGGCTTGTGGGTGTGGCTCTCAAGGGTTCAACCTAGCTTGGGTGGGGGGGACAGAGGTGTCGAGTGAGATTCTATGATGAAGAACGAGAAAATCTTCCAAGCGAACACTGCATTTAGCGACTTACTAGTGGATTGAGCGGTCGTATTTACTCCCATTTGGTATCTCGTTTATGGGAGGGTAGGTTAGGTATAAATGGCAAAACAATAAGGTTGATATCTGTTGACAGGTGAGGCATGGTGACTCTCCTACTTCGGGAGCATGAGTCTATGATTCATTCCTGACTTGGGTGTCTCATACTGGTGCTCCATACTGGACGGTGCCCTTTTTTTCTGCCTCTGACTCCTTGTTGAGAAATGGATGGTTGCTCGAGCCAATATCATGGGAGCCATGAGACTTTTCTTGGGGTGGGGGAGGAAGCATCGTGATATCCTATCCCAGCTACTCTGAGACATAGATCATAGGGGTACGGCTGTAGTTTCAAACTCCTATGTCGATTCAAGAATACTATAGTATTGTGGCATGCCGACCGCTTCCCTAACTAGTTAAAGAGGTCCTAGGAAACATATGCCATAGAAGTGGGGATATCATCTCGTGGTATTTGTGGCATGCTGAACTGGGCCTTACTCAACAATAATAACCTCTGCTGCTGAATATTGTTTTATTTGGGCTCTCTGTAGATTTATATTCGAGTAAGAGCATATGCACCATAATTTTGGTATGGGAAAATATGATGCCCAAGGATTTTTTTAATCAAGTATTTCTTTGCGATGCCACAGTAGTTTGGAGTGGGGAAAATGAAGCTAAATGCTCTTGGCCCTAATGGCAGAGTTGCTGGTGCTTAGATTCTCAATTACTCTCTTTTTCATTTTTCCTTTACTTCGTACTGTGACCTATTGTTTACGGAAAGCAAGCATACCCAGATTCATTTTATCTTCCTCGGACACCGCAGCACAGTGGTCATATAAGGTTGCCCTAGAGAAAACGATACTATGTTGAAATACTCGCACTGCAGAGCACACTTATTTCCAAGAATATCATAGTATCATAATATTGATTAAAATTTTAGCTTGTATTATATAAGCCATTTTCAAGAAATACTATGGTATGATATTTCTAAAATGATAAATGCCGAGCAGGGCATAAGGTTTTCAATCCTTCAAAGCTAAAGAAATATCTAACATTGTGCTCAGGGTTTCTGTATCCAACACGGTCACAATAAGGGTTCGAGCAATACAGCTGTCACTGTTTGTGTCTGTGAATCTGGAGGATTGTGGCGGTTTTTTGAGGGTTCAAAACCCCGATTCTCTGGTCTCTATAGTGGGAGGAGGAGAGCTGCCAAATACCGCCCTCACCAGCGCCAGCTTCTTTCCCACTTCTCTCTCTCCTCCACCATCGTTGTTTCCATACCTATCTTCTTCCTTATCATCCATACATCTTCCTCTCACAAACAACCTTTCATCAACTCTGCACCGGTTCTCTAAACAGAGCACCTTGTCACCCTTTTATCTTTTTCTTCATCCCTCATTCCGCATTCTTCATCACTCCTCATTCCGCATTCTTCATCATTCCTCATTCCGCATTCTTCATCATTCCTCATTCCGCATTCTTCACCATTTTCTATTCCACATTCTTCACTATCATTTTTACTATTATTATTGGATTTGCTAAGGTTTGTAATCCCCCGCCACGACTGTATTGCATTACCAGATATTGCGGTTTGCTGGGTATGGTAGAACATCAGCTATCCTGGAGGCCAGAAAGTACGCAGCAGGGAAAGTCGCTACTTTTAGTAACCACACCTGGTTCGACTTGGTTGGCAGGCCTGCTAGGAATATGCTACGCTTTCCTGAGCTTTGATATCACATGTAGCTGATGTTCCGCCATACTGGACAAACCACCTTGCCGATTTTATGCGATGCTGTGTCGGCTTCTCTCATATTAGTACTCACATAACTAATTGTGGAACAACAGATAAGCGTCCATAATGAGCAACTCCCCGATATCGATAGGGAGATTGAAGCCCGCCCTATGGGCTGTGGCAATAGTGTTTATCTGTATGTCACTGCTTCGTGCAGTTGTGAGACCCTCCGAGCTCTATACACAACCTCGTTCATTCGCAGAAGAACTTGACTGGTGGGTTACCGTCGACTTTACCACCGGCCATGAGGTCCCGCGATCCCACAATACGCCCAATGTAAGCACGTGGGATGCGGCTTGGGTGAAGGACGTATTGCCAATATCAAAGGCGGTATTCGCGTTGAACTGTGTTTGGTTAGCTGTCTGGTTTGCTGTCCGCTGGGTGGTTTTTGCTGTCAGCTTTGCTGTCGGCTTGGGAGTAATGGTGATCCTTTTACGAAAGGTTGACTGGCCGGCGGTCTTTGGGGTAGTTGTGGGCGCACTTTGGTGGTTTCTCCACTGGGTTGCAGGTATCGTGCGCGTGGCGGCCCAGGAGCTAAGCAGTTATTTGGCCCGGATTGGAGAAAATCTTACGACTGTGACGGGAGACTTTGCACGAGAGCTAGTTCGAGCTGGGAAGGATTTCCTGACACCAAAGAGGGTGCTTGGAAAAATCCTCGAGTGGGTTGCACCTGTCCAGAATGTGGACTTCGGCAGACTTGACAATTTATTGGCCTGGGTGGAGGAACGTCTCGAGCCGGGAAAAAGATATCTTATAGGAAAGCCAATTAGGATCACTGAAGTTTCCCTTTCTGAGGATCATAAAACGCCTGTGGTGCCGGAGGCCGTAACTGAAGAGGCGGAGTACGAGGACGATGAGATCTGGGTGGAAGATTTCGGACCAGTTATTCAGTTGGGCCTAGGACTGGCCAGACCGTTGGAGCTTCCGGAAATACAACATGTGGTCGAGCCGGGCGTGACACAGGAAATAGTCGAGCAAGAGGTGATACGAGTGTTCAAGAGGAGGCCGTGGAGTCGCCAAACTATCTTCACAGCAAATAGTTCGAAGGATATTGAAGGACTTCCTCTATATGTGTACCCCCCCAGAAGTAAATGGTTTTGGCTTTGGCGGGCTGAAGGGGTGCTCAAAGGGCTGAGAAAGATACTTCCTCGGTTCCGGGTCATCAAACACTTTCGTGTCTCTCGAACCCCATGCCGCCGTGTATCTGTGATTCCACGTTCCCGACTCAGAATGAGAAAGAAGACTAGCTCCGTACCACATGCCCTGCCACCAGCTCCAGGGCCGGCAATGGACCAATCTGTTTCGGAGGTTCGTGGAGAGCTTGAGGTGTATAGCCCCTGCGATAAAAGTTCGGTGGATGTACCGGTCGTTGTGGAGGAAGCTCGAGCATATATCGAACCTGTGATTGTGGAGGAGAAGGAAGAACATCAGCCTCAAGTGTTCGTTCAAGAGGGGGAAGTCTTCCAGCAGGCAGACCGACAAGCCATGGAACCAATCCCCGAACCAGCACCCAAAGCGAATATTAATGAGGCCTGGGAGAATAACCAGGGGGTAGGCCTTGCCGCTGGGCCGTCGAGAGATGTGCCCGTCACTTCGGAGGAAGTTCAAGCATCACTTGGACCTGCCATTGCGGAGGGGGAGAAAGAGTGCCCGCCTCAGGAGTCCATGCAAAAGGAGGCAGAAACTCAGCAGCCAGATCTAGCAACCCCTGCACTAACCCACGAGCCGGCACTGAAGGCGAGCATTAATGAGCCCTGGGAGAATATCAAGGCAGTAGACCTTGCTGGTGGGCTGTTGAAAGATGTGCCCACCGTGGTGATGGAAGCTGGGGGTTCTCTGAATGTGACCGTCACTGTGGAGGAAGTTCAAGCATCACTCGGGCCTGCAATTACGGAGGGGGAGAAAGAGTGCCCGCCTCAGGAGTCCATGCAACAGGAGGCAGAAATCCAGCAGCCAGATCTAGCAGCCCCTGCACTAACCCACGAGCCGGCACCAAAGGCGAGCATTAATGAAGTCTGGGAGAATATCCAGGCAGTAGACCTTGCCACCGGGCCGATGAGAGATGTGTCCGCGGCGGCAATGGCTGTAGGTTCCTGGAATGTGGCTGTCACTACGGGGGAAGTTCAAGTATCACTTGGACCTGCCATTACAGAGGGGGAGAAAGAGTGCCCGCCTCAAGAGTCCATGCAACAGGAGGCAGAAATCCAGCCGCCAGGTCTAGCAGCCCCTGCAATAGCTCAGGAGCCGGCACCAAAGGAGAACATTAACGAGGCTTGGGCGAATCTCCAGGATGTAGGTCTTGCCACTGGCCCGTTGAGAGATGTACCTATGATGGATATGAACGCCCTGGATTCCTGGAATGTACCCGTCAGTGTCGAGGAAGTTCAAATGTCACTAGAACCTGCAATTGCGGAGGAAGCCGAAGGACTCATCAAACATAGAACTGCAGAGGGGTCAGGTGAGCATCATCTTCAAGCGTTCTGGCAACAGGAGGAACTAATCCAGCGGACAGTCCCACCGGTTGTAGCAGTCGACGACGAACAGGTGCAGGAGGCCAACCTTGATACTCTTTGGGAGGAACTTCTGGAGGCGGGCCTTGTCACTGAGCGGTTGGTAGATGCACCTCAGGTAGGTGTGAGCGCTACGGACCCCTGGGGTGTGCCTGCTACTGTCGAGGAAGTTGTCAGGCCCGCAGACCCACAAGCCATGGTACTAGCTCAGGAGCCGGTGCCAGTGCCGCAGGTGGACATTAATGAGCTCTGGGCGAATTGCCTGGCAGCTGGTCTTGTCACTGAACCTCTTGGAGGGGCACCTAATGTGGCTATGAACATTACGGATCCCCAGAGTGTACCCGTCACTATGGAGGAAGCTCAACCACTACTTGCACCTACTATGCCACAGGGATCGGAGGAATTTCACCCCCAACCCTTCTTGCAACAGGAGGGAGCAATCCACAGGGCGCGCTCACAGGCTATAGCACTCTCCCAGGGAACGGTACCGCGGGCGAGCCTTGATGACCTCTGGGCAAATCTTCAAGCAGCGGGCCATGCCGCAGAGCAATCGGGAAATGGGCAAAGGGGGAAGGTGTCAGGTTTGGATGCAACTTATTCTCAAAGGAGATCACCCCCCTACGACAATCCGATAGCAGACCTGACTGGGTATCCGGTGCCTGGGTCTGGGAATGGAGGATTGGTGCCTAGGGCGTTTACACTCCCGGCACAGGAGCAGGCACCAGTGAGTTCCCTGCCGGCGGAGGTGAAGACGGAAGGGGTGGGGCCAGTAAAGTCTGGGAGGCGAGTGGCACCAGCTTTCTTATTTGGAGATCCATATGACACAGAAGAGGAAATTGCTCCCCCAGTCACCAGTACCTTTAACTTCACACCACCCGTCCAGAAAAGAGGGGAGGCTCCAGCAACCATGCTTTCCACTGGGGGCAATGGGGGTCAGGCCCACTTGACTAAACCGGGTGAAGAGTCTTCAGGTTCAGAAACAGATGAAGAAGAGAAGATCTATTGGGCCGACAGCATGCCTGGGAAGCTTCGCACACTCCACGGCCATTATTCGCAGGCTCCCGAGGCTCAAACGTCTTCAGATTCGGAAACAGATGAAGAAGAGAAGATCTATTGGGCCGACAATATGCCTGGGAAGCTTCGTACTCTCCACGGCCATTACTCGGGGACTCCCAGGGCCCAAGCTCCCAAGCAATATGTATTGGTTTCAGAGGACTCCTCCTCCGATGTATCAGAGTATGAACTTTACGAGTTGTTTAACAAGGAGTGTGGAAATAACGAGGAGGCCAAAGAGGATAAACAAGCCCCGGGCGAGGAATGGGGTGGTGGGGATTCTAACAAAGTGAAGTGTGCCAACTCTATGCCAACCCACTTTTCTGCCTGTTGAACGTGGAGGGAGATGTGTAAGTTCTTGTCCATTCTCAGGAGCGAGCCTGCTATGATTGCGGAAGACTAAACTCTAAGCTAACTTTTAGACAAAAAAAAAGTGACAGTATTCACGCAACGGCAACCGTAACACCCCTTCAAAAAAAAAAAAAAAAAAAAAAGTTTACCACAGGGTATAAAACCAAATGTACTAAACCCTATATATTATCATCCTCTGCAGAATTGTATATCATACGATAGTTTTAAATGATATGCAAGTTCAGATTTCTTTTTCTAAAGTTTTATTAGCAATAAACAATAAATAGTGAATGGAGAACAAATACAGTTTTATAATTTTTAATTTACATGAAGGTCTGACTCTGAAATTCGCCTATGTGATGAGTAGTGAGTATACACATATTTTTTGGAGTCATCAGAGTTATAAACAATATTGTTATGATATGTATTCATTATTTGCGATGTTTGCTGATAGTCTTTCCAAATTAGAGTATTTGGAATTTGTGCCAATGCGAGTGGTACAGTTCATACTAGTGTTGAAAATGAATCACCGACTGGATCGTGTTATATAGTTAGGGGCCCACGAAATTGTCCCCCTTAGTAATCATACAACAAACACGGCAAATATGTTCCTTTAGCTGCCCGGATCAGGCTGGTATTATCAGCGCGTACGGCAGAGTCGCACACTATGACTAGAGGAATTAACCGGATAAAGAAGGTTTTACCACGGGTATTGGCTGTTGATTATTCATCCTATGATGTTCGAGCTTTTTTTCCTGTGCTTGCGTGCAATGGTCCTTTTCCATAAATTGACTATTATCCTCAGTACCTCTATCTAATCGAGTATAGTACAGTATATGACGCTGTATGTTTTATAATACCCGTTGCCCGGTAAGACAAAAATTCCCCTTTTCATTTTCAGCTATTTAAAAATTATTTTCTCTATCATACATACGGCTTGCGAAATACAAACGAAGAAAAAAATGAGAAAAGCGAAAAAAAAAAAACTCCACCGTTTCCCGGAGCTTTGACTATCATATCGTAATAGTGTTTTTTTTTATCATACTTTCCTCCTTTTTGTTGATATTTATTGGGTGCATGTCTAACGCCACCGCGAAGTACCGAAGAATACTGTATCAACACCCAAACGGACGTTTTGATCCCTTTTACTTCATCCCGAGACTTGCTGATTAGTATGTTATCGTAATGCTGGGAAAAGCAGTAGTTTTCAGAGAGGTATTCACCCAATATCCCTCCGGAAGATTTCCCCTACTGTGAATCCAGGGTATGATATCATAATTATTATGGTACTGCAATGGCACCTTTTTTTCCTGAACCTCTACAGGAGACGAGTGACAGGGGTTCAAATTTAAATTTATTTTCTTGTCTGCTTCAAAATTTAGTAGTGTGGCGAATCCTGACGTCCGTATGAGTGTGGGGGCCAGTGTGATGGGCGTTCCTCATCCGGTAGGGGGTGTTTGTTTTGTTTGTGTACGTTGGTAATAGGAATCTTGATGTAATACTTCTTTACACTCTGACCACTATTATTACAGATGGTAACTAGATGTATAGTATAGTACAGACATTTCGCTCTTCCCCTGTGGAGCATCTGGCATTACTTCTGAGATAGAATTACTGTAGCCGTTGGGTGGATTCTGTGAGGGAGTAGTAGTTGCGAGTGGGATTATGTTCGCACTGTGCTGTAGAAAGCGTTAGCAACAGGGATCTGCAAGGACTAGGGGCGGTGATCAATTGCTACAGCTGTTTGCTTGTGGGTGCCCCCCTCCGGAGTAAATATTGCCCTTGCCTCTGCCTGAGAGTTTGAGGGCCAGGGGGAGTGATGGGTTATCATAATCAGAAGTACGATACAATATTCAGAATTAGGGGCGACGGGCGAGTGATAGAGAGTGCTCGGGGGTGATCACGGGAAAATTCCAGGGGCATGGATCTTCGAGAAGATAAAAAGGATGGTTTTTCTAGGAGACCTGGGGTGGGAGCTAGATGCTAGTGTATTAACTTGTATAGAGAAGGAAATGGTACGATTCCTACATTAATATCATGGATTGAGGAATGCGCACGGTCGAGTGAGGCCAGATGAACTTGATTGATAGTGTAAAGCTTGACCTTCTGAAAATGAAAGGAAATAACAAAGAAAATGGGAGGTGCGGAGACGGGGGAATAGTAGGAGCAACGTTAACCTGATATCAAATACATTCCGGCAATTCTCCCCATGGTCCGACCGTATCCCCGACCAGACCTCCGATGGTCTGCCGAATCCACTCCAAGATGAACCAACAATACAATACAAACACTCTCCACGGCTTCCCCGTGACTGTTCTTCCAACATTATTTATATATAATAGAGGGGAAAGAGTGAAAGTAACAAGGCGTGAGAAATCCACCGCAGTTCTGATATCTCAACCTTCTAACAATCCTAATGCTGATCCGGTATCCTCAATCGTTGTCTAGATCACTGTCTGCCACAAAGCGGCTGCATCAGCAACCGTCCGTCCCTGCCTTGTCTGCACCTGATAGGTGTATGAGGTTGCAAAAGTGCTGGGGTGTGGATGGAACGCTGAAGTATTAAATACAGTATGTACTAGGGCCAGTTCCGGGAGCGTGATTATCTTTCCCATCCCATGGCAAGGTTAGAGTCATGGACTGTCTGCATAGCAAATGAACCAGCGCGTACTGTGGATTGAGAGATAAACAGAAGAAAATTAAAAAATTCTAGGCCATTCTGAGGGGGGGAAGGTCCAGTGATATAGCATAAATTTACAGTCCAATTATTGAAGTTTTTATGTTAGTCATAACTGGTCATTGAAATTAACCTTGTAAGCCGGCATTTTTTGGCGAGATCGCTTAGTAGACGTTGCACGAACACTTCTGACGAGTGACTGTATAAAAACTTGCACAAGATCGGCAAGCAGGAGACTCCGCTCGCTGAACCTTTCCCCCTCTCGGAAGGCCTGGCGCACGTGATCCGGGATTTCTTCTCTTCCAACGAGCTACTTTAGGAGGGCTCCTAGCATGTTCGTCCTCGATTGTTCCTGCCGGGCAAGGAAGTCGCAGTACAGCGTCACAACGGCGATATCCCTCTCGCCATCATTATCGCACAGACTGTCGGTCGCTAGGGAGCTGATGTTGCAGACTTTTAGTGGAGTATGCTTCTTCGAGGGTATGGGCTTGCTCACTTGAGGTATGTCTTTCCCACGCCTGGATTGCCGTAGCAAATAAGAAACCTGGTCGTCTCCCTCCGTGCTATTCCTCCATTCTTGAAACTCGCTGGTCTCTAGAAGCTAGTTTCCCACGCCATCCAGTCAGTCGGCGCCTGTTCTGAGGCTCCAGTGGCAATAGCCATTGCATAATCTTTGCATCCTCATCGGATATTACCCGGTTATGGTTGACGATGTTGTTGTAGCTATTCGTGGTGTTGTAACGGTCAACGTTGCCGGTATTGATCGGCTGTAGATAGGTCCGTTGGGCCATATTGTGCACAGCGGTAAATGGGAGTGTTGGGGGTTTTTTTTGAAGTTTCTACTTGTAAGTAAGTGGGGGCGGAAGAAAGGTAGAGTATGGATATTGGATTGATTTGTGGTTCCACGAACGCCACCCAACCGCGCAATGATTCCCGCGCCAAGCGAGTCTCGATACCCAATCGCCTTGAAAAAGGAAACACACGCGATGAATCGAGTGTCGCACAAGGACGTGCCACACCGTAGAGTAGACTATTATCTGCCTCATCCCACGGGGAAACCACACGAAAAGAGTGAACAAGTCACATCGACCCTGTCGACACCACGTGAACTATCGCCATGAAAGCACCGTATATGTCTACGCAGCACGTCTTTCTGTGTTGGCGGGCTCGGTCGCGTATGACTGGTGGAGGGGCGTGGAAGAGAGTTTTTGCGTATAACTTATCACTTGCACGAGGACAGCGGAATGGTATTATTATTCTTTTTTTTTTAGGGGAGGGGGAATTGCTGATCTTAGAAGCCCACGTAAGGTACGAAACTACGGTTATGTTTTTTCGTTTTCGAAAAAAAAACCCTTGATAAATTTATTGCAACAGCCAGAGCTTTCACTTATCATAGTATCATAAAAAGGTGGGCGTGGCTGAGCAACCTGGCTTTTCTGTTTCAACCCTACAAAGGAAGGGAGGGGCGCCCGCCATTTTGGGTGTAATATGCAGACTAACAATCAAATATATCAACGGACTGGTATTCGCGATGCTCTGCGGTCGACCCCACTGCACTAAAGAGGAAATGAAGGATTAAGATTCAATGATTTTGTCTAACCGGTTTTTGTTTAGGAACAATTTCAGCCCATGAGGTAAAGCAAACGTGGAAGCAGATTAAGAAAAAGATGACTACATGAAAGGAAAAATAGCCCCAACTATCCACCCACAAAAACCACCCCAGTAGGTGTAACCTTTACTAACAAGTGCTAACCTTGGAGAGAGAAAGATGTCAGAAAAACAAGATCGGAAGTGAGTACACTTGTAGTGAAGGAAGAGAGGAAAGCTCACATACTATCCTATCATCTACTTTCTCCGTTTCTCACGGTGGACTCACTACTCCCTGGTAGCTTCTTGGTCCACCGCTCTGCTGACACCAACGAGCCAGTTCTTGGCTTTAGCTCCTTGGTGCAAAGGTTCCTCGCATTGATCCTTTCCGTAAATGGGGCCTTTCATGTGCTCACGACCGGCCATGATCCCTTTGAGGAATTTTTTTGCATCGGTTCTGCCATCAAAGGCATATTCAGCCCAAGTCGTTCCCTCGCGAGTTTCAATCATTTCGATCGATTGCAAAGAGGCAGGAGCTATTTGTAACTTTGGCGCAAGTCTAGAGAACTCTCGCACTGCTTCGCCTCTATCGGCTCCAGGATTGAGAGGGACTCTTACCACTCTGCATTCCTCGACGACACTAACACTAGCTGCCTTACGTACTTCAAGTAGCTTCGAGTCAACTGGGAATTTGTTGATGGTGAGTCTTGGCGGTTTCTGGACCCACTCATGGAAGGCAAGAGCGTGGCTCTCATGGAAAAAGTAGGCCAGAGCGATAGGCTTGCCAAAGTGTACCTCGAGGAGGATTTGTTCGAGCCTTCCCCCACGGATTATCCGGCACAAATCCGAGGCTTTTGTGCCTTGGGGAAAATTCGTGAGCACCACGCAGCGGGATTCAGGGACTACGCTGGTAATAAATTTCGCACTGGGTTCGCTCTCTTTGGGGGTGTCCTCAAGTGCTTCCTCTGGCTCTTTTCCTTTATTGCCCGAAATGGCCCGGCGGATCATCGGCGCTTCCTCTGAGGTCGGTGGCAGTGGTCTTAGATTTCTCAACATCTTGTGGGAAACGCCAGCTGAATCCTCGGCACTCCTCGAGCTTGCCCCCGAAACTGCCCTACACACACCACGTACTTCCGCCGGCGCCTGAAACGAGGGACCGCCCATCCGGCCCCCCCATCCTCTCTTCGGGCCATCTCGCCCTGGCAATTCTGCCTCCTTTCTCTTGAGGCCAATGGTCATCGATAGCAATGCTTCAACAGACCCAGCTGGACCAATAGTCTCGAGAATAGAGACATGCCCGGGGAATTCGACATTAACTGAGTAAGCCTTTGGGTAGGGCTCTGCGGGGCTTTGGTTGGTAAACTTTTTCTTGAAATCAGCCGCAGCCTCATGAGTGTAATTCTCAACTGTGAGCCGGGCGTTTTCAACTTTCAATTCTTGTACCTCTTTCTTGAGCTCCCCGTTGTCCTTCAACATTCCCCCAAGCGCCTCGAATCGCTCCTCACAGTGCTTGTGGTTGGCCTCCAATTTGGTATACAGATCCCGCAATTCAGTCAGCCAGCGATAATTGTTCTTCCCATGCTCACGCTCAGACATACACTCCTCCAGCAGCTTTTCCTGAGTCATGCAGGCTTTCGTGATAGTAGAAATGTGTTTGACCTGGTGACCGATTGTGTGCTCTGCATTTTGAAGTTTTTGCCCTTTTTCATCGGCTTCTCGTTCGAAGTGTGAAGCCCTAGTCCAACATTCCTTGATCTCATTTGCACTAAGGTTCAAATTATCCGTCAATCCCCTGATACAGCTAAAACACCTGTCGGCAATTTTCTTGTAAGTCTCGACTCCGTGGATGAGGGTGGAGGAATCGGTTGCGTTGAGTATCATTTTTGCCGTGTTCGTGAGGATTTGAGTAACTTCGTCGAGGTCTTTCGGTTTCTCCGGAAAATCGGCAAAGATTGCAGCGAGGGACATTTCGTACTTTGCGGTAAAGTCGGGGTAAGGAGCGCTGGAGGAAGCCATTGCTTTGGTAAATATTTCATTGAAGGACGGGATGGTAGAATCCATTATGGTAGGTATGCGAGGGAAGGTCCTAGAGGACCAGCTTGGCTTTGGGGGAGGTTGCTGAGAGAGGGTGTAGATGATGGGGGATGAAGATTGTTAAAAGGAGTTTGTATGGGGGGGATCTATGTACGGGCGAGAGTGAAGGGGGGGGTAAAAAAGCGACGGGAGAAAAGAGGAAGGGTAGGGAGTTGGGAAGAAGAAGGGAAGGAGAAGGTCAATGATTGAGATATAGGGGAGGCTAGGGAGAGGGAAAACTAGTTTGTGAGGTGAAGGGTAGAAGAGAGGATAAGATTACTGTATGATAGTGTTTATACCACTTGGGAAGGGGCTCTGGCGCTGACCGTTAAATTTATGTAATTAGGTTTAGGACACACTTAACTGAAGCAAGATTGGTTTAGGGCCTGTTTGGTTGCGATGGCTCCGTTCCGTTTTGCAACCGTTTCCCATATAAAAATAGGGAGGTTCGAAGTTCTCAGGACATGGAAGGTACAGGTATTTCGATAGAGGTGTATTTCTTGGGAAATACGGTACATGGGAAACCTTTTTGCAAGCGGGTAGACAGTAAATCAGGTCTAGGGGTGCAGTACTTAGTCTGTAACGCTAGGCAGAAAAAGGCGAAAAGAAAAATATTTTTCACACTAATGTTAGCACCTATCATAGTAGTAGTTTATATAGGTAACCTTCAAAGCGGTACACCTGTATTTGTGCGGTATGTTGTGTGCTCTGTTTGAGGCGCACTGAGAACTTCGAACCTCCCCAATGGTCCTCCTTCCATTTTGAAACGGTCACTTTGTATGGGACAATGGAACGGAACCATCTCAACCAAAAGGCCCTTAGGAAAAACTAGTTTTTCCGATTCCTTTTTGCAGTCCCGTTTGTATATTTCTATCTTAAGTCTTGGTACTGCATTTTATTATGCGTGAATGTAGCCTTATAATAGTTTGACTCATTGTGGGTAAAGAATAACAATATGACTATGGTGCTATGGTATTGAGATAATATAGTAATATATCTGGTTCAAGGATAATGGAGGATACTTCCTGTAACAATGCAGTTGACACCGGATGGGAGAAGCAGGGTGTGGTTGAATTCCCGGTATTGTGGGGAGGGGGGGTATGTATGTCTGACTGGGAGATGAATAAAAGTTAATTGAAAGTAAATTTTAATACAGTAGCTGGTATAAGGGTTATATAAAGGCCCAGTAGCCTCCGGGAAAAACTAAGCATGGCAAAATTATAGGCGAAAGATTGGTGATGAAAAGCTGACTGATCAATAAATTTAGGACACTAGGGTGCTGACACTGACAAAAAGCAATTTCCTAGGGATGGGACCTGTTTATCTGACAGCTGACCGTCCCAAGCGGTATGGACACTAGATAATCCTGCTTTGATGATAGGCTTTGGTAATGGATGTGGTAGGTTCGTTGTATCTGTATCTCCGTGAACCCAGATCATCGGACTTGTAGCGAAATGGGTGTGAGAGCAATATTCGAACCAAAGAGCCTGATTTTCCAGCAAGGTAATCTCGATATACTGTAGCAGAAAAAATAACATTACCATTGGGCTCCTCGTTTCTTCCGAAATGTGCAAACTAAAGTCACGAGAGCTATGTAGTGGTAGTGCTTGCAAAACAAGCTGGGGAGGAGCAATCCACTTCTATATTATTATGGAAAGGCTGTCAACCTACCCTTTCCAAAAGGAGCAACTAAAAAGGACCCCTGAAACACAAACCGTTGACAGCGCTGCCTCCGCCATTCCGGCACCGTGATAGCCATCTTCCGGGGGGCTGGTGAAAAAAAAAAAATACTCAAATTACCCTAAAAAATCATTGCATCTGCCCACCCTGATAACTTTATCTCTAAAAGACAACGAGCAAGGAATCGAAAGCATGAACTGGTTCCGGAGGTCAGGTCAGGAACTCTCTTCAAACGGCACCGCAGCTATCACCGAGTGAGCGGTTGTGACGTTCAACTGGAACTAAATGTACAATAGATTCCCGGGAACGCTTGGGAAGAAGAAAGCAAAGCGATGAAGCTATTAAAATTTACCAATTGTAGGCAGGGATGTCACTTAATACGATCTGTCTCAATTTAAAAGCATAGAGTCCGTTCTCCCTATCCTGCTGTAGCATTCCAAGTTCAACTGACTAGGAAAGCACATGTGTTCTTATTCCTATCAAGCAAAACACGTGACCGCTAGGCTCAGTGTCCTAAAGCTTTCATTGAAATCGATTTCGCAAATAAAAAAAATGTTAAATCCAGAAATGAGCGCGGCAAGCCTTGCCATCTCCGAGTCCCTAGTCCACGAAGTAAAAGGGTAGGCTTGTATTCCGCCTTTACAACCCGGTTCCGGAACTATCGAGGCTCGGAACTCCATCCTGACAAAAAAGGGAAAACTGGGGGAGCCTTCCTAAACCAAAGCACCACCCAGTGCGGAATGAAAACTACGGATAGCTATGTATGATAGCACCCGCTCCCTCGATGCCATGACCGAACCCATATCAGACCCCAAGTCATCCAAAAAAATCTGCAGAACCACCCTATGACAAAGGATTCTATTTGCCAAAAAAATCCTCTATAGGCGAAAGGTACAATAAGAGCTGCGGGTAGAATAAGTATCTACTTTTGTTTAATTTTTCTTTTGACTCTAAAGAGCCGATCTCTAAGTTTACTGATGTTATGTTTGTGAAATAAAGAGGCAAACTTTGGAATGCCGGTATATTCAATTCTATTCCGGAGCAACAAGGTGACTGACAAAAAAAGCGAACAGAGAGAATCTTAATGAGCAAAGAAACGAATATCATATGAGTATGAAAACGATTAACGGAAAAGAAAGGCAAAGTATCATACATAGTCTTTTATAGAGAGAGAGTCGGCGAAAAACTCATGCGGGTATGAAAGAGAAAAACACTTAAAACATCGTGAGACAAAAGGAAATCCACCACACTCCCTAAACACCAAACACTACTAACATGAATCCAGCATAGATATCCAGTATCTGATCCTATCCATTTCATCTCTAAATAAGCTATGTTTACACTATTCGAGTTCATGGAGGATGTTCGTCTCCCAAACACCGAAGGTTACTTGATGAGGTCGCCGAAACACTAGGTACAGCCATAGTACGTTTCAACAATGTTAAAGTTTTGACAAGATTCAGTGGGGGGGAGCACGGACACGGCCAGATTCCCGCCGGTTTTATAATATTATTATCATTTTCTGGTAAACCTGGTCAAGTACAGTACTCGCTACGTAGAGAAGGCCCAGGGGGTAGGATGTAAACACGCTAGTGCAAAAAAAACAAAAAAAACAAGATGGAACCTAGACAATTACCAACAATTTCTGGGGTATGGTAATATTACATATGGTTCGATAAAACTCTTTCATGGCAGCCTTGTGGCGGCAGCAGCTAACCTTACCTTAACATGAAGCAAAATCATTGACCTCCCCCTGCCGTCGTGTCAATTGTCGATCCTCGATCACCTGTTAAGCCTTTCACCTCCTTGCGGCTAACAAGTTAAAGTACCGTTTGCAGCCACCCTAACAAACCATGTCAAGAAATCGATGGGCTATCGGTGTGAAACAAACAAACTACAGAATCCGCAACGGCTCCTCAAAAAAAACCCTCCCCCCTCTCAATACACAGTACCGAATCTAAAATCACCTCAACGATAGTTACCATAAGAGTTGCTGAGTTATATAAAATTTATCTCGAGCCTTAAATATATGACTAGCAAAGAACACAATAAACCTTTAAACTACAATTCCAAATCCTACTTTAAGATCTCACTCCTTCGGCTACCATTTTTACCCTGTGATTTTAATCGCAGGGGGTTGTTATTTAGGCGGGTAGTCGCGCCACTTATGCAATGGTGCCTGAAACTTGCACTTACACTCAAACGTGCATACTCGAGTACTACACTGTACTGTACACAAGGATGATAAATATACTGAACATACACTTCACACCCGGAATGCGGCCCGTTGCGCGGGTGAGCACTCCGTCTCACTCGGAGACTCTAACCTTTTCCCTTCCCGCCAATGCTCATTTGTATGTATACGGGAGGCCTAGCTATAGCTAGGGTTGTTTCTGGGGGCCTAAGTAAAGCAGAGGACAGGACAGTACTGTACCGCACAGTAGGTGCCTAAATAATCGTACAAAACAGTATGCTGGTATTCCGCTTCTTTTGCTTGCTGTGGGATGTTTCTACCCTTATTGGGGGGGGGGGGTATTGGGGTCCAAACTGGGTTTCAAAGTTGAGGTTGATAGCCTAGCACTTTGCAATTCATGGGCGATTAGCTGAGCACCGGTAGACTGAGGTTAGAGGCCTGAATGAATAAAATTTGGTGAATAGAATCTGATGAACGGGTGAAAAAGACATATATAATCACTAGCCCCCCCCCCATTTCCCCACCCCACCAGCAGCATTAGATCCCCATCACCTACCAAAGCAGTCAAGATTCTGTCCTCAAAGTTCTCCGCAGTCCGCAGGGCATTTGCGTCTGCTTCGCCGTCGTTGCCACGACCACCCTCCCCTCCTCCTCCATCATCTCTATTACCACCATTAGCGCCGCCGACACCACCTTCTCCACCGGCCCCAACCCCCCCGCAGGGAAAAGGAAAAGCCCGAAACATGAAGTGGCCGAAGAACATGGGAACCTTTGAAAGCGAGGATCGCGTCAAATTACTAAGTATCATAGACTCGCTGAGGGAGTTGGGAATCAGCGATGACATTCCGCTACCGCAGGTACCACTCCCTCCCTCCCAGTCCCCCTCCCCAACCGGCCCGACATATGTTAACCAAGGTATGAATAAAAAAACCAACAGCTAGTAGTAGTCGGCGACCAGTCCTCGGGCAAGTCCTCCCTACTTGAAGGCCTAACCGGGCTTGCCTTCCCAATAGCCAGCGACCTATGTACGCGCTTCGCAACGCAAATCGTCCTACGCCGCGCGCCCTCCGAGCAGTCCCGAGTCAAAGTCTCCATCATTCCCGGCCCCGAGGCTCAGGGTAACGAGGGGCAGCGCGCCTACCTCGCCGCCTTCAAGCACACTGCCAACAACAGTGATTTCGGGGTCGAACAGTTCTCCGAGCTCCTCAGCGACGCGGCGGAGCGCATGGGGTTACCGAAACCTGGCACTGAGGATATCGATGATCTGGAGAAGAGGTTCTCGAACCATGTGCTTAAAGTGGAGTTGTCCGGGCCGGATCATCCCCACCTTAGTGTTGTGGATGTTCCAGGTTTGTTTCACAATCCGACCAGGTACCAGACCAGGGAGGATTCGGTGATTATTAGGGACTTGATTGAAAGCTATATCACGGATCGGAGAACTATTATTATGTGAGTTCATTCATTAGGTTTAGTTACTATGGAGTGAGTAAGTATTTATGAAGGGGTTAGGGCGGTCATGGACGGACGAAATAACCTTGCCAATCAGGAGGTATTCAGAATGGCCCGGGCGGCGGATCCAACCGGTTCCAGAACCGTGGGAGTGGTAACAAAATGCGACGCTCTCCAACCCGGTGAAGAAGGTAGCGTAAGTTCTCCCCCTCCCCCAACCGCCATGAGTCCCCCCACCATCTAACCAGATCAACCGGCAGATCCTGCGCATCCTCCAGAACGAGGTTGAAAACCTGAAACATGGCTGGTTCGCGGTCAAGAACCGCTCAGCAAGGGACATCAAAAGCGGCGTAACCATAGAAGAGCGCCACCTGAATGAGGAAAAATTCTTCAAAACCAGTCCTTGGTGCGAACTCGAGCGCAACCAGGTCGGGATTAAGCCATTGAAATCATTCCTGGGCAAACTCTTGTACGAGCACATCCGCAAGGAATTCCCGACCTTGGTGGAAGATATCTCGGCGAAGCTCCTGGAGAGCAGAGTCCAGCTGGCCGAATTTGGGCCCGCGCGGCAGACACCGACTGAACAGCGGGTTTACCTGACGAGGATTGTGAATCAGTATGAGGTAGCGGTGGACCGCGCGCTGGCGGGCACTTACGATCCCGGCTTATCTAGCGACGATCCGTTGAAACTCCGAATGCACATATTCAACGCCAATGAGCGATTCGCAAAAATGCTGAAAGAGGAGGGGTACCTCATGCCCTTCCGCGCGGTTGATGATAAGATCGACGAAGAGTTTAATTATAACGGGGTAGGGGGAGCAGAGCCGGAGCCGATATACACCTGGATCCGCAACTGGTACCGGGAAGCCCGCGGCGCGTGCCTCCCCGGAACGGTAGACCCGGAAGCTGTCAAGTCGCTCTTCCGTCAGCAGTGCACCGCCTGGAGCACCATCTCCGAATCGCACCTTGCCACCGCGGCGAAGATCGTTAGGGAATTTAGCACCGCACTGTACGAGTCGAATATCGAGGACGAAACAGTCTTGCCCAGGATCCTTGCGAAAGTGAACCCCATGATCGAATCCTCTATTGCGGATGCTGAGTCCCAACTCGAGATGATATTGGCGGATGAGTTGACTTCGACTTTGCAAACCATAAACTCCACCTTCCCAATAACGCTCCAGAGTACACGCCTGCAGCGATTGGAAGCACGCCTGCGCAAACACGGCTTTATCGATAATTCTTACCACACCAATGTCCGTGCCATGGCTGAGCACGCGAATCTGAGTATTGAGGATCAGGCAGTTTACGAGATTCATGATATCCTTAAATGCTACTACTCTATTGCGATCAAGAGATTTGCGGATAATGTCGTCAACCAGGTTGTTGAGAGGCACCTGCTTGGTCGGGCGGGGTCAGTTAAATGCTTTTGTAGTGAGCAGGTTAGCGGGCTAGGAGAGGGGGAATTGGCGGCACTCGTGGCGGATGATTACGAGACTAGCGCGCGTAGGACGGAAGTCAAGTATAGGATCCAGAGGTTGGAGAAGGCGCTGGAGATTGCGATGAAGGCTAATAAGTAGGTGGGAGTGGTAGAGGGGGATAGAGACAGATTGTCAAGGATAGATGAGGTTTTTTGTTATTTAAGTTAGCTTGGTTAGTAGTGATTTATCGCAAGTGATGTGGGAAGTACCGGTAGTATAATATCATAGTTTTGCAAATTTAAAAGTATGATGCCGGCATGCCAACTACCGGTAACCTGTACGAGTACTGGTACGGTAGAGTACAAGCATCATACCTGGTGTCAAGTCTAATTATTCGCCCCACCTCCCAGCACCTCCGCCAAGACCGCAGTCAAAATCGACGTTCAGGTATAATACGGTAGGCTCATTTACCACAGAAATTCCTATTAGTACGGTGCTCGAGTACCGGTACTGTACTCGAATAATTCGCAAGCCGTCCGCCCCGGCCCAGAATCAATTAATGCGCCCAATGAATCCGCACATCTAGAACCCATTAATCTATTTCTTGCTATCCTTTCGAATAGAACCCCCACCTCAAATCCCTTCTCATCACTTTCACCCGGTCACGAGTACCACCAAGCACACTAACATAAGAGAGCACAGTACTAACCCCGAGGTTCCACTATCATAAAGCCTAACGTACATCCCATCCAGCAAGACACATTTTTCGCTTCCTCATTTCCAATCTCCCAGTCCAGCGAATTAACCCCATCCACACGACCTCGAACACATGGAAGCAACGTGAATTAGCCTTAGGAAAAGGTGAACCAAAGCAAAAGAAAAAAGGGAAAAAAAAGTTAAAAAAGAGTAGAAAAACCCCCATTCATCCACCAGTAAAGCTAAAACTACAAGGCAAAGGGACTTTTTAGACTAAGGCTCCGCACCAACCCCACCTTCAACCTTCTCTTCCGCCTCAGCTTCAGCTTCAGGCCTAGCCTCATCCTGCAACTTCACCTTCTTTGGTATTTCAAGTTCTTCGACGGGCTCTTCCTCGACTACATCTTCCAACTTCCTCTTCCCGCCGTTAGTTGGCACAATGACCGTACTCGCCCCCGCCGCAGCAGACGCCGGCTCCGCAGACCCGGAGGCAGGCTTCTTCCGAACCAGCCCCGAGAGATCATTCGCACGCCCAACAACCTCTGCGATCCTCTTCCTCGCTTCTTCAGGATCTTCACCAAGGACTCGACCGAGAATTCCACGGAGTTGGTCATCATCTTGAGCATCTGCTAGGGTGAGCGATGGTGTCGCCGAGCGTAGGTCGGCAAGCTATCATATGCGATTCTTAGCTATAAGACGATAGTCAGAGGCAAGGAGAACAAACCCTGACTTCCAACTCTCCCACCATCTCCCTTGCCTCTTCAAGGCTCTTCTTCGCCTTGCCATCTTTATCTCCGCCCGTGCCAAGCTCCTTCAATTCCGCTTCCTCCTTAGTAATCCTAGCGCGGCAGCTTGCTATCGCGAGCTCCATTTGCACTGCCGCTTCTTCACGCCCTTTACGGCGGTCGTCATCACTAACGCTCTCGCCTGCGGCAGCGAATTCTAGGGCGAGCGAGAGCTTGAAGTGTGCCTCGGAAATGAGGGTTGATGAGGGGGGGTATAATTTAAGTTTTAGCTCTAGGGAGGAGCAAAGGTCCTTTGTGGCTTGCGGGAAGGACTCGGATTCTAGGGAGACTTCGCCGAGGAGGTCGTAAGTGTCTGCTAGGGCGATTTGGAGGGTTTTGAAGTCGGGTTTAGTTTCAGTGGGAGTAGAAGTGTTAGAGGTGGTAGGGAGCGCGGAGTCGGGGTTGGAAATTGAGGTTATCGGATCATCGGAGGTGTCGGTTGTAGTTTCCTCAACGATAGGTTTGGTCTCGTCGGTGCTGGTGGTTGGGCCATCAGTGGTTTTAGTAGAGGTAGTGTCATCACCAACAGACTCATCGGAGGAAGTAGAGGACCCAAGCTGTTTCAAAAACAACACCCTCGCAAAGTCTAAGATCTCCCAAGCGAGTGTAAAGTCATCATCACCCCCTTTCTCCACATCCCCATCCCCCTCAGCATCTGCATCCTCACCCTCCTCCTCAGAATCATCCCAATTCTCATCTCCCGTAAACGAAAAGAACCCCCCCTTAGCACCAACCGCAGGTGCCGGAGCTCTTAGCTTCTCATCACCTCCCTCCCCTCCAACTTCACTAACATCCTTCCCCTTCCCCTTGCCCTTTCCACCCTTCCTCTCCTTCTCGTCTTGCTCTTCCACCGGCTTCCCACCTAAAACATCGCTTTTAGTCAACGCAACCTGGAATAGCGAACGTCCGTACAAGTACAGTAGGTGCGCGTTCTGTGGGTTACCGTCCCCACTGATACTAGACTGGAGTTCACATGCTTGCGCGTAAGAGTCAGAGGCGGCGGAGTAGTCCTTCTGAGCATAGGATTTTGCGGCTTGCGCTTTTAGGGTGGCCAGACGGGTAGCTGTTGTTTCGGTTGACATTCTGCCTTGTGCTTTCCTTTTTTCGTGTGTTGGGTAATGAGTGTGGTGGTGGAAAGTGAGGGTGGAAAGCTCGTGGTGGTAGCAGTGGTAGTTGGTAAAAGGTAAAAATGGTTTGTTTGTTTTGATCACAGCGGTGGAAGGCCTGTAGTGGACGGAAGGAAGGAAGCAAGGAGATGGGAGGGGTTAGGGTTTTGATGCCAAGACTCGCGTCGTCGCGTTGTGGTTTGACGGATGGGAGCCGAGCCGCAGGTTAAATTCTAGTGCTTGCATTTTGAAGGATGAGAGGTTGTTTGTCTCATGTGGGGAGATCTTCAGTGGAAAACGGCACAGGCGTCTTTATCTTGGATGCGCCTGATCGTGCGTAGACTATGATAACTATGACGCCCAGGGGTTACGGAACTGGTGGTCCAAAGCATACTGGTATTGGAGATTGAGAGATTGGCCATCGGTACTGGTGCAACGGGTATGTACGAGTAGGATGTCCGAATATCGGTATCCCGGCATCCCGGCTCGATGTCTACCCGCTCGGTGCGGTGTCTAAGACCTCGGACTGGCTATCACAGATATAGCGATGAGCCACGCGATGGTATCATGCAAGAACTACACAGGGTAGATATTCGGTACTCTATCGCAAACTCCAGAATGAAAGCCATATATAGTATTCTACGGTACCATACTGACAGAGCGGACTCCCTACTTTTCATAATGACTGTAACACCGATACCCACCCCAAGGCTCAGAATCGCATCCCTGCTCTCGATCTGTCGTGCCCGGGGGGCCTGGTGATATCTAAGCAGAAAAATCCACTTCCTTCCCCTCCATTGATTTCAAATATTGAGTCCAAATGGAGGAGTAAGCCACAATACTCGAGCACCGTAATGTACGACTCGAGCTTCGTAAACCCCCCACATTAAATATGGCACTCCACAGCATTGTGTTGCAATACCACAAGGAAAGCTCAGGTGATGCACATCACCAGTATCCAAAAGCCCTCACCATCGTCCATAGAGAGATGCCAAAATACCAAAATTATCAGGCCACCCGCCACGCAATCCACCATTCTGCAAGCCCTGGAAAAAAAGTATGAGTTGCTTCTTGAAGTGAATGCTGAGAGGATTCTCCCCTCGGGAGCCCTCCGCATGGCAAGGCTCTAGGCACTGTATGGCAGAGACACGGGCTCCGGGCACGGTACAGCACCCGAAGGCTCCTTCCCTGCCCGGAGGCACAGACTGAAATACGGCGGGTCATGCAGCTATCAGTTATAGATCGAGCCCAAGCATCTCGGGCTTCTCTTTACTCGCTCAGCTGGCCGTGAAGCGAAAATTCAGCCTTCTCCCGATGGAGATCGATGGGGTGGGAGTTCATCAACAGGGGGGGCAATTCCCTGGAGACCAACAGACACAAAATAATTCGCCTTTTGTTTACCTGTATATCCTTTCACGTGATAAACCTGTTTCAAGCCAAGCATCACAATCCCAACTCCCTCCCCCTCATCCCTCCCCTTCCTTATCGATAACGAGGGTGGGAGAAAGGGTGGGAGCCTAGGAGGAGGGTCCAAAGAAAAAAGCCCCCGTTCTCGGTAGCTATTGATGGCGTCATATTTCTCGCGGTGGGGGAGGAGGAGCCCCTCCTGAGACTCTCCTCGATTTCTCATCGGCTATTTCGTAAAAGTACCGAATAGACCCTTTGGATTTACCTCTCCCTTTAAGTTACTTATTTCTTTTACGTGTCCGCCTGGTCTTCTCTTCATTTTTTTTTCTTCCTTCACTCGATTCCGGGGAAACGGGCGAGCAAACATTCGGTTTTCTTTTTTTATCTATTTGCTTTTGATTGGTCTCAAGGGTCCCCTAACATAAAAACGTTTGCATTGCATATCGGTAGTTCTTTAGAAGGGAGGCTTCGTTATAAACTTTCCTGGTTTTCCGTCTGGGGTTTTTGTTTTAGGCATTAAGACAGGATACGGTTGTCGAGATGTCGAAAGGAATTAGGATTGCTATTGATGTTTGTGTTCTCCCATGGGGCGATTTACGCTTTTGGAATTGGTACAGTGGCTGACTGACCCCATTACTGCTGAAGCGTGGCGGAACTTTCACGGATTGTGTTGGGAATCCAGGTACCGGCAAGCTTGAAGATGATGTTATTATCAAGCTTCTTTCCGTGGATCCCGCCAATTACAACGATGCCCCGCTAGAAGGAATTAGGAGATTAATGGAGAAATTCACCGGACAGCAGATCAAGCGTGGAGATCCACTTGACACTTCGAAAATTGGTAAGTCAATCGCTACCCTCTCGGCCTGTCTGGTTAGGGACTGAACACTGTTTCTGTAGAATCAATACGAATGGGGACAACGGTGGCTACAAATGCTCTACTCGAACGAAAAGGAGAAAAGTGCGCATTGATCACGACTAAGGGGTTCAGGGACTGTTTGGTCATCGGTTAGCGCCTGTTCCCGGTTAACAGATCGTGCATAAAGCTAACCCACATCTTTTCAGGAAACCAGTCCCGTCCAAAGATCTTCGATCTCGCTATCCGCAGACCGGAGGTTCTTTACCAGCAAGTCGTTGAGATAAACGAACGAGTCACTCTTGAGGACTACGCTGAGCATCCCGATCGCGAGATTACAGATATTTCCGAGGCCGGTGACCCTGATCTTGTGCGCGGTCTATCTGGTGAGGCTGTCCGTATTCTCTTGAGGCCCACTGAAGACTCCATCCGAAAGGATCTTCAGCGGCTATACGATGAAGGATTCCGGTCAATTGCTGTTTGTTTGATGCACTCCTACACATTTCCAGACCATGAGCAAATTGTTGGCAAAATCGCTGGCGAGATTGGGTTCTCGCATATTAGCCTTTCATCTCAATTGATGCCAATGATCAAGTTGGTTCCTCGAGCCACAAGCGCTGTCGCAGACGCGTACTTGACACCAGAAATTAAGAGATATATTTCGGGTTTTGAGAAAGGTTTTGCCGGGGGTCTTGGAAGAGAGAGCGTGCGGAAAGGGGACAGTAAAGGGGCCAGGTGCGAATTTATGCAGAGTGACGGAGGCTTGGTAGATGTTGGCAAGTTCTCTGGCCTCAGAGCCATCCTTTCGGGCCCTGCCGGAGGTGTAGTCGGGTATGCCCTGACATCGTATGACCCTGAAACCAAGATACCGGTAATCGGGTTCGATATGGGTGGAACATCAACAGATGTTTCAAGATATGGCTCAGGGAGGTACGAGCATGTGTTTGAGACTACCACTGCCGGTATTACCATCCAGAGCCCTCAACTGGATATTAATACTGTGGCAGCAGGTGGTGGCTCTCGGTTGTTCTGGAGAAATGGGCTGTTTGTAGTTGGGCCCGAATCCGCTGGAGCTCACCCTGGCCCTGCCTGCTATCGGAAGGGCGGTCCGCTGACTGTGACGGATGCCAACTTGTTCCTCGGCCGACTACTGCCAGAATTCTTCCCGAAAATCTTTGGAAAGAGCGAAGACGAAGCTCTCGATGAATCTACGAGCGAGAAATTATTCAAAGAGCTGGCTGAGGAGATTAATGGAGAGTTATGTGCAAAGGAAGGCAACAAGCCCATGTCTCCAGAGGAGGTTGCGTATGGATTTATCAAAATTGCGAACGAGTCCATGACTAGGCCTATCAGGAGTTTGACTGAAGCTAAAGGGTACGACACCTCCATTCATAGGCTCTCCACGTTCGGGGGTGCGGGAGGGCAGCATGCCGTTGCAATCGCGGAAAGCTTGGGTATCCGCCAAATTCTGATCCACAAATACTCTTCCGTGCTGTCGGCCTATGGAATGGCGTTGGCGGACGTTGTTCACGAGGTCCAGGAACCCAGCTCCGCCGTATTTGGCAAGGAGCAAAAGGCCGGCTTGGTTAGCAGACTTGAAGAGTTGAAGGAAAAGGCAACTGGCGTCCTGCTTGAACAAGGTTTTGATGAGAAGGACATCGTTCATGAAGAATACCTCAACATGCGGTATCGTGGAACTGAGTCGGCCCTCATGGTTGTCCGCCCCCAGAAGGAGGAGTTCAATGGCGAAGAACATGAATTCGGCAGGGCTTTTGTGAGGCAGCATGATCAAGAATTTGGCTTTACGCTTCCTAACCGAGACATCATCGTGGATGATATTCGTGTTAGAGGGATCGGAAAGAGTTTCCGGGGGCTAGAGAAAACTGTCGATCAACAATTGAAAGCGATCGACCCTATCCCAGTTGATCAGTCAAAGCGTCATAGTATGAAGAATGTGTACTTTGAGGGAGGCCGGCGGGAAACTCCACTTTATCAGCTCAGTGATTTGACTGTTGGTGAGAAGGTTCAAGGACCTGCCATATTGGCTGATGGGACGCAGACTATTGTGGTTACTCCGGGAGCCACGGCTCTAGTTATTGAAACCCATGTAGTTATTCACCTTGGTGACGCGGATGAGCAGCGGGCGGGACTACGAAGGATAAGTATGAAGGAGGTAGATCCTATCATGTTGAGTATCTTTGCACACAGGTTTATGGCAATTGCCGAGCAGATGGGTAGAGCTTTGCAAAAGACCAGTGTCAGTACCAATGTTAAGGAGAGACTGGACTACAGTTGTGCTTTATTCGATGAAGATGGTGGATTGGTTGCTAATGGTGGGTATTCCTTCCCCGTCACAAATCCTCTCGCTCATTGTTTTAGCTCCCCACTTGCCTGTACATTTGGGTAGTATGTCGACGTGCGTCAGAACCCAGGCGGCTATCTGGAAAGGAAGGCTCAAGAGGGGTGATGTTCTTGTGTCAAATCATCCTGAGTTTGGGGGCACCCATCTTCCAGATATCACAGTTATCACGCCCGCATTTAGTGGCGATAAGATCATCTTTTATGTGGCATCGAGAGCCCACCATGCGGATATTGGCGGTATTCTTCCCGGCTCCATGCCGCCTCACTCCCGCGAGCTCTATCAGGAGGGCGCAGCTATCAAGTCGGAAAAGTTGGTATCTGAGGGCCACTTTGATGAGGAGCGAATAACAGAGCTTCTTCTCGAGGAGCCTGCGCAATATCCTGGATGCAGCGGTACAAGATGTCTTGCGGACAATATTAATGACCTCAAGGCTCAGGTGGCAGCGAACCAGAAGGGAATCAACCTAATTTCAACACTGATAGAGGACTACGGCGAGGGCGTTGTCCAATTCTACATGACCTCTATCCAGAAAAACGCTGAGACTTCTGTAAGGAATTTGCTGAAGAGCGTTTACAAGAGATTTGAGGGCAAAGAACTAGTAGCAAAAGAGCACATGGATGACGGAAGTCCGATTTGCCTCAGGGTTGATATAGACCCCCAGAAGGGAGAGGCGGAATTCGACTTTCAGGGTACTGGGCCGGAGATGTATGGGAATATGAATGCTCCTGAGGCAGTCACTTACTCGGCCATTATCTACTGCCTACGATGCTTGATCTCGGAGGATATTCCTCTGAACCAAGGGTGCCTGAAGCCAGTGCATGTTAAGATTCCAAGGCATTCATTCCTAAGTCCGAGTGACGGTGCAGCGGTTGTTGGTGGAAATGTCCTGACGGTATGTTTCCTACTTTAACTCTTCTTTCGTCACTAATCAATTTCCGCGAATAGAGTCAACGCATTACAGATGTGGTTTTAAAAGCATTCAAAGCATGCGCAGCTAGTCAGGGTGATTGCAACAATCTTACGTTCGGATATGGCGGAAGCCAAGATGGCGGCGGCCATGTCAAGGGATTTGGCTACTATGAGACAATTGCGGGTGGCAGCGGAGCAGTAAGTTTTCAATATTACAGTATTCCGGTTTGCGATTGACTAGTCTCATAGGGACCTGATTGGGACGGAACTTCAGGAGTTCATACACATATGACAAACACCCGCATTACTGATGCTGAAGTCTTTGAACGCCGATACCCTGTCATCCTCCGTGAATTTTCTATTCGCAAGGGTTCTGGCGGTATCGGTGCACATCGTGGCGGCGATGGAGTGATTAGAGACATCGAATTCCGAATTCCAGTTCAAGTCTCCATCCTTTCGGAGCGGAGGGTCTACCACCCATATGGCATGGGCGGCGGTGGAGAGGCCAAGTGTGGGCTCAATCTCTGGATTCGTGATAAAGACCAACGCCCAATTAATCTCGGAGGAAAGAATACTGCTGCAATGAAACCTGGAGAGAGGATCATCGTCCACACTCCCGGCGGTGGAGGCTATGGTAAGCCCGATGAGGAGAGGAAACTCAAAACCGTTCAAGACCCAAAACATGCATGGAGAGGAGGGAGCTTAGCCAACAGGCTCTCGACACAGGAAACTAATTGAGGGTGCTAACTGGTTCCAAATGTGTGCTTTTTTATCTGCTTGGCTGTGGGCGATTGTGTATATAATTTGTTCTTTCAAATTAGCCGCACCGTTAGTCTACGCGGGTTCCATGCACTTTTGAGTGGTGGAGCGCATAGGGTACAGTACTGCTTCCCGAAAACAGAAAATCGCAAGCGCGAGTTTCGTTTTAACCTGCCAGGGTGGACACGGAATAACGTTTCGCGGTTATTAATGTATAGTCTACTGTAATGCCATTCGAGGGGTCGATAATCCCAAGCACTTAGGTCACCCTGTAGACGCCGAGAGGCTTCCACTTTCGGGCAGTAGGACAAGAGCATCTATCCTTTAGAAGCACGGACTAGGCGCTTGGGTTAATTGGCCGGAGCAACCACTCACCATCAGTGCCCCTAACAAGGTCTCGAGCTTGTGCGCCTGTGAGAGGAAATTGGTTAAATATTTGCCGGATTGACTGCCGCCAAGGGGCGCGGTGAGGGGAGGGAAGGGAGGTAGCAATGAATAGAGATCACATTACCTCGAATTATTATTCGCCAATTACACATTCTTAAAAATATGACCAGGCTATCCACCCCTCTAGGTGCCAAGTTTTCAATGACCAAAGGATCGCCAATCTGCGCCGGCCGTGAGCCATAAACCTCGTTAAGCTTTTCCACCCCCGTCAAGAGTAAGTGCGCGAGCGCCGGCCCCGGTAGCAGGGTGAAAACGAGATATGGCCCCCTTCAGCTAATTACTTATGTACAGTACAGGAATGGACAACCCTGTTTCCGAGTTATGGTTGCCCGTGACAACGGTGACAACGCGGCAATCACTCTCGTCCGTCAGGCTTAACAATAGGCGAATTTGGTTGATAGCTATCGCTCATAATTTTAATAAGGTCTCTCTGGAGGGGGACATTGCCTTTGGAAGTTTTGGGGGGTAAATTTAATTCTCCCAAGCAAGATATCACGTAGCGGTTGAAGTCGGGGACGGGCTTTTTGTTTCGGCGAGTACATTGAAACTAGGCAGAATCTGGGTAAATATCTGGACTCTGGCAGTTGACAATAATTGAGGAGGGGAAGGGTGAGAGTTCCAGTATCGTATTTTGTCAATTGCTGGAATGGGCGGGCGGGCGGGTGGTGGTGGTCAAGGTTCGAGTGAAGAACGGCGCTGGTAAGTGAAGTGACCAGTGGGAGGGAGGGAGGGTTGAAGAGTGAGTTTCGGGTACATAATCGGAGGATATTATGAAGGAAAAAGAAACAGTAATTATGTGGCAGTGGTGATAGGACCCCTGAGCAGACGGAGATGAAGAAAAAGTCTGTAGAGGAGGCACGGTGAGAGGGGAGAGAAAGGGGCGAGGAAGGGACAAGTGCCATATGTGGTGCCCGGCGAGTTTATGAACTTGTGAGGAATTGCAGTGGCCCCTGCCAGTCACTGGAAAGCATGGACACCTATATCATAGGAGAAACATAGCCAGCCCATGAGTTTGCCATATTTTCTAACAGCCCAAAATGAACCTGCCATGAGCAATTCGATGCCCCCCCCTCCTCTTCCTTTCAAACCTTGCCGCGCTGTAAGCGGACCGAGCCACGGAGGAGGGGCCCAAGATGTTTACTCACCCTAGCACCGCTGATCCTATATACGTCAAAGAAGGAGCTACGACCGCTGCTTGTGCGCGTAGGACAGTCAACCGGACAGGACTATCGGATAATTCTCTTACAAAACAATTTACAGCGGAATATATAGCTTTCTCTGCAAGAAGTCCTGAAGACAATATAAGAAAGGATAGACAGTCAAGCGTTTAGCATTCTTTTATTTTTTAGAAGCGCAAACCCTTTTGCTCCAGCATCATACGCGAACTCGTCACCTCCGCAGCTTGCCAATCACACCCGGTCACTCTGGTTAGGTATTTGGATCACAGATGATCACTCGCATGATTTTCGTTCTATGTATCGTAGGAATGTGCGATGGCTTGTGGATGAGGAATGGTAGTAGGTGGGAATGTATAGATAGAATCATAATACAGTAAATAAATTGATAGACTAGTTTTTTTTTTTTTATCAATGTGATAAAATTAAGATAGAGATCTTGCGCATCCGCCATCGAGAATACCTCTGTTACATAGAAACACTAAATGCCCAGCACCCCAATGTGAAGGAAATAGAGTACATAAGGGAAGCATAATGAAGTGCTCGTGTCGGCATCGGACTGTGGATTCACGTAGCGCATGATATGATATGATACTATACAGAACAATACCGCACCGTACTGTACTTTACAGTGTCCTATGGGACCAAAACGGAGTGTGCACCAAACTGAACCAAAGGAGTAGAGAAAAAAGCAATTTATTTTATAGTATATAGAGGGGAGAGTATAACAACATCGGGTCGATTAAAACATTTGTAACAACAAGAATAAGAATAGTGACAACGACAATAAAAGTGATAATAATAGTGATAATAATAGTGGTAGTGATGATAGACTTTTAGAACAAAACAAGAATACGTGAAAAAAAAATCGACCCGGAACAAAGCACCTCACCTAAAATCAAGTTCTCTTTGCCCTGAGCGGCTTAATTGGCCTGGCAATCCCCTTCTTCATCAACTTTCCCCTAGCCGCCCTCTCCTTCTCTGCCCTCTCCTCCAGCTCCCATTGCTCTTCGAGACGCTTTTCCCCCTTCCTTATCTGCTCCTCCAGGTCCTTTCCAGGCGCGGGATAGAGCCCTGCAACTACGGCGGTCCTTTTCGTCTTTTTCTCGGACTCTGCTAGTGCTGCGAGGGTGGTGAGTGCATCCTCGAGCTTTTTAGTGTTTTCGCCAGTCCATTCGAATTCCGACAATTGAACCTTTTGTTCCACAGGAGCAGGTTTTTGGTTGATGGGGGACATACCCGGAGCTGGCGTAGGTAGATTCGGGTACTTGGGATCATAGGCAGTATTAAGGTAATCGGGCATGTTCTCGGACCGTTTAAATTTTTCATGGACAGCTCCGACGGGGGGGCGAATAGAAACCCGTTCTCGAGGTGCTGGTGCAAAAGCCGCCTTTGGAGTCATTGGGATGGGATCCATAGCCTGATGATTTGCTGGAGGGCTATCTGGGAAAACGAAGGGTTTACTGCCGATGGGAATGGGGCCAAAGATGTCCGTGAAGTCGTCTTGCTGATCCAAGAAATCGGGAGGTAGCGGGACATCAGTATCATGCCAGATGTTGGTGGCAGGTTTTTTGGGAGGGACGACCAATGATGAGAGGGTTCCGCTAATAGTGCTTCCTGGGCCTGAGCCTGTCGCCCATTTTAGCTCTTCCCCGGATGGGCTGCCCATGGGAGACTTTCTCTCTTCTTGTTTCTTCGGCTTCTCGTAGAGCCATCTGAGATCTTTGCGCCCCACTCTGTATTTCAATGGGTTTTTGATGATGGTGGAGGGGACCAAGGGGGTTGTAGGTACTGTGGGTTCTGGCAATTCCGACTCTTGCTCCTCTTGCTCCTCTTGTATCTCCATATCAATTCCGGACGACGGTGAAGTAGGAGCTTCTATCTTAGAGGCTGTGATGTCGCTCAAGCTCCCTGTCTCCATTCCCATTCCGGCCAACGGTGAGTTAGGGACTTCTGGCTCAGAGGCTGTGATTTTGCTCAGGCTCCCCGCCTGCATTCCCATTCTGGCTGACGTTGAGGTAGGGGCTCCTGGCTCAGAGGCTGTGATGTTGCTCAAGCTCCCTGTCTCCATTCCCATTCCAGCCGACGGTGAGTTAGGGACTTCTGGCTCAGAGGCTGTGATTTTGCTCAGGCTCCCCGCCTGCATTCCCATTCTGGCTGACGTTGAGGTAGGGTCTCCTGGCTCAGAGGCTGTGATGTCGCTCAGACTCCCCGCCTGCATTCTCATTCCGGCCAACGTTAAGGTAGGGACTTCTGGTTCAAAGGATGTAGTGTCATTCGGTGCCATTTCCTCTGCTTTCACCATATTCTCATCTTCCTCGTCCGACTTGTAATCCAACTCTAGTCCAGCGGCCACATCACGGAACTTGTTAGCTATAACCTCCCCTTTGGGCGCGCAGGCTGCAGGGGACGGAATCTCTTTCATCGTGTTGTCCAGCACCCCTGAGTCAAGAGTCACCAATGAAGAATTCTCATCCTGCGACAATTGGTCAGAGCCAGAAAATAGCACACCATTCATGTTGCAGCCATGGTCCTCTGGGGTTATGGTCTGCAAGGCCTTCCCCCTCCTCCCCATCCGAGTCTTAATCCTCTTTTCATTTCGCTGGCGGATATCGAGAACCCTTCGAGCAGAGTAATGACATTCCCGGTGACGCTTAGGAAATAGCTTCTTAGGGATATATTTGTGTCTGCGATGATTGGACTCCAACTTGGGAGTTGTAGAAGAGAATCGAATCTGTCGTTGAGTAATCAAATAGAATGTCAGTTCTACTCGCAAGTCTTTATGGAAGGAGAATTAAACTTACCCTTTTTCTTTTCAAGCACTTCCTCCACCGTCCTTTGAGATGCTCGCTCTCCTGAAGCATTTTGTAACCTTTCCGGATCTGCGAAATTGACATTACAGATCCCGCATATCTCGCTAACTCGCTCGCGAAGAACTCGGCACTTTCGTAGAGCTTGGCACTTTCGTGGAGCTCGACACGCTCATGAAGTTCGACACTTTCGTGGAGTTCGACACTCGCATGGAGTTCAACACTTTCGTGGAGTTCGACATGCTTGTGGAGTTCGACACTTTCGTGGAGCTTGACACTCGCGTGGAGTTCGACACTCTTGTGCTGTCGCTGGACCGATACATCTGTCTCGCCGGCTGGATTGGTAAGGATCTCCTCCTGGCACAACACAGCTCCCTCAACAGCTATGGAGTCAAAGTCCCCTTCAGACATCGGCACATCTTCGTCTGCAATCTGGGTGCCAACGATCTGCTGCCGCACAAACACATCTTCATCCATATCCATGCCGTCAAGCCTCTGTTCCGGCATCATCGCGTCACTCAGAAACTCCTTCGAATTCCTCCGAATGCGGACCTGAACTCTTTTTTCGCGTCGCCAATCAACATCCATAGCCCTCCAAACATCATATCGGTTCTTGTAGCGAGACTTGGCGGAGATCTTGACCCTCTTAGCACTCCCCTGGCGGTTCTGAGGAGCAAATGTAGAAGTATAGACCTATAAACAAATCAAGAAACAGAAACTGTTAGTAAACATAATACAACAAAACAAACGCAAAAATGTGACGCCATCCCATCCAGAACGGAAAGCTAGAAGTTGGAAGCTGGAAATCTCAGGAAATATTGGAGAGAACAGAAAGCCCTTGTCAGCGTACTCTCTGCTTTTCCTCTCTCTCCGCGATTTCTGACTTCTGGCACTTGCCTTTACACGGGGGCGCTGTCACTCTAGCAAATGATTCTGGTGGGGATCTATCTTACCTTTTTGCGTCGCAAGCTACTCTGCCATTTTCTCAGTCCACGGGAATTGGCGGATGGTGCGGTTTCCACCCTTGGAGCTTTAAAAGAAACGACCACACGCCTGGTTGGTGGTGCGACCTCTGATGTCGGAGCTTTGGAAATAACTTGAGCACTGGCGGGACTGGCAGGCAATGCGACGACAAGTTTTGGAACTTCGGAAACTGTACCAGCGGCGTCGGGAATTGCATCTGCCACCTTGTCATCTGTTGAACAAACCCTAGATTCCTCGCTGTTATGCAGAGACTCATTAGTATACATCACTGTGCGGTTTGGGCGGGCATATCAGATTCTAGAAAGGGAACAAGATACATACATCAACTTAAGCAGGACCTCCTCTGCTCCCTTGGTGTGAGCAGTATCAAAGTTTGCAATTGCCGGCTTCCCCGCCTGGCTGTTCTTTGGGTCTCCTCGCCTATGCCCACCGGCTTTATGAGAAAGGTCATAATTGCTCCTGCTAGGGCGCTTCCTCCTGAGGGGGTTCTCTAATTTAGCTGGTCGGATAGATGGAGCTTCAGAAACTACGCCGGCGGCCTCAAGATTACCAGTGGCACTTGCGGGCATTGTATCCTCCAGAACTGGCCCCTCGTAGACAGCTTGAATGCTAGTATGACCGGCTGGCGGTGTACCCCCAAGCTTTGGAAGTTTTGGAGTAGCACAGGTAGCTTCGAGGGTGGCGGCAACGTTCCCCCCGACTACCAAATTCTCCTCGATCTCGTTACTACTGTGTAGATCCATTAGCATAAGTCATTAATGTCTATTGTTTGGGCCCACTAGTATCGCATTGCTAGGTACTCCGAGGGGCTAGAAAGTACGCAGCAGAAACCTTCCTGCTTTTCGTAGCTTCACTTAACTCGATTCGGCTGATAGCTTTCTGGAAACGGGCTGCATATCCCAAGGCTGCGGGATGTAGCTGGCTTTCCGCCATACCGAGCAATGCGACACTATATCACAGTTTTTCGGAAAGGGAACTGGGTACTCACACAAAATAACTTTGGATCTCCTCCCCCTTCACATTGCTAGAAGCATCCCTGATCTTTCCACCCACGGACTTTGTCTGATCACACTCTCGCTCTCCCTGTTTCTGTTCAGCCAATTTATGACGAAGGTCATAGCCCCGCCTACGAGGGTGCTGCTTGTTGACCGGGTTCTCTAATTGGCTATGTCGGATGCGCAGTGCTTCAGGAGTGGTAGTGGGGGGGAAGACGGTAGGCGCGACCTCCGGCTTTGGAGCTTCGGAAACTTGAACACTACTGGGACCCACGGGTGGTAGTAGTGGAAGCTCTGGAACTCCATAAACATAAAATATAACGGGACTAGTAGGAATCGCGGCCTCTGGCTTTGGAGTTCCTGAAGGAGCACTAGTGGGATCAGGGATTGTAAGGACACCCTCGCCATTTGCTGATTCGACTCCGTAGTCAGATTCTGCAAGTTCACTATTGGGAAGAGATATATTAGCACATGTTTTTACGGTCCGCCGTTCAGGTCAACATATCTGCCGTTTACAAGAAAACATGAACACTTACGCAAAACAAGACTTGGGCTCCTCCTGTTTCCAAGTAGTAGTCTCAGTAAAGACGTTTCCACTTGCCGGCTTCTCTGGCTGGTCCCGCCCCCAATCTCCTCGTTTCTGCCCACCAAGTCCACTAGCAAGTCCGTATCTACCCTTATAAACACTAGGATGCTGCCCCTCGAGTGGGCTCTCTAATTTGGCTTGTTGGATAGATGGAGTTTGGGAAACTGCACCGGTGGTGTCGGGGGTGCTGGTGGTATTGGCTGGTACTATATCCGCCAGCGGTGGCCCCTTGGAGGCAACTTGAGCGATAGTAGGACTGACAGGTGGCATGGTGTCAGGGTTGGGAGCTTCCGGGAAAGCTCCAGCGGTATTGGGGATGGTGGGAATACTCCCACTGTTTGCCAAATTCTCCTCAGACTCTTCACTACTGTGCAGATTTGTCAGCATAATGTTTATTATTTGGGCCCACTAGTATCACATCGCTGGGCACGCCCTGGGGTCAGAAAGCACACAGCAAAAACCTTGCTGTTTTTTCGTAGCTTCATTCAACTCAATTCAGGCAATAGCCTCCTGGAGACAGGCTGCTTATGTCTGAGTTGCCAGGCGTAACTTACTCTCTGCCATACCAGGCAATGCGATACTATATCACAGATTATTTTGGGAAAGAGACCTGGGTACTTACATAGGACAAAGTCGGATCTTCTCCGCCTCCCTGATCGGGGTGTCAGCCAGGCTGTTCCCACCTGCGGGCTTCTTTTTCTGAACCTGCTTTCGGTTTCCTAGTCTCTTCCCACCAGGTGCGATAGTAGGCTTGTAGGCTCCCACGGAAACTTGAACGTCCTTCTTCTTGCCCCAGCTCAATACGCCGGCAGACTGGGCGGATGAACCTTTAGAAATAGCGGGAGTCCGCTTGGTGGTTGGTACTGCACCCTCACCGGAAGGTTCGATAACTAGACCGACGTTACCAAGAATTGCAACTAGATCAACGTTTTCCCAATCCTCCTGCAACCCTTTACTGTTGTGCATAAACCCATTAGCACACATCATCACTGCTGGCGATTTGGACTGCCATATCAGGTCTTTGGGGGGGGGGAACTAGATACATAAAATAATGTTGGAACTTCCCCATCTTCTCGATTTGAATAGTGCCAATGTTTTCACCCCTCGACTTCTTATTATTCCTCATTCGGAGTGCCCGATTCAGCAACCCACCTATGTCAGCAGCGGAGCAGCCCCCCCCATGAATATGGTTGTGAGAAGAATTGGTGGGAGGGGTAGGAGTCTGTGGTTTTATCGAAGGCCCCGGCGGCTTGTCAGGAACAGAATCCTGAACAGGCTTCGTATGTTCATTAGGCAGGAGAGGATCTTTGGCCTCAACCGAAGGGGTCTGGGGGGGAGTAGGGAGCTTGCCGCCCTTTGTTGCACCCCCTTCAGGAACGTAAGAGACCACAATTCCCAGAATCTCCACCATCCATAGATGAAACTTGATCAGCCAAAAGCACGCCGTCCTTCCAAACTCCATCCAGTCTTCAATGTCCAAAACAATCAATAACTGACGGTCAATGAAAATAATCACCAGAACCGCTATTAGAACCATCATCGCCCTAGGTGGTATTGCTAACAGTGAATTCCTTAACAACCAGGTCATCACTGCCTCCATGTCCCATATCGTATCTTGATAAATCTTGGCCATTGGCAATAGCCCTGAACGTCTAATACGAAGGTAATCATAGTCTGGGCTTCTGTATGACTGGGCGGCGAGAGGGTGGGTGGAGTGGTCAATATCTCCGGATACTCGCGCATCAAAGAAGGCATAGTCGGTGGGGTCGAGCAAGTAGCTGATGTGCATGCCCATAAGCACAAGCACCAGGACGAACGAAGCATACATGAAAACAGTCCACAGTTTGCCCGAACGCCTAGCTGCTTCGATATAGTTGGACATGGAAATCGACATCTTTGAAAGATTTAACTAGAAATCCGAGTGTTAGATCGCTGGGATGCGGAAAGTATTGTACTTTGCCAAATTAACTGTGCACCTGAGGGCACCAACAAAACCTCCAAACTATCAGACCACTACCGGCACTACTCGTATAGGACCCAGCCCAAAAGAAGCAGGGTATACTCGCATATACATGTTTCAATGGAGGGGAATTTCCAATGGAATAGACAGTAAAGTCTGATAGTTTAGTAGGCCTCTGAGGAGCACGCATATCTACTACAATTGCGCCAGGTGCACAGTTAAGTTTGGCGACACACAAGGGGGCAGGGAATGGAGCTGGGGGTTGGGTGGTGTGTGTAAGCTACACTACCCTCCACTTCCTATAAATACTTACATCTTTAAAAAAAAAAAAGATAATAAGATAAGGGGAGGGGAGGAGGAAATGAATTGGGAGGAGAGAGGAAAATAAGAGTAAGGTGGATGAGGAAGAAGTAGAGAGGGATAAGAGAAAGTAGGAAATATGAGAGTAGTAGTATTGGTATTTGAAAATGATAAGGTAGAAAGAAAACTTAGATGTAAAGTAAGTTAGTGATAGGTTCGGTGATGGAGAGATTGAGGAGGAGGAGAGTGTTGGAGGTGACAACGATGAGATGTGGGGGGAGGAAAGCTCACCCGCCCACAGTGGAGGAAAATTTCCCACCAACAGTGGCATTCCCTTTAGGGTGTCAAAATATTAGGGGCGTTAGGCCTAGGGTCAAAGTAGAAAACCAATGCCCAAATGGGATTTTCATCAACAAGCGCCAACACACAAAGATAAACTTACATATCACACCTTATGACATTGTGATACTGTGAACCTCCAATATGCTCTTAGCCCACCCCGTGGTTCACTCTCCAGATAGGGAAAAATAGAAAACGGTGTGACACCACACTGAATAGTACGAAGCACCCAATTCACTACAAAATTGTGTCGCACCTCTCTGTCGTTCCTTGAGCCAAGTTCAAGGACCACTACAAAATCCAATAACAGTAACACGGATTCATGAGAAGCAATTACATCGATCCACCCACTAAATCATGTGATGTCACTCGTTGATTTCCCAGATCCGAAGGTTGAGCTTAGGTAACCTATAGTATGGTGAGTATGGTGCCACACCACCAGACGCCGCCAGACGAAAGCAACCCCAAGGCAAAAGCGCCAGTCCAATTATTCAGCTGTAACGGTAAAGGGCAGGGGAGGAGAGAGATAGCCTAAGGTGATTGGGATGACCAGGGAAGGCAAGGTTACCATATGATATCACAGTACTTGGACCATGGCAAACATGGCCTACTCGTGGGGTATGAAAGCCATGCCCTGGACCCTGAAGAGAAGCGACCTGTCACTGGAGAATCAAAGATTTGGGGCAAAAAAGTCTCTTCGTGCTGTACAATACCTTCCAGTCGGAATCTTCTGTTCCGTATATATCAGTTATTCACCAGACAGCGTTCACGCAAAAGCTTAGCTCAAGGGATTAAGCTACCCGACATCCAGGACCGGGTACGAGATATCATATTTTTACAAATTCTCACTCGGAACATCAAACATCTCAATTTGTCAACCACACACTTTCCCCATAGCAATCCTTCCCTCTCTTCCCAAACACACCAAGCTCCAGACTATTTTCTATACCGAATACATCAAAGTTCCATACCCCAACTGATCATACCCACCACTGTTCGGACCATAATCCCCACCACCACCCTCTGCCCCACCTCCAGCAGCCCTAACCTTCTCGGCGTACAGTTTAGTGTACGTGACGTTCTTCCCCATTGTCTTGCCATAGCGGTTATACAAGAGCTCCCAGATCGGCCTCACGCCGCCCCTGCTATTATTACTAATCACCCTCTGGGTAACGTCGCTGTTGACGTACGTCGTATAGGGAACATCGTACCCGAGGTTGAACTTTGCAGCGTATTCTGACCCCTTAAGGATGCGGTTATCGAGATACGAGAATAGATCAACGCCCTGATTGCTCGCCATCTGCGCAAAGATTCCGAGCATACCGATGACAAACATGGTATGTCCTTGATCTCGCCCCGATTCCTGCAGCTGACCCAAGTCCTGCCCGTCAATATCAGGGTAGATCTTCCAAATAGTCTTGTTAATAGCGCCATTTCCGCCACCGTTGTAAAAGTAGTCGATCGCCTCATTGAACATGGTCTTATTATCAGTCACGACGCCGATCGCAAGGATATTATTGAGGTTGCAAAGATCCCAGTTTGCCCAGTAGTGGTCTACGGCAGCGCCATTGTGGTTGACCAGGAAATGGTGGCTCATCGGGTAGAATATGTTGACGAGCATCCCCTTCGCAGCTGCAAACCCCGTCCAGGCAGGGTAGCAGCGGAGTATCTCGACAACGTTGGCAATCTGGTACCCGTAGATCCCCGATGCGAGGAACCTGTCGCCGGAGCCGCCGACCATTTTCAACGTGCCCGACCACGCATCGATGATGGCGGCGCTCGCATTGGCGTATTGCACGTCGTTGGTGACCTTCCAACGCAGTGCCAGAGCGTACGCCGCGGCTATGTCGTTGTAGAGCCCTACGTAGTTCTGACCCTTGGGGTTGACGCCCCTGTAAACCTCCGGCACCGGCGATGCGACCCAGCTGGCTTGAGCGTGTCGGTTCGCAACGAGTTTTTGGTAGCCAGCGTACCAAGGGTTGGTCTTCGTTTCAATCCTTGAGGCTACACGGGTGAAGTCTGCTGCCGTGTGGAGGAGGCCTGGGTGCACAAAGGCACTGGCTGGCATGGAGAAAGCCGAAGCGTATAAAAGGAGTAAAGGCCGCATTGCGAATGGTATGTGCGATTTCGAGTGAATCTTTAGAGAAAAAAAGGTTCAAGTAAAGGCGTCGGGAGCCTTTATGTTGGCCTTATTTTAATGCCCTTGATGGTTTTGATATACTTACTAGCGACGAACTACGGTTCGTTGTACAACTCCCTTTTCTCCGCAATAAAAGCAGCCCAGTATAGTTTTATTCCAGGACCCTTTCCACACCCGCCCAGGGATCCACCACCTGGGACTCACTAGCCTAGCGGAACAAAATCCCAAGTTCCGCACAAACGAGATTTAATTCCATCGCGCGCATTGCTCCTTGGCACATATACCAAGAGAAACATCGGTGTATACTCCTATCAGGTTCTACTAAAGGGTTCCACGCGCCGTGAGAACCCGCTCTTAGGTGTCGGAGTTGCCTTTACTAGTAAGGTCCGACACTTTTCCGTTTTTCGGGGGGGGGGGTCTGAGGAGGTTAGTTTTCGAAGTGTTTTCGACCTTATCCAAGAGAGGGAATTTTGGACGTCAGGTAGAGTACAAGTAATGATAGGGACTATGGTACTGTAGCCTAAACCCATGCAAGGAATTAGGATGACAGAAATCAAGCCATTGGTCTGACATGGGAAGGTTTGAGATTTGTCTTGGGGGGGGCAGCTAGCCGCTCTTAGCTGTTTACCTTCCTATAATGCTACATTAGGATAATTCAGTAGCTACGGGGCACGGTTCGCTAGGGGAACGAAAGTGGAATACTTCCGTAAGCCCTATCCCAATTTTACTCCAGGGATTTAGTAACCGAGTCTACTCGAGTATTCGGTGTTGCCATTGATAAGTATCTGTTGGTCCTGATGACGAAATTACCAAAGTTTCTTCACAACTTGAAGTTTCATGAGATCCGAGGGATTGATAGCCGTTATGATCTAGATGGGGAAAATACACTCATCCCAATTAGCCCCCTAACAAAATCTTCGCCCTCTGTTTCTTCCTTCGCTACTTTCTCAAAACCCAATATTTTATTCCATTTTTTTTTTTTGGTGACCACACTAGGATTTAGGCTCTATATTCCACATTAAAAGTTCACCCCACTAGATTTTGTCTTCTAGGAGGTGTTCAAAGACGAGACACTTTCTAGGCGGGTACGATATATAACCCCCCAACTTATGCGGGAAGAGGCGATCTTCGGTTAAACTAAACTCTTTACTCGTATGATACTGGTAGACGTCTCCCGGCCAATACTCCGCCACTAATATTACTACCCAACCCACACCTATCCCGAAACACACGCATTTTAATCGCGAAAGGGGTAGTTTACGAGTACAATAGTCATGTAGATTAACGCACATTATTTCTTTTTCTTTTCTCCAAAAGAAAAAAGGGTTTTTATCCGAGGGGTCTGCCTATGACCAGGAAAACAAGGCTTAAGAGTTCCCCACGTAGTTCAATGAAAAGACCGTTCTGAAGGTCTTAATGGAGACGGGGGAAAGAGGTGCAAGTTCTGGCGCTTAGTGTTCGGTTTAGGGCCGAGAAATGCCCTTAGATGTAGAATTTTAGGAGCGGTGGGTGATGTATAGAAGAAAGCATGATATCCGGAATTCCGGTGGAAGATAATTTGGGACCTTGGGTTTGGTGCGCAAAACCGCTACCATTTGTTGCTACTGGAGAGGAACTTTTAGACTAATAATTTGATCTCCCCCGCCTAGCTAAAGTACTCGTACAGTACTTGCGGCAAACGGTAGTCTGACGCTGAACTCGGGTACTGTACTACAGTTGCACCCGGCTATAAAGGAACTCTTTATACGGGAAACCTCGCTATTACGGACGGACCCTCTGGGAATTTACACCCCTGCTCTCATACAGTTGGTCCTCGCTACAAGGGATTTCTTCCAAAACCTCGCTATAACGAACGAAAAATCCGGAACTCTTGGCGTTCCCCATAATTGGGTGCGACTGTATGTCTGCCACGCCGTACCGAAGAGAGCAATTTTAACCCGCCACGTTTCAGGCACCGGTCTACTACATATCCCTTGGGGGGGTCTGAAACAGTAAAATTCGTAGCCAGGAACACAGTTCCTATTTGGGAAGCATTCGTGTATTGTGATTTGTTAGAAATTAGTGGTTGTTGTGATGATGAGTCATCCACACGCTAAGAAGCAGATATTTATTACTCCAAACAGCGAGCTACTGACCGATCTGGAGTGAGTGTGCCTGGCTACGAATTTTACTGTTTCAGACCCCCCAAGGGATAACTCTCATCTATAAGATTTAATACGGTATCATACCAGGATACCACCCACAGCCCTCTGCTACTCGGAGTCCTCCAATGATCAACCCTCATGACCCACCCACTACACGAGGTGAACTTCTAAGCGATCCCCATACCGGTACTTCATTCTTAAACCCTCATATTCCCATTCCACATGTGAAAGCCTATCATATCATATGATAATTATCATACCTTGCCAGTCTGTGAAAACCCCTGGAGAGCTCATAATAAACCCCACGATCAGCATGCACCCTCCCCTACGAAGACCCTTAAGGGCCAGAAAGTACCAACCCCGGCACTCCCCCTTAGCCAAGCAAACCCCCACGTTTCCAGAAACCCTCTAATATTGCTGGGCTCAATGCTCACGACATCCCCCATTCAAGGCAAGGTAAAAAACGCTACAACAGTACTCGAGTATAATACCTTACCCCCCCCCCCCCAAGGAAAGCACAGTAGCTCCCTGCCAGCACAGTAGTATCGCAGGGGTATCTTGAGTCTTGTGTAGAATTTTGAGGGACCTCGCCGGCAGTACTCGAGTACACTACTATGGTTTTCACAAGGGTAGTCGGTTTGCCGGTCCTTCAGCTTTCCTGACCCTTCCTCCCCCCACACAATCGCAGGGGTTTAGGCTGGCCCCCTAACAGGGCGATGCAAAGTCCATTGCTAAAAGAAGGAAAGTGAATTGTGGGAAACTGCGATGGAAAAAATGATCTTGGGGAAACCCCAGTACTAGGGCATACTCGGACAATACAGTAAAATTTACCCTACCATAAATTCTAGGCGAACTCGACTCGCCGCTATACTTCTTAAGGCAGCCACAAGTTCTCTTAAGGCCCAATCCTATGGCAAATGCGCTTTTCTAGCGCCAGTAAGTGCCATACGGGGAATACCGGTAGGTCGAGTTTACCCAGAATTTACGGCACTATGTCACGGTATGATGCTAAGAGGATGTTGGCGCGGCGTGATTATGATTTGGAATCGAGATTTGGCTAATTCAACAAGCATTCTGAACTCTTGAATCGCACCTGCCTGAAAACATCACGCTGTGCCAAATACTCCCCCCCAATTTCGGTTGTGATTTCGCTTATTCATGTGACTTGTAGTACTTAAAATAATAAATTATACTTGTGCGCAAATTAAGTTATGGTGAAACAGGCATTGGATTTTGCTAAGTTTTTTTTTTAGTTGATAATTATGCACCATAAATTAATTTGCACCCAAGTATGATACAAGTAACAACATTATTAATAAAAAAAAACAAGGTTGAACTAGGCTTAAAGAACAAACATTGAACTTTTGACTGATCCTCAGATTCATCAACCAAGCACTTATGATACCATAATATTAACTAAATCCACCATCTGGGATCGGGGGCCTTGTCTGCTTGTATCCCCCTGGGGTGTGCGCAACGGGAACCACCCTCCTAAACAGCAATAGAGTTAGCAGTGTAGCTTAATAGAATTGCGAATACCAGTTAATGTGGTCTACCACGTTTCGCTCGCTCAAGCTATACAGGGTCTGAAATACACTATTCCTTCTCTAGGTGTTTTGTCTCTGATTCCTGAGATTAACCATGGTGGATTTAGGGAGCTTTTACGATATTACCATAATAATAATTATTATTGTTAGATTTATCTTTAGTTGATTTTTAATCACACTCTCATCCAATCCCTATCATACTATTTTTCTCATTAAACTCCCGAAACCAGAAATTGAAAACCCACATGATGCCCTGATCCCCTGATCCCAAACTGCGATTTCAAGCCAGCTCCGAAAACATCTTTTATTAATTTTAAAAACATAATTTCAAATTCATCACGGTGCGCCAAACATCCACCAAGCTTTAACAGCCATCAGCCGTGCTATTCTTGAGAGCGAGTCAGGGTTAAGGTCCCTTAGTACTAAATGATTTGAGGGCAAGATAGTGCTAGTGGAACCGCAAATCAATCGAATATCATACCTGGCTTTATCTTAGAAACTTCACGAACCCCTCTGATATTGTGACCTACAAAGAGCAAGTATAACTTCCCCCCCCCGGAACTGTCTATATATAGCCTACTAACACAGGCAACTCCAGCTGCGACGCGGTGCGAGGAACAGTTACAACAAGACCGCCAAACATAACAGTAATATCCGATAAGGATGCAAAGAGAATGTAGTGGCTACCCCCACGAGTGCCTCAAAACAGGTACTGTACCGAGGTGTGTACAGTACTGACCCACTGTACAACGTGGGAAATTGGCTTCCGAAAACCAACGAGTTTCTAGAATGGAGCAATATCACAGGGAGAGGCGACTAGGCCATCTTGTTTTGCCGCGGCAATCGCGGTGTAGGATTCAATCCAATATATTATACCGGAGAGATATATCTCAAGTAAGAAGTGCCATGTCCCCAAAGGAGAAGCTGGCACCACTATCAACCTGCAGCATCAGATCCCTAATGATTATAAGCCTGCGCAGCACAGTTTGTGAGAGGGGTATCACCATTGCGATTTCTTAATGAGGTTCCCTGGTCGAGGGAAGTGCAGTCAACAACAAACATATTAGGAGCCATCCTAAAGCACTGAAGAAGTTGTCTAGAAGAGGAGAAGCCCATCACACGTGCGTCAAGTGTTTCGAGAGAGGAAATGCTCAGCTAGCGAGGCCCAGACTCCCAAGCTTGCGGGAATACTAAAGGCGGCTACTTCTTCGGTACAGTGAGCGCTCACATGTATAGATACATTGGACGAATAAGCTTAGAACAATCGGCGGGAGGTTCTTGAATCACTAGGGGATATCATATCATTCGGGAGTCACCAAGCACGAGTATTCCCGACCGGTAGGGCCATGTCTAGGGGAAGCCAAGAGATAAATATCAGCGAGGCTGCTGTAACACCCGTTAGTCCGGGCGGGTGTGGCATTTAGGAATATCTAGCGATGGGGTTAGATAGGGACGATCCCGATACAATGGATGATGGCTTAAAAGCGGAGATCGCGAGGATAATCCCGGACACAACCTCGCAGATGTGAGGAAGAACTTCCACCTTCCCAATATAAGCATGGCTTATTCGCTAAAATTAGGTTCCCTATCCCTGCTTATTTCGTCCAAGATCGATGCATTTTGGCGGGAGGAAAAAGGTTTAGAACATGACTCAGAGCGATGGCTTATGGGATGCATCCAAGGCAACTCTAGTACAAATCAAAACGTAGAAGAAAAGCAAACCCAGACTGGGTATGGAAGCTCCGTCTAATTCACCTCACTTGGCAAGAATATCTCCCGCAGGATCCTATTCTGCTCCGGAACCCCTACTTGGTGATGGCTGAGGTTTGCTTAACCTACCTCAGCTTCTAGTGCTCCTATGGCCTTCTGCCTGCACTTGATCTCATCTAGCAAGCAACCCATTTGATTAGATGTGCAACTTTCCCTGGGCAACATCCGCTAGAATGGTAGTCACGAAAAGTGTAAAATTACTAGTACTGGAATTCCTCAGCGATTGTGATAAGAATTTATCCCCTAACCTATTTCTTCGTCAAGACTCGGGAAGGTCAGACATTAGTGGGGAGTCTCCCCTTCGCGGGTCTACAGAGCTTCACAGTGCCGCATTTTGGAATCGTGGAGATAATGGTTGCTCTAGGGGAAATAAGGGAATGGGACATGAACTCAAGATTTCCGAGGTCACTACAGTGATCGCATGAGCAGTCAAAAAGGACATGAGTGCATTGTAAACTCTTCTATAAGCCGGAGAGATGTCAACCTCCGCACGGAGGATAACAATGGCTGAGCACCAATCTCGTGGGCTACCAAGAACGGGTGTCAGGGCGTAGCAGTGATTCTCCTGGAGTCTGGGAATTCCAGTCCCAATATTGTAAACTATGCGAAACAGGCTACAATTGCATAGGAATTTGAGAATCACAACGAGGGAATTCCGATATTGTCATGGAAGCGCATGGTTCTCAATTCCGAACGACCAGTCGACGATAACTCAACCGAGCCCTCCTCTTCTAACCAATCCGGTCCACCCTCACCTCTAGTGAGTGCGGGTTTATAGGTTTCGATCTTCTCCGCTGCTAAAAAGCCCACAAACCTCCCCCCCCGGCACACTATGGGAACCTCCAATACTGCTGTTAATCACTACTTTGTCCACACCTCCTCCATTTTGCCTTCTGGGTCCTGCCGCGTTCATTTCCCTTTGTCCGTGACCAAACTCTACTATCATCCAACCTCTGACTGCGATAAGTAGGACGGGTTATTCCTTTATGGATCTAGACCAAACAGTACATATTCACCGCTTTAAGTAGCCTAGAATCAGAGTAGGGCAACTCATAAGGATCTTAGGCCATTTAATAATTACCTTCCATTTTGTCTGATCTGCTGTTCTACCTCTACTTATATCCTATTGCGTATCTATCCCTTATATTATTTGGAGTTTTTTCCCCCTCATTACCCCCCCCCCCCCGCGCGCGGCCCCCGCCACCTAGTTAGAAATACAAAACCCTTAAATTACCAACACCAACACCACCAATCGAAGGCCAGAAGCTTACATAGAAGCAGAAGCAGCTATGACGACCGTTGGTGACCATGAGGAGGACCTTCCCAATATTCATACATCAAGAGATAATCCATCCCATAAAGCTAGAACTCATTCCAACCCTACCACCAGCACCGTAGCAATAACCATTAACCCCCCCCAAGAAAACCATCATCAAATACAAAATTTCCCACCCGCACACCCTACTACTATACCACAACAAGAACCTCGGAATCCGATCCCAAATACCACTACATACTCGATATGCTCCTTGGTCCGTGCCTGCGCCCGTGGCGCACGCTACCCCAACCACCTCGGGTAAGATCCTGCCAGCCAACGTACAGAATTAAAATTCCTAATACCGCCACTTGCCATTTCCCCTGGAAGTCAGAAACCAGAAAAAAAACCTAACTCTAGCCACCGTAGTGTCTACAACGCATCCAGATTCTCCGGGAAATTTGCCTTCAGTTACCAGGCTAGATTCCCACTGTGGTATGATAGGGTGTTGTATGCTACTGGGTTCAGGTTTTGAGTTCGCTGGTAGTGGGGTAGTCGAGTGATTGATTATGAATAAAAAATTTTCTGAGGAAATAATACTGGGGCTTCTAACAGCAGTGTGACTCGAGTGGGTTGGTGATCTCGATTGGTCCGTTTTTTTTGGTTAATACTTCTCTTTCCTATCCAATTGGGTTTTCTTTATTTACCGCGAACTAAACAAGCACCCCTATTCCATCTATGGCACTAAAAGTAGTACGTCCCGGAGGTGTGGTAGTGCGGCTAGCTCCGCCCCGCTAGTCCTGCGGCGCATCTGTGAGGGTGTCTGCTGGAAGTAAATCTGGAGAAATATGCAGTACCGTATTATTGTGAATCTTCTAACTTAGTCTGTAAGTTCTGCGGATCATGCTGCACATATTGCTTAGTGGAACTGTGGCACGAAGGTGTATCATAGTGCATTCGTGAAAAGTGAATTAGGGTTGGTCCCGGGACTACCGGATGCCACAGCGATTTTTCTACGATACCGTACATATAAGGGAGCATCCCACCCACTATATTGATAAGCAGCAAATCTTGTCCAACCTTTCCATCCAGCGGCCAGTTATTTGAAGGAGAATACCAATAATTAACAGAATTCTCAATCTCCCACCGGCAGACATGATTGCCTAGCTGCTCCGGAACTTGTAGTGAGATATATCTAGCAACTCGGTGCCGAGTAATATTATGTCTAACGCACAAGGAATTTCAGGCAAGCCTTGCTGCCAATCAAACTCCTTAACTGTGGAGCCCGTGAGTTTGGGAACTTTAGATATCCACCTGGAATGACAATCACCTGTTCCCCTTTGCTAATACGTTCTAGGATAGAACTCGCACATACGATACTAGTAGGCAGATACACGTGTAAAAGCACAGTTATTCAATACTGACGGATGGGAAGTGGTCAAGTCTCAGGCCGCTGCTCCCCACTTAGGACTGAAACCACTCCCGCAAGAGATGCTCCAGTCGGCGGTAGGCGTGGATAGATCGCAGAGTTCTGGGGAGCTCCTTTGCTTTGACGAGAAATAGTAAGCACTTCAACGCTTACTAGGCATGTAACGCACCTTACAGTTCCGTATACTCTTATGCTGTCCAGCCGCGGGGGGGAAATCAGCGAGGACCTTTGTCCACCGAGGAGGCGCCTATGGATTTGTGGGATGGTTATGAGGTTTGATATGATATGTTCTGTAACAACCAAGTATAGAGTCCATAGTCCCATCTTGTGCCGGAATTTTTTGTTTACTCTCCTCGGGTTGAGCAGGCAGCCATTCGGCCTGGCGAGCTATGTAAGGACCTATTCGAATAATATATAAATACCGATACTCATGAGATTTGGAATCCGCGCAAGACGGAATGGCTCATGGTAGATCGGAATCTCAAGCATTTTGTGTTTAGCGGCACCTAGTACTCGATAAAACTATGATATATAATTTGCTGAAATTTTGTGATAAAGAGCTCAGGCTTAAGGCGAGATGTATCTAGCTCAACCAAACTCAGATATCTAATTTATCATAGCACCACCGACTTGGTATATGGCTCTCATAGCTAAAAACAACTATATCCACATAGGTAGGTTGACTCCCGCCTCACAGGCATCTCCCAAATTCGGCTAAAAGGTATGGTATTGCGCTCGCTTTTGTATGATAGCTAGAAAATTTCCCTCCAGAGGGAGGCCTTCAATATCAGAGGTTGCGAGAGATATGACAGGGATTCCGATCCAAAAAAAAAACATCTAATCACGCCAAATATTGGGATTCTCAGAGATTGTTACATAAGAAGCTCCGGCTCTAGGTTGCAGCCTTCAAGAACCCTCAGAATATTTCTGCGTCCAAACAAGCCCTACTTTTGTTTTGTTAATTCAGATAGTCTTGTCTCCAACGGGGCTGTCGTTATTACTTGAGTATCATACCGGTAGCACAGTCCTGTACTGCACAGTACTAGTACAAGCACAGCAACGTGAAAATGGGAGGCGGGCAAAAATAAAATTTAAGCCCACGAAGGCAGGGCAAGTTAACGAAAGAAACACCAGTTTGTGATCTCTGTTCGTGAACCGCTAACCCACCTGTACTCGAGTATGTGCTCTTCAGCTTATCAAAAAATGTGATCTGACCACCCGATAATCCCTCTAATCTGATTTCTTTCTTCCTCCCGTCATACACCCGACAATAGCCAGACATCCCTAACAAGCCGGGTGGGATGGAGGGGAGAAGAGAAATGGAATCAGCAGATATCTAGAGTGAGGTGTAATTGGGCCAAAGTCTCAGGCCAGCTACACAGGAAGTGGATCACTTCAAAACTCCCATGAGGTCTTGAGGGGCCTACGCTATCCACATAGCATTCCCCTTGAATGAATCGGGAGTACAAGGTCGTTCCCCTATGCCTACCGCCCAAAATTACCGTACGCTTTCTCCCATACCTGCAGAGTCAGGCAAAAGAATGCGGCAACTCAAAAAGGAGGGAGGAATGAAAGCAAGGAAGAAAGGAAAATTTACATACAAACACCTAAATCAGCAAAACACTACGGTACTCGAGCAGTGAATCACAGTGAATCAAACCCCACGGGAGCAAGTGACACTCTAGGTCTCGAATAGGGCCTCTCTCCTTAAAATGCACAGTCTTGAGGGTGGAAAGAAATGTAGAGAGTGAATGCAGTAGCACATTCGTAGACCAATCATGCAACGACGAGAGCCATCACCGCTTTCATCTGACAAACCTCTCAACAGTATCATACCTAAACCACGATAAAGATCTATGACGGAGTAAAATGGAGAGCACGGGGAATACAGTAACTTATTTTCTTAAAAAAAAAACCCCCAAAATTCTATATCCGTGGTGTAATGGTAAGCCCGAAAACCTCCTCCCCTCCAAGAGCTCGGTGCCTAGATTTACAAGGTTTCTGGGCACGAAAATGTAAGCCAATAAAGCTTAGAGAGCGAAACAAAAAAAGCCACAAATTGGGTTTTAGAGAGTGGTAGTAAAACAACATTAGGTAAATTAATCGTTCGGCCCAACTCCATCAGAGTTGTGGAGTGGATCTTCCTCGAATTCGACTCATGGTAGAGTAGGGAAACTCGGGGAGGCGGTAAATTTCAAGCTTGGCGAATAGTTGAGCTTTCAGAGAAAGGTACTGGAAACAGTCTTCTTGATTATCAGGCTCTTCAGGTGTTGCAGCCGGCGATAGTCCACCGAACCAAGACGAAGAGACACACCCCAGCGCATGTTGGTGGTGATACAGCGCTTGTTTCCATTCGCTTGCACGCGAGATAAGGAGTCACCACATGATATATAACACCAAGCAATAACACCCGCTCGAGTAGCAATGGGGCGACGTTCGTGAACACAACTGCATCGCATGCCGTCCAGACCTAAACAGAAAAGCTTAATATACAGAAAGGCCAGGACTCGGCGGTATGTGACAACGGTCATGTTCATAAGCTCCAACCCACGACCCGAGGACCGTAAGAGTACGTACCGTACCGTACTCGTAATGTCGAAGCGTTTTTAGAAAATATTGCTATTGCATAACACCAAAAATTTGCTCTTTTGCCAGGATCTGGATGGTATGTAATAGCAGTTCTTTTTAAAAACGCTTCGACACCACGAGTACTCGAGTGGCCCCCGCAGCCAGAAAGCAACCGCAGCCGGATCTACGATAGCTGTGCGAATTTGAAAATTATCTCTTGCATAAGCGCCCGAGTGTGATAGGATGGGTGAATTTATCGAGAGTGGGGTAGGGGGGGTATGCGGTATCTACCGATCAGATGAAAATTTACTCTTACGGTAGCAAGCTTCAGATGTGCATGCATGAATGATCAAGTTGTGCGGGGTTAGCTGAACTCCAAGATTTCACGCCGACAGTTTTACACTGCGAGAGAAAGGTAGTCTCTAGGCCCCCCAACTCATGACATTAACCCAACATCTCCGTTTCTTCTATTCTTTCTCGCCCGGTCGGAAATTATCTTTCCAAGCATCAAAGAACACAGTCAATTCGCAGCTTCCACCAATTCACCAATCAACCGATAAAATGGGCAATCGTCAATCGAGCACCCCCTCTAAGGATCATTCATCGCCGGAATGGTATGCTACGGGAATGTTGCTTGTGTAATATAATGTATTGGCGCTTCTAACCATCGGTGCCAGTAGCGGTGCTTCTAGCTCTACCGCCCACAGCAACATTCAAGGCCATCATAGCGGCAACTCCCACTCAAATAACACCTACAGAAACATCACCATTAATTTGAATCCCGGGGATACGAACCCGTCCCCAAACCATACCGAAATCTTACGATGCCTATACACGTCTAGATACGAGTCGCACCGAGCTCGGGTTCGTGAGCCAGTCGAGGGAACATGCACCTGGGTTACCAAGCATCAAAAGTATCTAGACTGGTCGAAGGAAGAAGCATCAGCCCTCCTCTGGTTATCGGCGGACCCAGGTTGCGGTAAATCGGTCACAGCTTCATTCCTCATAGCTCACCTGAAAAGCCAAAGGAACGCAACGGTTTGCTATTTTTTCTTTAAGGACGACAACAAGGAACAGAAGACCGCGACGTTCGCTCTCTGCGCCATATTACACCAGCTGTTTGTACAGAGAAAGCCCCTCAGTAAATATGCCGAGGAAGCTTTTAATGCTAAAGGCGAGAAGTTTGCGGAGGAGGTGGATACATTGTGGAATATTTTGGTTACGGCGGTGGCCGAGGGCGGGTGTGGCGATGTGATCTGTGTGGTAGATGCGTTGGACGAGTGCGAAGAAGAGACTCTGACTCCGCTGATCCGTCACATAACCAGTCTCCCTGGATTGCAGACTTCCAATATACCTTTGAAATTCCTCGTTACAAGCCGCCCGTACCACAGAATCGAGATAGAACTTAACTCGAGGGAAACGACAATCCGGTTGAGAGGGGAGGGTGAGATTAAAGCCATTACAGCTGACGTTACCCGTGTTATAGATAAGGGTATTCAGAGCCTGGAGTCAGTCTGGGAAAACCATGGAGGCCTAGAATATTTACGCGAGCTTCTTCGATCATCAGCTGATCGGACCTTCCTTTGGATTTCTCTCATCCTCGAGTTATTACGGAATAGTGTGGCCGGCTCCCGGGAGGAATTGATTGACATTGTCTCTACTGCGCCGGCTAGTCTCGAAGAATTATACAACAAGATTCTTTCCAAAAGCGCAGACTACGATAAGGCCCGCAGGGTGCTGAATATAGTGGTAGCTGCTGCAAGGCCTCTTACGCTTATCGAGATGAACAACGCACTTACTGTTAGACGGGACCCTGAGTCAATGAGAGGCCTACAAGGCGATCTTTACCCTCTATTTGAAAAGACAGTGAAAAATTGGTGTGGGCTTTTCGTGCGGGTGATTGATTCAAAGATCTACCTTGTCCACCAAACCGCAAGGGAGTTCCTCATTAAGGGATCTTTGCCGAGCCAGGGAAATTGGCAGTATACACTATGTCCCTCGGATTCTAATTTTATCATGGCTGACATCTGTATTTCCTATCTCTCACGAGAGGATTTTGCGGGCAGCCCAGTAGCTATGGACACCCACGGCGAGGTTTTAAGGGAGGCGGTTAATGACTATCTTGGGAAATACTCCTTTCTCGATTACGCAGTTCGATACTGGGCAGATCACTTTTGGGATTCGCAGAATAAGGGGATGGAGTTATTCGAGTTTACACGACAAATCTGTGGAGCTGGATCTAAACACTGCATGGCATGGTTTCAGGTGTATTGGTTCAATAACTGGGAGGATTATGCATTCCCCAAGGATCTCACACATTTAATGATAGCATCGTTTCTTGGTCTGGGGACGGTAGTTGATCGGCTATTGGAGGAGGAGGGAGGAGATATCAATGCTCGTTCCAAACTATACGGCACGGCATTAAACATAGCAGCTATCCAGCAAGACGAGGCTATAACCAGAAGGCTACTGCAGAAGAACGTCAAAGCCTATCTCTGTGAGAAGGAGTATAACATCATGCATGTAAGGAGGCCTCTCAGTTTGCAATGAGTAGTGCCTAACTAACAATAAATCAACCTTGTTTTACAGACGGTATGTCAATTTGCAGTATTCAGAGCTAGAGCTGATTGAGAACTTGTTTTTCCATTACAGAAGGCAAGTAGAAGCCCCGGATCATGTCTATTGTGTGCTGTCGTGTTACTGACACCAGAGTCTTCGGCACCATAGAGAGTAAGTGAACTGCATTAGGAATGTTGGCAATCATTATGGCTAACTCGGGATTGCCGCTTGAGCGCAGAGTGTAAGTTAACATTTCCAATACTAGTGGATAAGAGAATAAAGTTTACTGATTTGCGGGGAGATACAGGAGGTACGGGATCCCGTATGACGATGGACACGATCATGCTCGAGCACCTCAAATTTTATGCTCGAGCATGATCGTGTCCATCACTGGATCCAGTAAATGACTCTGATGACGAAGGCGACGGCTAATTACCGAGCTGGGGTGCCGTAGCTTGTGCGTAACTGGATCAACCGGATTAAAGCTACGAGGAAATTGCTGACCTCTGGCTCGCTGAGTGTTGTAGGAGGTAAGTGAACGGGATCAACCACGGTTCTGGGACGAGGCAATTGCTGACCTCTGGCTCGCTGAGTGTTGTAGGAAGTAAGTGAATGGGGTCAACCACGGTTCTGGGGCGAGGCAATTGCTGACCTCTGGCTCCCTGAGTGTTGTAGATTGTAAGTGAACGGGATCAACCACGGTTTTGGGGCCAGACAATTGCTGACCTCTGACCCGCTGAGTGTTGTAGGAGGTGAGTGAACGGAACCAACCACGGTTCTGGGATGAGAAAGTTTCTGATACCTATTCGATATCTGGCTTCTTACTTCCTTCAGGCTGTAAGCGGACGTTCATGCCTGTCGTTTGTCGTTCCTACTTTACTAATATATTTCTCCCGTTGTTACAGATTGTATGTAACCGACAACTGTTAAGGTCCTCGTTAATGCTGCTGATTCCAGACTAACTTCACACTTGCTTCCCACAACAGCGGGTACGCACTGCGAATCCCTATACCGTACCTGTTCAGAGCGCTAACCAATTACTGCTTGCCCGTCTTAGTTTGTATGCAAAACCCTATCCCCTCTTCTGGTGGTTGCCACTAACACCTACCTGACACTATGTCACAGCTCGTTCGTAAATCTCGTTTTCCCTCTTCTCACTTCCACCACTAACACGCAGCGCGCCTCACAATCATTTGGGCACCATAGCTAGTGAGTAATATGATTTGACTACTACTAACCCTATCCTTACAGGATATGTATTAACGTTTCTTATAGCCTGTGAGTCATTCCGGTTTACTATCCCTACCCGCCTCGCATATTATTTTTGACCTCGCGGCAGTTTTGCATCCCAGACACATCAGATTCACACACCTCTCCCGGCCCGGACACGACCTCCTCGCCATCAAGCGCCAGTCTGATCAGTGGTGAGTATTGTGTCATTTTTTTTTTTAAGCGAATACCGGTACTTCAATGTCTTGCTAACTCTGTAAAAGGTTAAACGTCTATTGGGTTATTGGTCGGAGGCCCCCCTTCCCTCACCATGTTTACTGGTGCACAGCCACGCCACCTTTTTCCACACCCTACGCCGCTTTCCGTTGTCGAGGTTCGTTTTAGTAAGGGGTGTGCTATTGGTATTAGGATGTAGGAATTTTCAAGATCCAATTGCAGGTTGTTTATGGTGTTTCCGTCCTATTTATTTTTCATTATAATTATACTGTCCTTTGGTTCAAGAAAACCCTGTGCTATCTAGATCGTCTAATACAACCGTTGCCCTCTGCTCACTATAAATCATTACGCTTTCTTCCTTCCTTGCCTGCTGTGACAGGAATAGACCCTCACCGCCCGGCGGAAACGCGGCAGCCCCAAAAGACGAGCAGAACGTAAAGAACGACGGAAGGAAACTTTACACGCAAAAAAACCCGAACGAGCAAAAACACCAGTGAGCAAAAAGTTACTGTAAAGCAACATCTACGCTCGAGTATGATAGGACCTTGCTAGTCCACCACACACAGCACCATACTGCTCAGGTCTTTATGCATTGCTCCTGCACAGCATTGTACCGTACAGACGATCCCCATACTTCTATCCATTTATCCCCTAACTATCCTACTCTAAAAAAATTAAATTAAATAATAATAATAATAATAAGACCCGTTCGGCATGCCACAAAAATAGCATTCTTCCAACCCCTTACGAACATTTCTCGCCAAAAACGAAAATATATTTAAATTCTCATGATATTAACATGGAGAGTATGATATTCCGGCATATCTCAAAGTGCCCCCCCCCCCCGCCTTCCCATGATACTTTCCCTGTCTCTCTGTCTCTCCCATCACCCTGTTATGCGGATATGACTTTTTTTTCTTGTGATCTATGCTTTATACCAAAGGATTGAATCTGCGGGGGGGAAAAAAAACCCCCCCGCGCTCTTTAAGGGATATATTATAATAATATATATACAGCTAAGCGGCTTTAACGGCTTTTGCCAAAATAGTAAGTATGATAAGTAACACGAAAAGTGCAGATCTATCATACTTGTACCTGGTTAATATTAAACAAAAACCCAACTTGCAAACAAGTTATATAATAACCCCCAGCACCCCCCTCTCTCTCTCTCTCTAATCTTACCAAACTAAGTTAAAGCCCCGCCTACTCGTACAAGTACACTTCCCCAACTCGTACGAGTACCGTAGACTACTGTACTTACGGAGGTATAGCCCCTAAGTATTGTGCATTTTACTAGCAAGTGGTGTTCTGCTAGCAGGGGGTCAGGGGTGAATAGGGTAGTCATCATACTCAATTAGGTAGTCATCATACCCAATTCCATACTTTTGCCCGCACTAGCCGAACACCCCTTGCTAGTAAAATATACAATACTTAGGGGCTATACCTCCGTATACACTCAGAAAAAGCAATATCATAACAACACTACAATAAGTTAGGGGGCGTTTGGCACACCAATTTTGATTTCAAACCATGATTTGAGATCGCGTCTTGGCAGCTTTAACTTAGATTATTGCTTGTAAATTGAGCCAGGTAGAATATTAATAGAACTAATAATCTAAGTTAAAGTTGCCAAGACGCGATCTCAAATCACGATTTGAAATCAAAATTGGCGTGCCAAACGCCCCCTTACTGTAGTATCATAATATTATTTAAAAAGAAGTACAAGTACCGTACGGTACTCATTACTCAAAATACTAAAAGAATTTTACCAAACAAGTTAATTAGACCACAACCAACGAACCCAAATATAATATATATATTATAATATTGTTATAGCAAATACCAACAGAAACACCGACAACCCCACCGCGTCCAGCAAAAAAAAAAACCCTCGATTTACACGATACAAACCCCTCCGCCCGCTCGTTCTGCTATCATACTCTGTAGTCTATCTACTCCGCCCCACATTCCACTTACACACATACACATACACACGATGGAAGTGTAGTATATAATATTATCATAGCAGCCATGATATAATAACCATGCAGCGATTGCAGGAGATACCGCCGACAATGCATCTATCACTGCTCTTATTCTTCTCTTCCATAGTCGTTGGTGCTTTGCTTTGCTTTATGATATCATACAAAATCTGCCATGTATCATACCGTACAAGTTCTAGAGTTAAGAGAGAGAGAGAGAGCCGAGGGAGCACTATAATACCTTATTGTTGTTGATGATGATGATGAGGGGTCCATTAACCCTCTAACTTTAGTTTGTTTACGCTTTCGCCCAGGTTTGTCGAAGGGGGGGGGGGGCAGCTTGGGAAGGATGAAAAAAAGGGAGGACTTTTTCTTTTTTTCTCTTCCCTTCTCTTCTCCTTTCACGCAACGTCTTTTGTATGATAATTATTATTAATACCAGAAATTCTATCAATCAATCAATCAATCAATCAATCAAACTTCGCCTTCGGGCTTTTTTTTTATCACTTCTCTTGTAACTTCTTCCTCCGTGAGCACTGCGGAATAATCATCTATAATATTACTAAGCCTCACATCCTTGAGGTTCTCTCCTCGTTCTTTTTTTTTTTTTTTTCCTACGCAAAGCATACACCCCCGTGTGCGGTGCTCGAGTACTGTACTGTACTGTACTGTACTGTGGCAAGGAAGTATTAGTTCAATTTATTTAATCGCGGATTGGAATTGACAAGATTTAGCGTGGGATATCTCGTGTTGTACTTTACGCTTACTATATATCCCCATGACATCCTACGTACAGTGCAGCACAGTATAGTATACCCCCAGTATGTATTCCCTTGCGCCACGGCGTAGGAGAGGGAATCCGACGCTTCGTGCAACCTGGCTTGAGATGTCCTTGTTCGGTTTCTTTTATTCAATACGCTGCTGCAAGTTAGTGGAATTGGGTCCCTAGGGTCTGATGGATACGTTTTCGAACAAAGTTAATTACACGACCACTTCATCCTCAGAAATAAAGCCCATGTTTAGAAACCAACAACTACCCATGTTTCTTTTGTTTTTGTTTTTCTGAAAGCTAAAAACCGCGTAAGCCATGTAAATAGGTATGTGTAGTAGCCAACCCTCGCTTTTTTAAAAAATCACAGAACCAATCCGGAAGCAAAATGATTCGAGCAAGCGAGCGTAATATGGCGAACCTGGTCCCGGAGAGATATATAATAGCAAGGTATGATATCACCCCAGACTTCCCAAGCCCACCCCCAATTCATCCGTTCATCCATCCATCCGTCCATCCATCAGTTTCTCAGTATCACACTACCAAAAAATCCCCACAACCTCCTCTACCGCCCTTTTGCTGCCGTCACATTGCTAGCCTCTAAACAACAACAACAATCCCCCATCCCCAGTCAGCCCTCCATCCCCCTCCCCTTTGCGAGAGAAATTTCAAAAACGTACCTCTCCTCGTAGCATCCTCCAAAAGCGCCGTATCCACCGCTCCAGCTGGCAAGTGCACGTACCTGACGACACTCCCACGAATGAACACGTTCCGCACGGCCGCCAGGTGCGGGTACTTGGCCTCCTCGAGGACCATGATGTCGTCCAGCTTGATGTTCAGGAACTGGTCGACGGATTTGAGCGTGCCGCGGATGGAGAGGTCGTTCTTTAGCTCGATGGTTACTTCGTGGTCTACGAGAGTTTTGAAGAAGCTGTTGGTTTATTGGTTTGTTTGATTAGTTGATTAGTTGGGGCGCGGGATAAATGGCGGGAAGAGTGGAAAAGGAGGAGAGGGGGGGGGTATGCCTGAAGAATAGCATATTCGGTCGGGTATCGATTGGTGGTAGTTAGTGGTAGGTGCGATAATCGCTGGCGGGGTTGATTCAAGTTGTATGGAATGTTGTCTATCACACGAGTAGTGGTAGGGTAACCAGCAACCCTACCCCCCCCCCCCCGCACTAACCTAATCTATGAATGATGTGGTACCGGTACCATATCATACCGGTACTCAACAAACGGCAACTTATCGCAGAGCCGCAGCGGGGCTCCCAAGGAAAAACTAAGCAAAAGCGAGTGATCAGACGTGCGTTCCCCCACAGTTACGTCGGCAGCCTCAACTCAACTCAACTTGAACCGATCTGGAATAGCTCAAGGCGCTCCAGTCCGATGACAACGTTACAAACCCTCAGCTCACTTCGACCAAATTCGCAAGCTGGCTGGCGGCCTAACTTGATCCCTCCCGCATACACAGAGTAACATTGCATCACGTATATCCACCCTTTCGGACTTTATTTTCATATTTTCATAATATTATCACAATGCAATCAAGTTTTGGGTTTTGACCAAATGGAAAAAAAAAGGAATAGATAAAAATTTCCCCCCATGCAAGTAATTCTCAAAACGACCATCCCAATCATAGCAAAAACCGAACCTTTTTGTGCGGAGAGAACAGGAAAGAAGGAAAAAGGGAAAACAGCGACGAAAAAAAAAAAAAAGACTCAAGAACCAAACGAATGGGGTGAAATAATAAAAGCAGCCTTTATATCATTTTTCCAAAGAAAGTCGCGGGAAAAATCCCTTTACAATTCCATACCGACAAAGATCCACCGATCGCTTGTCACTTCTTCATCTACCACCGATGAGGCCGTTGACGAAATACTGGAAAAGCTGCCACTGCGGGTGTTGTTTGAGGAGTAACTTGACGGCGGCGTAGGAGGAAAAACGATTGGGGCCATCGCTTGAGGACTTGGAATGCTATCCAGCTGCAACCAATGGGAAAGGGTGATGAGCTCGAAACCAACCCATCCAAGGTCGCGGATAAGTGAATCTATGAATGGAGAATAATTAATTAGACAAACATTGATCAACGAACAAAAAAGTAAATGAGACATACGAATCCTATCCGTCTTGCGATCCAAGCAAATCACCAGACGATCACAACTGAAACACTCGCTGGCCAATTCAATAAGAGCGATCAGCCTATTTCACACCGTTAGCACAAAGCTCCTCAAAGTCCGAAAAGCCCGGTGGAAAAAACTCACCCATGTTTCAATTGTGTGCCCTCGACATGCTCAAAGAACAAGAACAAACTCTTCTCAACTCCCTTCTCAGCAACAAACCCCCTAAAGCTTGCACCGCCAACATAATCCCACACCTCAATGAACTGCATCTCCTTCGTGTCAACTCCATTGCTGTAATGATTGTTATTTCTGCCGCTATTAACCGAGATCATCGGGACAGGGACACTCTTCGGATTATTCCCTCCACCAAGGAAAATCCGCCTCATGTCCCTACAAAGTAGTCTCTCACACTCCTTTGCGATGATACTCGATGCCCCCTTACTATGATGACCAGCGGCGGCGCCATTACGACGACCGCCGTTGGAGTAAGGAGGACTTGTCGGATATCCCGAGGAGACCTCAGGAACGCCACTGCGCCCCTGCAAAAAGGAAAAAAACACAATTCAGTGAATGCCAGCGAGAGCAGAGCGATGGGGGGGGAAACATACCGTCCGCGCCGGTCGAAGAGTAATGGAACCCTTGAACACCGGTTGAACAAGACTTGGAGGTGGCGTAGCAGCTAGCGAGAACGGGACGAGCAAAGCCCATATGTTGACGGGAATTATTACTGTAATTACTACTGCGATTACTACTTGTCATCGCCATGATGCTTAATGTTTCCTGGGGTTCTCTTGGGAATAATGGTTGCGTTGAAAAGGGGGTGCGAGGGGGAGGGGATTGAAGGAAGAGTGGAAGGGTGGAAGAGTTGAAAGCGGAGCTGTGAATGTTCGTTTGCTTGTTGGAGAAGCGGGCTGAGTAAGCCAGATGTGAATAAAATGCAGGGAAGGAAGGAGTTGGAGATGGAAGCAAGAGGGAGATAGTTGTGTGGGGAAGGTGGGCAGCAAAGGAATTTAAACTGAATGGAAAAAGCTAGCGACCGAAGGCTCTGCCCTTATCAGAGCACCGGGTTTTAGGATACGGCACTGTACGAGTACTCGAGTACACGGTATCCATAGCGCCCACATCCTGCAGATATCATAGAAACTTGAGCCACCCTATTTGTATCATACTATACCGGTATTACTCGTAGACTATACTCGAGCACCGGCAGTCTACTCGAGCAGAAGGGCCGAATGAAGCAGAAGAGCTATGATATGGTGGCATTTACCGGTATGATACATTACCGCATCATTTTGCCTGCCATATTATCGTGCACGCAATTTGGACAGCGGAGCTGAAGTAACAACTCCAAGGCATCCCACACGCTATCATATCATGCTCGAGTACACCTTTTCAATACCGGCACGATACTCATACAGGAAATGTTACAAACGAGAGGAAAGCCTCACTGCATGAACACAGGCGGGGGTCAATTGAAGGCACAGGACAAACACTGATCCAACCGACCGACCTCGCAGCAAAAAAAGAAATGAAATGAAAAAAAAAAAAAAAAAAGCTCCCGCCCATGAACGATGGTGCTTCATATCAATAATTCTCTTGACTTTCTTTTTTCCGTTTTGCCATTGCATGATATGATACCGGTACTGTACTCGAGCAGTCAACTCTCCCTCCTCGAACGGTTATGATATTAAGAGCGGTTACCCAAAGTACCGGTACCTTATGTATTAGCCCTGCTTTTTTCTGCATCGCTTCGCATTATGATACTCGAGTGCTCTGCTTGGTTCACGTTGCCATCCTTCTTGCATGCATAAACCATCCATCCGTCCACTCACTGCATCCCATTCCATTCACCCAAACCACCAACACCACCATACCGCACCAAACAACCACAACAGACCATCACCATCATAAAATCCCGTTTCCACATCATGAACTGTTCAACCCCTACCAAGAATCCAATCCCCTCTCTCCATCTCCGGCAAAGCAGAGAAATTAAAAACAAAAAATACCAGTATCAAATTCCCGACCTGTGATCCGTAACCCGCATCCAGCCCAACCACCCCTTTCGCAAGTACCTACCAAAACCAGTCAACCACGTGCCCCTCTCCCCACGAGCGAGCCGCAGAATTCTTCCCATCTCCGGTGGGACGACCAGTTCCTCTCCTGGGGATTCGGTTGAGGATCCAAAGCTGGGCCCCACGTGGATACTCGCGAGCACCAAAGAAAGGTCTGGTCAGTTTTCAGATCGGGCCAATCGTTCGGGATGGGGAGGCCGAGAATGCTGCTCATGGACGAGAGAAGGGAAGGAGGGGGGAAGGAGGCCCAAATGACGCAGTTTGTCTTGTTTGTGGGAAGAGAGGGATAAAAAAGAGCCACTCACACATCACTCTACCAAAAGTTCAACTTCCTTGCCGATGATCATGATTGTTGCCGGATGGGGCTGTACGAGTACGGTATGTGGGGGGATAAGGTACTCGAGTGGAGGATTCTTTCCGCCCCGGAGAAACGGGGGTTGTACCAATTTATTGCCTTCGGTATCGGACGGGAATTAATTAATTCGTCAAGACTGACAATTCAGTATTATTTACTGCCGTACGAGTATTCTTGCAAAAAAAAAGCCCACTGGTACTCACCCTCATGCGGATAATCTATACCGCGACAGACGAAGCAAAAGTGCCACACCCACAGCCCCACCATGAAACCAGCTTTCCAGAGCCATTCTCTCTGTTGGTCTCACTTTCCCCTTCCCCGCAGTTCCGAACTGACGGGCTCCCCGCAAGGACCGCAACACAACCCTCCCTCACCTACAGCAGTGATAGAGCAAAAAAGGCACCACTAGTTCCAGCACAGAAATCGAAAGGCGTGCCAGGTCGAGCAAGATATGTATGCTGGACTGGACGTTTGCGATAACTTGGGCAGGAGGGGGAGTGGAGGGAGAGTGGTGAGATTGAGAGGGTTTTGCATAAGATCGGTTGTGGAAGTGCTTTGGCCTGCGTTTCCATGGGCTGGGTACAATACCGGTACTGTAATACGGATAGGCAGTAGGAGGATGAAAGGGGGGATTGTGCTCGAGTATAGCGTGATGGTTGTGTGGCTTTTCATGAGATGTTAGTGACATTTTACTTTACTTACAGCGATTCAGTCCATCTTTCCCTCTAAATGGCAATAATCCCGAATGATCCCTGATGACGATAACTTGTCATGGCGCCACAGGCATTTATCGCCGGGAAGGCCTGCAGGCTGGCGGCTGAACTCGCCAAACTTGATTCCCCCTTCCGTTAGCTCTCCCTCCCCACCAACACAACCCGAAATCCAACCAAGCTCATACCAACCAACCAACCAACCAAGACAACAAACCCAACCTCAGCAATTCATCTACCGGTACTCGAATACCGGTGCCGGTAGTTGTACTTGTGCTGCCTGAATATTTCGCAGTTCTTGATAGCATAACGCCCGGAGCCTCCCTCCCTCCTCCCTATCTCTGCTTCGCATTTATCTTCAACGTATACCCCCCCCCCCTTACTTATCTCTCCTCCACGACAACGAAATAAAACGAGGCCCTTACAGTACCGAAAGAAAGAAAAGGGATGGAAAAATCCCTACAATTCCCCTATTACCTCCTCCCCTCCCTCCCCTTCATCTCCCACCTGCTACCTTCCTCCTCCTCGTCCTCCCCCACCCCACGTGGCCACACCCAAACCCTTCAATGCCGCCTCTGCCAAACCCACCTGGCACCCACGACACACATAATCAGCAAAGGCTTTATGGGCCGCCACGGGCGGGCCTACCTCCTCAACACCCTAACAACCCCGCACATAACCTACTCGCCACCCACCCCCCGCCCACTAGTTACGGGGATGCACACGGTGTCGGACGTCTCGTGCTCACTGTGCGGGACAGTGCTTGGGTGGAAGTATCTTGCTGCCGAGGACCGGGCACAGAAGTATAAGGTTGGCAAGATGATCCTTGAGAGGAGTAGGGTTGAGAAGGTGAATTGTTGGGATGGAGGGGAGCTTCTGGCGGAGAAGGAGGGGGGAGGGGATGGGGGGATGGAGGTGGAGGTTGATAGTGCTGATGAGGATGAATTGGAGGATTTGTTTCTGGGGGTTTGGACAAAGGAGGGGGCGCTCAAAAGACGGAAGGCGAAGAGGGAGAGGGCTGAGAGGGAGAGGGAGAAGATTTTGGGAGAGAGGGGAGTGCATGTTTGATCTATTACGGCTCGGTGGGGTAGAATTTGGGTTGTGTTTACTCGGGGGGGGTTCTTAGCATGCTAGAAGGATTTTATTTATTTATTCCGCCTTGTTTGCTCGAATTTGATGATTGTTTTATTTTTTTTTATTAATCTTTTTAACTGCGAGTTTCTGTCAACCCGGAGATTGGCCCGCATTGGCTGACCCTGCATACGCTTCCACCACCTACCTACCTACCTACCTACCCTACCTACCTACCTACCCTACCTACCCTACCTAACCTGCCTACCCTACCTAACCTACCCACCCTACCCACCCTACCTACCTGCTCTGCCTCACGGCTTCTATGTTCATTATTTACTTCCTGCACCATCAATGCCTTTTTTTATCCATCTCTACCACCGTTATACATGAGCGCCAACAGTTAATCTCGTGACTGTTTGACTCTCACTCATGTACCGGTATCCGCAAGAATAATAAGCTTGTGTGGGTGGGCATGCTATGGAATTAAACCTCCTTCCACATTACCGGTACTCACTAAGTTATATATACCTGAATTCAAACTGTTCATTCACCCCCACGACCTACACCCACCCAATACACCCACTCGGCAAAAAAAAAACCCCCCTTCTTCGAGGAAACGGACTTTTTTCCCATTGCCGGAGATTTACGATGACCTACGGTAATGCTGTGGTGGGGCATCGTACCGGCATTGCGCAATTGAGACATCCGTGCGTGTGTGTTTGTGTGTGTGGGGGGGGGAGTCCATTCATTCCACAAGCAAGGCAAAAAGTGTAATTAATTAATTCCAAACCTTTTCCGGGCGACTCTACTGTACCGCACGCACTGTACTGTACATATCTTCTTCTTCTCCTTCTTTCTTCCCAATTGTATTAACAAAGCCCCCCTCCGCTACGAACCAAGTCAGCAACGTTTCCACATGGTGCGTTTTACTTCCGCTTTTTATTATAACAGATGGGTGAAATTCGTGTTTCCACGTCGATCTTTCGTGGGCCTCTCGGGTACGTACGGGGATACTTTGTCTGTTTGCTTTGTGGTTTATGGCTTGTTCAGTAAGGTTTATGTTATGGATGACCGCTGAGGGGCTTCCGATATAACTCGCGGGCCTAAGGTGTGAAACCCTCGGGGGTGGACTGCGCATAACGGTACCATATCATACATTCTATGATATGTGTATAATGTCGATGTCCGACATTGTTTTTTTTTTATGAATGAATCTTCATGATATCACATTATATAGTTCTATATGCTTCAAGATGGGTTATATATATAACCCTACTAACTATTCCCAATGTTACTCCCCGCGAGACTTGACCATCTGGTAGCACCTTGTAAAGAATGTCCTCTCACTGACAATACTATCATATAATGCACCAATACGTCAGCAGTTTGTTTACACTGGATATATATACCCGTGGAGAGAGAAAAAGAGTGAAGAAAAAAAAAAAGAAAGAACATACCAAACCCCCAAAAGTCCAATCCCTAACCCCCCGGCGCTCGCCAACATCTTTACAACCCCCCCACTGCCACCCTCCGAGACAATCCCCCTAGCAAGTGCTCCAACCCCCAGAGCCGTACTCAAAAACACCCAGCCGGGTAATAGAGCCTCCTTGAACCCTTCCCCCCCCTCCTCCTCTTTCTCGAACCTGGCGAAATACCCCCTCACAAAGCCCACGCTCCACAGAATCCTCACGAGCATGTTGACCCCGTTCGCCGCGACCAATCCGCGCGCGCCCCATCCCAGAACCTTCAGGAAGACCCAGCCAACGGCAGCAAAGCCCAGACTGAAGGCGAACATCCAGGCCGACTGCCCTGCCAGCTCCCGCTCATTTGCGACGCTCTGCACGAACGCCTCTGTGACGCCGTTGATCGCGAGGAGGGGGATGTAATAGCAGAACGCGGAGAGCGTTTCGCCAGCGTCGCTCCCCGCCGTCCATTGCCGGCTTGCGATCAGTGAGAGCGCGAATGGCGCGAATGGCGCGGCGAGGGAGACGAAGAAGGTGGAGAGGAGGAGGTAGAGTTTTAGGAGTGTTTGGAGGGTTGCTTTTGCGGAGGTTATGTTTTCCCTTGAAGGAGTCGTGGAGGAGGAGGAGGAGGAGGAGAGGAGCTTTGCGAAGAGGTTGCGCGAGGATTCTTCGATTGGTTGGAAGAGCATGCGTGCTATTAGTGAGCCGTAGTTTGAGGATAGGGCGTAGATGCCCTGAGCGTGGTTTGTTGTGAAGTAGGTTATTAGCAGGGAGTCGCCCTGGGTTAGGAGGTGCTTTAGGGCGGATTGGAGCCACATGCTTGCTGCCAGGGAGGTGAGGGGTTTGTGGAAGTAGGTTAGGTGGTAGCTTGATCCTCTGGATCCAGAGTTAGCAGAGGCCCAAAAGCTATGGCCCGTGGGTTCTTGAGGGCGTGATTTAAGCCAGCAAGGCCGAGTGACTGGTGGTGAACCTGACCAAGTCCCTCATCGGAAAGACGTATTGAGTTCACCATGTCATCCCTCAAGACCCATCTAGAAACGACTGCCTCAAACCAAACTTCTTCTCTGAGCAGCACGAATCCAGTCCACCTAATAATTATCCCCAATATCCAATATAAAAAAAACTCACCTAGACTCAACCCCCCTCAACCCAACACCCCACCCCTCCCTCCCTCCCTCTCCCCAAAAACACCACACGTAAACCCCCAAAAGCGCAACTGCGTACCCCACCTGCCCGGCCGCAAACCCCAAGGGCCCCACACCCCGCCCCCTCAGCTCCTCCCCAACCACCCCCTTTGCAACCGCAACCGTAATCCCACAGGTCAAAACGCACCTGATGAATGCTGCGGCGCTCTCCGCCGCCGCGCGTGCTTTATACCTCAGGCCCAACTGCGCAAGCGCAAAGTATGGCTCCGCCGCCAACTCGACGATGGTCGCGAGAGCGTAGAGACACACACTCTCGTAAAAAAATGGCTGAGAGGCCGTCTCGCTGGACGCGAAGGAGTGGGCGTAGAAGAGGGATAGTGTCGCGGCAAAGAGGAGGCCGAGCGGGAGGGTTAGGAGGGAGAGGTTTATGACGGTTTGGTGGTGGGCTGCCGGGGTCCCTTCGATTAGCTTGCTGCCAGCCTTAGGAGGTTCGGTAGAAGTAGGCGCGGCGGCGGTGGTGGTAGCGGAAGAGGAGGGTTGGCGTTGTAGCGCTGTGCGTAGCGATTCCCGGGAAAAGTAGAGAATAGATATCATGAAAAGCTCCAGTTGTACCGAGATACCAAGGAGTGAGGGGGAGAGATACTGTAGTAGAAGTTGGTTCACGAGGAAGGTTAGCAGGCGGGAGGCCACTTGTAGGAGAATTAGGAATTTTGCGCCCTCAGCGGACGCAGAGAGGAGGGATTGGCGATTCTCCTTCTCATCCCGTGGAGGTGGTTGTTTGGGCGGTTTTGAGGGCATTGTTGGGTGGGGTTGATGGAGTTTGGAGGTAGAAGAGCTGTCGAATTGCGGGAACGTGTCTACATTGTGTGCGGCTTAAAACAAGGGATTTGTCTAATGTCTAAATACCAGACCTAATTGCTTGGTCCGTGCGCCAGGCAATTTCTGGAAGGGTACTGTACAAGGGTGTATGGCCAATAATTACACTTCACTCAAGCACAGGTGGGCATGACTTGGTTGGATCTCTGACATTGTCAACTAGCCAGTGCTTAGTATCAAACCATCGTATGATACTTGCCCGAACACCGGCACAGTCGAGGAATAGTAATAATCCCAGTCAAGAAAATATCGTGGAAAAAACAAGCAATCCACTAACTCGGTACGAGCAGAATATAAGCACTTATTCCAAGCATTACACCTGCCTGCCGCTCTACCTTGGAATGAGCAACCAACCCGCCGGCCCCACGAAATATCAAATCAATCCCATTTCCAATGACCAACTCTCGATTTATAAAAAGGCGGGAGAAGAAAAAATAGCCACATCCAGAAAGGATATTTATTCCAGATGATACACCAAGGGTTTTTTGCTTTTGAGTTCGTGGGAAAAAAGGAAAAAGAAAGATATTGAAAACCCCCCATGCCCAATTAAACCTTGAAACCACGGCTCCGACGTCTCCCACGGGCACGTTCAAATTTCCTTCCCTTCGATTCGATGTACCTATTCCCCGCCGGGTTCGTCAGCAATTACCCCTCCTCCAATAATGTACCGTAAAATGCAAAGGATGGGAACATACGGCTTCTTGTGCTTGTGGGGACCCATGCCGAAGTGCTTGACAGCCTCACGAGCATTCTTGGGGCCTCTCAGGAGAAGGGTGTTGCTCCCGGTTGGCGCCCTCAACGCAAGTTGGTCAAGAGTAATGCACTCACCACCTGCAGCCTCGATTCTAGCACGGGCAGTCGCAGTGAACCTTAAGGCCGCAACGGAAAGCTTAGGAACCTCCAAGGCACGGTTGTCATCGGTGACAGTGCCAACGACTACAACAGTCTTATCCTGTTTAGGAGCATGGGGGTTGGCAGCATTCTTGATGATGCGGGAAATCGACACGGGAGGGCGATTGATCTTGGACATGAATAAGCGGCGAAGGACAGTCTTGTTGAATGCCGAGTCGGTGCGGCCTAAAATATCCTTTGGTTAGTTGAATATTCTCCAGATGAGGGGCTCCAGGAGATTCGAATTGTTGGACATACGAGACAAGAAGCGATAAAGTTTTACGAGTAGCTTAAGGTAGACATTGTCGGACTTGGGCGCCTGTTTATTGCGGAGCTTCCGTCAGTACGGGCCCCCCTCTCATCCTCCCAACTTTCTCTCTCCTCTGTGACGGAGAAACGAACCTTGCGGTGATGGGTTGGCCGTCTGTGGTCTAGATCGATACTATATTTTCCTTCGTCAGAATCATCGTTCGTAGAAGTTAGTTCAGGAGCAATCAAAGAGTGTATGCTTACCCCATGGTGGTGGTTTGGTCGGAGGGCTGTTGGCGTGCTTGTTAGTTGGAGGAAATTTTCGAGATTGTCAATAGTTCACCCAGTTGGAGAAGATTGCGGCGCACAAATTGGTCGTGGGGACTGTTGGTGGGTGTCAGTTTTGTGGTAGGGTAAACCCTTATCTGATGAATAATGCCAAGATTTCGAACGCAATTGTTCTGGCGCTACGAGTTAGTCTACAGCACTACAATTTATCATGTCACCACAGATATTTGGAGAATGGAATTAAGTTTTGAGAATTAGTTGTGGGACAGGAAAACATAAAACTTGCTCATTCAAATTCCGTTTAGAGTGTGATATAATTATACAGTACAAGCTGCCAGTCCATGCATCGACGGATTATCTGGGGAAAAAAACGGGGAAAAGGTCTTCTCCTAGCCAGACTTAAGAATAGAGTTTAATCTGGCCGATCAACTTGTGTGCCTCCAGCGCAAAGCTAACGGGGGCCGCATTCAAAACCTGATATCTGACCCTTTGCTGACCCTGAGAGACATCCAGCTTCGCACGGCATCTAAAGACGTACGTTTTGCAATTCGCTTGCGAAAACGCATCAGCGAAGGCAGGTCCACCGGATTGATTGAGCTCAACAAGCTCATCCGCGGTCATTCCCATGATCATGGTTCCAACATCATCGAAGCAACTAAACCAAGCCAAGCCAAAGGCATCACTACAAGAAATTGTCATGATATACCTGGCATGTTGTTAATACGTACGGCGATAGAAAAGCTCAAAGGTTCAAAAGGGAAGAATGTTAATTACCTATGCTGACACTTGGGGTGGGTAATGTCACACTTCTCGCACTTCCATTGCCCTTCAGCAAGTTCGACAACCTTCTTGTTGCATTTTGGAGTTAGGCAAGCAGGATACGAAAAATTCTCGTTTTTGATATAAACGATTGTCGCTTTGGTAGTGAAGATATCAGCCTCTTCTCCCATACCGAGGTTTTCATCGCGGATCTGAAACAAAGTCTTATAAGGGTCATTGGTACGGACAGCCGATGAGCCGGTATAGTGACTTTGAAATGTCTCTCCGCGTCCTTGTCCGTCATACCAACCACGAAGTGCATGAGATTCATCAATGTCAGGATTGACAGTCATGGTAGAGCTATGTAGCATGCTTAGACTCCGACCACCATACTCGCTGACCTTGACGCCCTTGAATGCCACAATCTCATCCGGTTGTGTCTCCCAATCCTCAGCATATTTACCCCAGATAGTGATGCGGACAGAATATCCAGACTTGTCGACCAAATCGACATCCCGCTTCGTGTACGACTTTTGAGTGGCCTTCGACTGAATTGGTGCGACCTCACCAACCTCCTTAATGACACCAATAACATCAATGATGCCGTCGTTTTGAATACTCTCCAATTCGGAAAATTGAACAAAGTTGAAACGCGCCATGGGAAGGCCATCATCTACATCATTGCACTGAACCATCATTAGCTAACTGAACGCGTAATTCTCAAACATCAGACACAAACCTTTTCAATTTCAGTGTGACGCTCGAATGCCAATTCGTAATCGTTATTGATATTAGAGAACTGTTTCTTCGCAAAATTGACTTTGCAGTTCGAAATATAATAAATCTGCCCTTCCTGGAGCACTTCATAGAACGAATCCACTTGATCGTTGAATCCAGTGGCACGAATCTCGCCACTCTCGTCCAAAAGAGTGACATTAAATAGCCTCCCGTCGCGATTCGAATTGTGCCAGAGCTTAATCGGAGACTTGAATGTGACTCTAGCTCTGATCGTCCATCTGTTCTGGTAAGGCGAGAGACTCTCGATCGGATAGATATTTGGACGTGTAGTGCTTGGAGTCGAAGAACGTGCGGTAGTGGTGGGCTGTGCTTGTCTAGCCGGAACACCTCTCTGTTCAGCCGGAGCAGGCGCGGGTCTATTTCCATAAAATGATGTAGCAGAAGCGTTTTCATTCTGGGCCGGTCTAGCTCGATCAGGTGCCTGCGGGCGTTGAGATGCCTCTAAAGAAACAGGCTCCCCAATTTTCTCCTGCTTCCCGTACCGGGTGAGGACCTCCAGCCCGATAACGATAAGGATCCTGTCTCAGTGTTAGAAGGTTGACGGTGTTGCGGAGGGGTCGATTAACGCACTTCTTGTCCTTGACCTTATTTGCCTGATAATTTGTTAGCTGGACAAAGCAGCCTTTCTCAATTGATCCATCCAGGACATGAGCAGTTGCCTCTACACATTCTGTTAGCTTAGAAGTTGACACTAAAGGGAAACATCAAGCACGTACGTGTAGCAAGCATAGACTGGATGAAATTTTGAGTGTCTGAGAACACAACCCGGTATCTGAGAACACACAAAATCAGCAGAGCCCCAAGATCACGTCGGTAATAAAGAGGACTGACCGTTCCGGGGCGCCAGGTTGAGCGGCAAGAGATTTGATTTGAAGTACTTGGAGAATAGGATTCGGGAAGCTATCAGGTGTGGGAATATCCGCCTCAAAGACCCTTTGCAGAGCACCAGGAGTGCAGGGATTGTTCGCCATTATTTCTAAGATTCCAAGATATCGTGATCGAGTGCGGTCGATGGGGGGACTTGGTCAACACGAGAAAGAGAGGAAAACTGTTGGCGTTGAGGAGCAACGCGTAGAGTGGTGGCAATATGATGGCGCGTGTGATAATGAGGGTGTTTTGTGACGCATCCTTTCAACTGTCTGTCTTGGCACTTACTTATCCTCTTCCGACAATTACCTTACGAGTACATTTCCTAGAGGTACAGATTAGGCTGCCACTAAGGCCCCAAAGTCACCATAACCACAGTAAGAAACCTGATTATGTCGACCTGATTTTGTTGGCTACATAATATATTTTGTCCGGTTCACAGAAACAGTTTTGCCTCTCAAACTCCACCCCCCGGATTCACAATCAAACCACCCCCAACGACACCCACCCGACAAAGGATCCCGAAAACGTAGGATAGATCGGCTATTGGAACCCTTAATTACATCTCTTGAAGAAGTACACATATCTGTTCAATGTAGTTATTAGTGTAGTGGCCTTGGACAAGTAGTGCCTTATAGTCACTTACGCAAATTTCTTCATTTCTCCAACATCCGAGGCCTTGACAACCTTCTCGTCGTTGAAGAGAACCCAGACCTTGCCCTCTTCTTCGATCTCTTTTCTAATAAACGCAACATAATGCCCAGCATGAATGCTGCCCCCTTTGTGGCATACAATACTATGCAGCTCAAACAAGGCTGGCTTTTCACTCCTTCCAGGCTCTTTCTTCGGGGTGCACGAGTCGACGCTCTCGCCCATTACTTCGTCGTCACCCATGTCATCAGGGTGTGAAAACAACCATTCAACCGCTCTCTCCACGTCGCCTCCAGTCTCCTTCAGAGCCTTCTTAGCTTGGCCAGCGGCGAATCCCATAGCTCCCAACATTGATACCTTCTCCTCATCAGGCTCAGCACCCGCTGAGTCCTTTTTCGGTGCAAAAGACATTTGGGCATCAATATCTGGATCATCCATATGGGCAAAGAGCCAATTCATTGCTGCCTCTGAATCCTTGTTGCCCGTATGATATAGAGCCTTTTCGGCACGCATTCTTGGAAAGCCCATCGCCTCAAGTTGGCCTACAATACCTTCATCTGCTTGGAACCCAGGCTCTTCATCCTCGGGGAGAAGCTCCTCATCGGCAGAATGAGGCTTCGCCAGGTAATCATCTAGCAAAAATGGCTCGTCCCCCACAACGACCGGAACGTCAAGTTTCGTAGGAACCCAGTTAATATATTCAAATCGCCTGGCATTCACTGCGAGAACCTCTGGAAGAGTCTTAAAAGCATGCCGTCTATATATGTTAGCACCTCCACCGAAATTAGACGCAACTCCTGAGCATACTTGGTAGCTTTGGCATTTCCTCCGCAAGAAGGGCAATTGAATCCCACAATCTCAACCGCTGTGAATATATCAAGACATTCCTTGATGGTGACCGGCTCGAAAACATCATTATTTTTGTCCTTCTCCTTGTCCCCCTCTCTCATTTTGACATCCAGTGATTCAGTGGGGATTCTCCTCACAGGGACGGGGACCGACATGTTGTCCTGGATATCAGTCCTATACCTAACTTTGCCACATCCCATGCATTGCAGTCTCTGCTCGAGAGCGAATCGGAAGTCCGACACAGGGTCTCCCAAGTAACTAGGATGAGGAGAACGGCTGATAAGTTTGAATAGGTGCAAAAGAAGCTCAAAAGCATCTTGCTGACGCATAGTTGAGAACTCTTCATGCCCTTTCCCAATAAGAGCTTTGAACATAGCCGGCGCAAGTCCCCTCTGATGCTGAATCTCAGGAGAATGCTCGCTAGTAGCTACATCGGTATCTGGGCAAGCATATCTCCCAGAAAGAAGACCATCAGCAAGCTTCCGAAGCTGCGTCTCCAAGTCATCTGCTGGGGCCAACGATTCTGGCAGATCCGGAAGATTGTATCTATCTCACCATCAGTAAAGATGTCCGGGCAAGCCCTCTAATTAAGAACTACCTCTTCTGGAAAACCGGTAGCGCAAACAAGCACTGCAAAATACTAGCCAAATAACAAGAATTCCCCAAGTTCTTTAGCCCAGTAAGCCCCTTCCCCATCAATGGCTTGAGCTCTTTTCCATCCTCACTAGTCATTGAAAACTCCCACCTCAGATTCTGCTCAATCTGCATCTCCGTAAGGGACTTTTCCGTTTTCTCACGCTCCGCAATGTTTATACCCCAATGGGCCAAGTGTGCAGCAAGCTCCGTGTCCGTCTTCTCGTCGTCACATGCATAGCAGTACACGTCCGCGGTACCTTCCGGCGTGATAGAGCCTAACTTGACGGATACAGGGTGATGCGTAGCGTTGAAATGAGCAAGTCCGTGGGATGACCCGCCTACACCACCAAATTGAGCACGGCCACATCCGAGATTCCCACATTGGAGACAGAGCCAGAGGTTCTCCTGGAGATCGCAAGCCGAGCAAGTAGCAAGGTTTTGAGACTCGAGTTTCCTCGGAGCTTCCTGTTGAAGACACAATGTATGCTCGCAAGGCGTCATTTCCTGCTCCCATGCCTGAACTTCTGTCTGTCTGGCAAATGTCATAGCTTTCATCACTCCATCTATCACCTCGGGCAGCTTTATTAGAGCCGTTAGCGGTGATGCCGCTGCAAGGACCGAGATTGGGTGAAAAGGGACTTACATTCCCAACCGTCCGCTCAACCTCTTTTCCGCCACACATATAGCATATCACTGCAGTATGGGTATCATACTTATCGCTCTCACTCTCAGCCTCAATAACTAACTTCGAAATCTTCTTTGGAGGTTCAGCTCGCTGCGAATATCAGCCTTAAGAAACCCCAATCTAGTGTTGAGATAGAAGCTACCTCAGCTCTAGGCTTTTTAGTCCTCCTAATGTTCAAGGTGAGTGGGTGTTGTGATAGTTTATGATGAAGGAGCGCGTGGTTCCTCTCTCCAGCACATCCTCCATTGAAGCAGCTGAGACAGACATTCAAGCCTTCCGGATCGTCCTAGAAACTATTAGTACAAAGAACCCTTCCGAGAATTATATGAACCCACAATTCCATCAAAACATTGAGTGCAATCCTCTCGATGGACTGCCTGGCTCGCTCTTGGTGGGGTAAGGCCTATCAAGGTTAAAATTTTCCCCCTAAAGCTGGACCGGTGAACCTACGAGACGCGGAGACGTGTTGGCAGTTCATTTTTTTTCGGTTGATGAAGATGATGGAGTTGTGATTTCAATGCTTGGGAGACTAGCTTGGGAACGACTCTTGAGGGGATGTGGGGCAGAGAAAGTGAGGCTTAAATTTCGCTTACGTCATAAGCAAGATAAGCTCCTAGATCTTGTTGGAAGCCTAGACTATTTATGTATGGTAAGCTGGTCACATAGAAACAGCTCTTATGACGGTGTTTTATATGCACAAACTAAGTTTCGGATTGGTACTTGTATTACTAGCAACCACTATCAAAAACCTTGACGGAGGAAAGAGGATAAAAGAAAAGTGATAACAGTAATGGAAACCCGGCTACCCAGCTAATGCTTACCCAGGAACTCCAGGAATTGATCGAAGGCTTGTTTCTGAGCAGTCTTTATGTGTTCCTCAGAATAGCTCCCATAGACAGCAAATCCTAAATCAAATCAGCAACGCCATCCCAACCCTGCTCGGGTGACACATATCATACCATGGGGGACACCGAGGTAAACCTTCAATTCGTGGTCGATATTGTTATCCTGTAGATGTTTCCTTCCTCCGTCTCTGACTTCATCGGGGAAGAACATATCGTTTTCTATGGAACAGCGTCCTTAGCTTCATATGACGTGCGGGGCCAAGCAAAGTTATTGTTTTACCAACACAAGCCAAAGTGACTGGCTTTTTAACTCCCGCAATATCCTCCTCGCTGATCAGTAGTCCTATATGCCATGTTTTCAGCGCCCACTCCATTTCCGTACAACAGGAATCCGGTTTTCAAACCATGCGCAACAGCACCAGCAGCAATATCATCGGTAGCTGCAAGCCGCAAAACATACTTCGCTCCAAAGCAGTACCCTACCGCTAGTACCCCCATGGAGCCATCGTAAGCCTTGTCAGCGTATGTCTCCTTGACAGCCTTCAGGACCTTTTCTATTATCGGCATAGTGTTTTCAGGAGTATGGCGGGCAAGCCACATATCTAGCACACATCCTCTCAGCTCTCTAGCCTCATACGCAAAGGCGAAATGAAGCTAACACACCGATCATAAAACCCTTGATACCCTCCGCGGCTTTAAATTTTATCGTCTCGAGAAGATCCGCATTTTCGGTATGTGCTGTTACCGCAGCGGCATTAGGAGCCGAATCGCCTAAGGCACATACCGTACTCAGCTTTCCTGAACTTCCAAACTCCCCCTCGTCAATTTCCTTGAATACTCGAGTAGTTAAGCTTACCATTGAACCTAAGGTAACAATTAGCTTAAACCAAAAGGTGCAAGATACAGCATGCATACAAATCAGGCATAACAACCAAGTATCCCTCCCGAGCAAAATGATCTGCTTGTATCTGGTTTGTCTTCGCCGTGATGCCGGTTCCGCCGGTCAATAGGAGGACCAGCCTCGCGGTGCTGGAAAACACTCCCTCTGGCTTAGAAACATAAACCTACTTGTACAATCCAGTCATTAGCTCCCTATCTCTACCCTCCTTTTCCAAACAAACGTCCAGGGACGTACATCGACATCCGCAAGCTTAACAATTTCCTACAACGCAAAGAAACCTTAGTTGACTAACAAACCGAATGAACGAACGAACAAAAGCCATAAGTTTAGGTAGAGCATACACCAGCAGCAACCTCCGAAGCATCTACGAGCACAGTTCACCAGCATTAGCCAAGCTCCACAAATGCACATCGTACGTCACACTAACCGAGTGGAGCATCATTCGTGCAATGGTCACTCATACGAGGCTGCGGGGCTTCAGCTTGAGCTTCGGCCGATGCCTCAACGGTAGGAGCCGGGGGCGCTTTTGAGGGGGCTTCATCCATCATTTTTTTGCGTTCTGTTTCCATTTGTGTGGAACAGTGCCGTATTGTCGAAAGGTATGACTTTTTGAGGTTGCGAATGAGGCGGGGTTTGGTTGGCTTAGGAGCAGGATGATTAAGCCAGTGGTGGAATCATACCGGCAGTGTGACAGTCTGGGAGCGTAAGAGCGGAATGCCACATGGGGTAAAGCTCGTCAAGATTCCATGAGTATTGTAGTTTGAGCCAGACTGGATGAACGAACGGACAAGGTCTTGCGCTCTCAGCGCCCAGCAAGCAGGGTCAATCTCTGAAAAATACTCATGCTATATCACTCGTAACCGGGGTACTGACAGCGTATTGCATTACGGTACTATAGCAGCACGGCATCCAGATCATTCCAGTCAAATCTTGTGAAACCGCAATTTCTTTACTCCCAGAGTATTGTACGTGTACTAACATATCATCCAATGAACAGTACAAATACATGATTAAAATGAGGCACAGCTGATAATTATTATTTAAAGTTTTAATTCCAAAAGTAACAGCAAACTTTTAGTCCCAACACCAAGTAATTTTATTACAACCCCAGCTGGGCCGATAATGTATTGTACATCTGTGTAGTAAACCCCAAACAAAGCATTAAAAATGTGAGTATGAACTCGACCAACACAAAACATCGTTACGAAGGGGGGAAATCCTTGGGTTTCTCAAACCTACTTGACTCATATGAGCTTGCAAGTTGCGTCCTCACTGCTATTGATTCTTGCTTTATGGTGATGCACGAGCCAGCAAACGACCGTTTTTTTCCCGCTCGGCGAAGACTGTTTATTGGACACGGCATCGATAGACGTACAGTTGGATGGAGTGATTGATGGTAAAAACGTAAGGAAATGTGCAATTTAAGGTAGATGTATGAATGGATCTGTAGATAGAGGCTATCGTTTTTGCTTCGTTCGACCCGACCGACGATCGACCGATTGTCCCGCTCGTTCGTTCGTTCGCTCGAACTGCCATCGGGTAAACGTAGCAAACTTAAAAGCAGCGAAAGTTTACTAAAAACAAGAGAATACCGAAACAGAAAGGGAAGAAAAAATGATTTAGAGGGAATTTAGGAAGGAAAAAGGTTGAGGATAAAGAAAAAACACCAGGCCAACTTCCGCATCCACCGCTTATCAGGAAGTGAGATGCACAACAAATTCAGAACACTTTTTGCAAGAAACCGGAAATCGATAGGGGAAACAAGATATTAACTACCGAATCACTGGATGATGAATTTTTTTGTTGAATTCCCATGAAATGTTTTCTGTAGCCGACCGGATAAGAAAATCAAAAGAGCCGATGAAAAAGTAGCAAAGACTTAGCAATTCAGGACAAAGGAGATCACCATTCGGCGCAAGTACGCAATTCATTAGTCTGCAAGATCGGCAGTGTCAAGATCGTCGTGGAGAGGAGAGTCTAAAGTAATTAGGTAAGGCCCTGCAAGCTAAATGTGGAAGACGTTACCTTTGCGATGGTGAACATCGTCCCCGTTGGCTGCAAGAGGGCTTCTCTCCCTATCGTCGTCAGGTCTACGAATATCGTCATCACCCTTTCTTCCTGGGCTTCTGGATCTAGCATCACGTTCACCACGGCGCTCACTACGGCGAGGAGAGTCACGGCCACGAGAAACAGAGCGTCCACGGCGAGGCGAGCCACCACGACGAGCACCTCCACGAGGAGCGTCGCGGCCACCATCAAAGCGCCAGCTAGCAGAAGGAGGCGTACGGGCCCACTGGAAGGAACCAAATTTAGCCTATAAAACGCGGTAATAAATGATAGATTTAGACATACCTCAATCTTCAACAAATCATCACGGCCAATACGACGTCCATGCATCTCGTAATAGGCATCATCAGCATCGCGTCGGCTCTCGTACTCGACGAAAGCAAACCTGGCCGTCGAGGTGCTGTCAGCCACCCATAAAAAATTAAAAAAGCGGCTTCAAATGGTCGTCCACCGGGGAAGGTGGGGGATTGGTAACCTACAATCTCGAGGAAGCAGTTCTGGGAGCTGGAATGTCACAGCGGACAAGGCGCCCATACCTGTTGAATCGAAGGCCGAGAACGTTAGACTGAATTGGACAATGACGGGAGTGAACCACGACGACGACGAGTAGGAGAGCGACGAATACGATAACGGTTTTTTAACGAACGGAGGATGAGAATGATGTAAAAGAAGGGTATAGTGTGCGCGTGTAGCCTGCCGCTCGCGATAGGCGGCGACTATAACGATGTTATCGGTTCGACGGCGAGACGAACGAAGGGGAAGTACAGTTCGGGGTTGACAAGAGGGATATTCGAGCGGGAAGTAGCAGTAGCAGCAGTGATAATACACGAGGGGATAATCGGTCGGACGAGAAGGGAGTAATTTCAAGATAATGTGTTGGACGGGTTTCAGTACCTCTCGAACTCGTAAGCAAGGTCTCTGGCGCGAGTGCCAGAAGAAAACCCAGTAACGTAAAGAGTGGTGCCTCCTCTTCCAGACATTTCTGAGTGTTTTGGTGAAGAAAAAGTTAGATCTGGTGTTTGTTATGAGTGTCAACTGCAGAAGCCCTTGTGTGAAGAAAGAAGGCTGGGGGAGAAAAAATGAGAAGGGCGAAGAAGGCAAGCCGAAGAGATCTTCGAGGGTGGGCTGATGATGATTTAGGGTGGAGGTTATGATGGAGAAAGAGAGAGAAAGAAGAGGAGGGAGAGGCGATGGAAGTTGGAAGAGCTGGGCTCTTGGTTTTGGGCTAGGTAAACCTGGGTGGCTGGCGCTTGATGACAATGAGATTGTTATCGTAGAGCTGCTCAGTCATGTGACACAATCTACTGGGAGCTCTTTCTCTCATCTCCGAGTACCGGTAGACTTACGGAAGGTTCCTCGAGTAAGAACAACAAAGCAACTCTAATTACGAAAACTGTCACCAACTCACAACGGGGTCCTCGCAAAGATCGAACCTTGTATCTTTCGCGGATCCATAAAATCTACCAGCGAATAATCCCATTACCGTACCGTCACAAGTTTTCCCAACACAATAGCTTTGGATATAAAAATTTCACAAACCAAACCCCAAACACACCCCCTGCCCCTCCACACACTCAGGCCAATGACAGCATCACCCCACTGCAGCACAGTAGAGAATCCCCTTCTGTCATTCTCCAAGCTTCTAGTCCGCAATCGGCCTATAGCCATTTCCTTGAAGGACAGCTTCCACAAGTACACTGGGCCATCAAGACCTTTTAGACCCACTAGAACTTTTCTCAATTACTCTACTAGCCATAGAATAAGGGGGGGGGGAAGAAGGAAGGAAAAGTTCCATTGGATTGTAACATTAAAAAACGAATTTTCTGTTCAGCACAGGCCAATACCCACGCTAGAAACAAGAAAATTTATGCAACACTAGGCTCGCCGGAATTACATATCATCCTCAAGGTCCTGCATAATTGCCTCCTCAGGCTCGTCCTCGGCCCAGGAAAAGCCGTAATCAAAGTCCATCAAATCTGGCTCTGCCATACCGGCTAAAACACCGCTTCCAGACATTTTCGCCATCTTGACCATGTATTGGATGAATTCCCTGCTCATGCCGTACTTTTTATTGATCGTCTTCATCTGCTTGTTCAGAGCCATGATACGGCGTAGTTCCACTTGAAGGGCTGCGAGATTGCAACTTTCGTCCACAGGGTGATTGTGAAAGTGAACTGTTGTTTGAGATTGCTCCGGGTTAGGGTGCGAGTGCGAAAGAGATGCACTTATTTCCTCACGTTCAATCTAATATTGTTAGTTCATCACCCGCGGGGCTCATGGCGCTTGATAGGGAAAAACGAACCATTCCCAGAATTACAGCTTCAGTACCCTCCTTCCCGCCCACGTCACCACCACGGCCAGTTACCTCCAAATCTTTCTTGGATATTTCCTCCGTACTTAAGGTAACATAAGTGTCCCTGAGCGCAATTATTTGCATCCGTCTAAACGCCTCAAGGCATTGAATGGCCAGCCCAGTATTGTTGTCCTGCCTAAAGACATCAACCAGCTGAGTAACCTCTGTGCGGAGTAACTCTGGGTTTCCAGCCTTGAAGGCTGCGGCAAACGATTCATAGGGCTTGCTTAATGCTTTGTAAGCTCGGTTCGCTGCTGAGGTGGTAGATCTGGGTATTGGCAGTGACTAGGTGCATTAGCCTTAATATAACAAACAATGTCGATAATAGTTTACCTTTCCATCAAGAAGAAGCCCGACGAGTATGTATTTCTTGTATGCGTCTATTTGAATTTGTGAACATGCACTGCCGGGAGCAACTATGACCTTCAATCCTCCGTCAATTAACAACCACAAAAATAATAACAGAGAAGAAGAACAAACATATGTGAGATAATCCGCCGCCCTTCTCCATTCCTTGATCCCCATGTAAATCATTCCAGCATACAAGAAGTATGTCAGAACATCTTGATATGTAATCTCCCTAGCCCTTGCATTTTCCGCCACCTTGCCAGTACTCACACAAGGAAACTCGACGAGATCAATATCAACAATTGCTGCTGCATCACGATAGCATTTGGCCTCCAAACACAAGCGAAGGAAGAGAGGGTGCAGGAAGGAAAACTTTGCAGGGCTAAACCGTAGGATCGCTTTCTTGATCGGGCGGACGGCAATGATAGGCTGGAAACCGCTTGCGTTAGTAAAGGAAGTGCAATAAAACCCACAAATGCTAGAGCCAGGCACCAACTTTACCACTCTCCGTAGCAAAGGAGAAAAAGTATTCCACCAGTCGTCTAAAGATATCTTGCGCACACCGGACTTGCTTCGGATTGAAAGTCTCGAGAAATATGACAACCTGTCTCCACACAACTTCCATGGCATCCTTCTGGCCAAGATCTATACGAGCAACCCTTTAATATCCCACCGATCAGCAAAAAGGCATCAGCCCAAATCACCTTTCCCAAACGCACAATATATAGAGGTATGCAAGGCTATTGACCGAAGGATCCAACAAAGCCAACACATCAGTTCCAGCGTGTTGATACGCAAGTGTAGCAGCAGGGGCCCTATTCAGCAACGAGAGGTGATTCTGGATCTGCTTGTGGAGCTCGGACTCCGAGATGTTTGGTGAAGACGGAAAGCTTAGAAAACTATCGATAAGCTTATCCATGACGGCTAAGGAACAGTTTCGCTCTCAGGAATTACTCGATAGAAATAGAAAGAGGTAAGTTGGCGCTGGGCGTTGTTTATTGCGAACGGGTGTTCAAGAAATTTGTTGACGTGGGGCAGTCAATAAATGTGTGCGAGGTGGGCTGCCTGCAGAAGAGCCTCGGCAGGGCCAAGAATAGATGAGTCATCAAACCACCCCGCGGACTCAACCCTGTCAGAAATTGATGGGAACATTGAGGCGCAAACGGTGGCGAGTGATGGGGGGTAAACAGGGGGTGGGCAGGGAATTGGGCCAATCAGGAAGTCTTTCTTGGCCAATACAGGGAAAACCACTGTGTTCCTATATGATATCTTGCCCGTAACTTGTAAACCCTTTAAACACTGTATGGTAGCCTATCATACTATGCTCTTGGTTCCCCCAAAAAAAACCCTCGCCCAGTATGTATCATATACCATCGAAAAAGTGAACACTTGGCACAGAATCACCCTGCCTTTGGCCCGTCATAAAACTATAGGGGAACCCCCCCCCCAAAAAAAAAGTGAAAATAAATGCTGTCAGCTGTTATATTTTGAATTTTGAATTTTTTACATTTCTGTGTGATAAGTCGGTCATGCTTATGTTTGAGTGGGTTGTTGCGCCAAGAATACCAAGAAAATCACTTTTTTTCTTTCAGGATCGACTGCTGTTTAGCGAGTGATAATTGCAACGTCTCGAACTTTTCCACTCCCCACCCGCAATTGAGGCAGAACCAGCAATTCTCAACAAAAAGAAATCAAAAGAAATCAAAAAGAAATCAAAAAAAGTATGGCTACAACCGCAGCTGCTCCGGCGGAAATTGCCCGTACTTCTTCTCTGGCATCAAGAGTGCTTAAGGTAGTCTCGGGTTCAGACAGGAGTGCAGCGCTTCAAGCTGTTTATGAACATATTCAAGCGGCCAGGGACGAGATCCTCGAAGCCAACAAGAGAGATCTCGAAGCTGCTGAAGAGCAGGCCAAAGCTGGGAAATTGAGCTTGAGCCTTATCAAGAGACTCGACCTGTGCCGGCCTGGAAAATGGGAAGACATGGTGCAAGGGATTCTGGATGTGAGGGATTTGGAAGACCCTGTTGGCAAAATAACCCTCGCTACAAAACTCGACCAAAACCTCGACCTATACAGATTAACCTCGCCTATCGGTGTCCTCCTGGTAATATTCGAAGCACGGCCAGAGGTAATAGCAAACATCACAGCCCTAGCTCTCAAAAGCGGCAATGCCGTGATCCTAAAAGGTGGCAAAGAAAGCACCCACTCCTTCGCCGCCATCGCGAACGTAATCTCCACCGCTCTCTCCACAACCTCCATCCCACCGGGGGCCGTCCAATTAGTGCTTAGCCGTGAGGACGTGAACGCGCTGTTGGACCAGGACCAGTACATCGACCTAGTCATCCCACGAGGCGGGAACGAGCTAGTACGGTACATCAAGGACCACACAAAAATCCCGGTTATGGGACACGCGGATGGCCTCTGTGCGATATACGTGCATGCGGACGCGGACGAGGCCAAAGCCGTGAAGGTTGTTCTCGACGCGAAGACGGATTACCCAGCCGCGTGCAATGCCGTCGAGACGCTGCTGGTACACCAGTCCATCTCCTCCACCATTCTTCCGAAAATTGCTGCGACGCTGTTGGCCGCGGGGGTCTCTCTCCGCTGTGACACCGCGTCCAAGGCAGCCCTCGGGGCCTCGTCGCTCTTGCCTTCTTCGAAGGCTATCATTCAGGATGCGACGGCGGCGGACTACGATACGGAGTTCTTGGAGTTGACGCTTGCTGTGAAGGTCGTGTTGTCAGTTGAGGAGGCGATTGGGCACATCAACGCTCATGGATCCGGGCATACCGACACTATCATCTCGGAGGATAAGGAAATTGCGGAGAAGTTCATGGCGGGGGTGGACTCTGCGGGTGTATTCTGGAACGCGAGTACTCGTTTCGCCGACGGTTTCAGGTACGGGTTTGGCACTGAAGTTGGGATCTCAACGAATAAGATACATGCCCGGGGACCCGTGGGATTGGAAGGGTTGATGATTTACAAGTACCAGCTGAGAGGCAACGGGCAAGGCGCTGGTGAATATGGCAGTGGGAAGAAGCCTTTCCTGCACCAAAAGATAGAATACTAAGGGGGTGGGGGGTTTCTCTCATGTTCTTACTTGTGAGTGAAGTTGGTGAAAGTTTCCTACGTTTTGACCAAGTTTTCGAATGGAGTTAGCTTTCGAGTGATACCTCGTGAATTGGTGGCTGGAATAATCCCGGTTGCTTGAGCACCATGATAATAACATAGGAAGCATGAGCAAACTCCCAGAGCGCCATACTAGTAGCCCCGTAATTCTTCAGTACGCTTCTTTACACTATCCCGTAGTGACTACTATTTATGCAATACGTTACATATTACGGGTATGATCCGGTGATCCAGGGTACCAGGTCAAAACCCATCATCGGCTGCCGGGGTTTGCACCAAATTTAGCGGAAAATGGACATTTTCAAACGGACAATTCCCGACGCTATGATACCCTCTTGAAAACACTACAAATCTTTCCGTCAGCCAGATAATTGCTATGCATTTAAACCTCCAAGATTATAACTGCAAGGGATCAAAGCTGTGCTGATTGTTTATGATTGTGCCGGGTAGGTGTAAAAGTGACCTAAATGTGGGACTCCAAATCATACAAAAAAGTATGATACATGGCAACCAATACCTCACACTTAAATGACATTTTCCCCATTCCTTTATATTATTTTAAAAATTCCGTGATATTCCCCATGTTATCTACGGGATTACTAATGTAGTGCCAAACTTTGGCAGATTCTCATTGGCATTATGCTGTGAGAGAGGGTGATAGAAGGCGGATACTTTTAGTATGAAAGGGAATATTTTGACCCAGTACAAACTATGCCATACTCCAGGTTACTTTACTGTATCGTTAACTAACTGCTCATTTGAAAGCTACTGCGATCTCTCAATAGTCTACATCTTCTGCTGGAAGGCTCCCAGACAGCCCACAACCCCGCAGACCCCGCCCGCGGAACTCCACCGGGCCTAGCAGATACAGCGACTTTTCTTCCATAAAACCTATTAGCATCAGTCCCAAACCGCGCTACGCCGCGCAGAATTCCGCCAGATATCGAACTGCAGCCCTCCGAGTTTGTCGAGAAACCCCACAATGCTGACCTCATCGCGGCAGTGCGAGCACCGGTATCGTAAAAGCATGATTCTAGGTACGATACGTAAACTACTCCCTACTATGATATACCTTTATCGGGGCACGATATCAGATCGCATTCTGGCAATCAGATAACCAAAGCCCCAACCGCAAAGTGCGGCGGCGCACCCGTACTACCACGCACGCAGTTGCGGTTCAAGCCCTACATATGTTAACTTTAACACCCATGACATAAAAGTCGTATGATGAGGGCGGGATAAGTTACCGGTAGAATAATGATAAGCTTAATTCGACATTTCACTACCATTCAGTATCACAGTTTTTGGGTTTTCACGAATGTTGATTGTGACAAAGGGGATTCAAATAATTTTCTCACTCCACAACACAAGTTCCTATCAAAAGAAAGAAGGAAAGGGTAAAGGATAAAAAAAAATGGGGGGGGGGGATTGATAGGGGTGGAACGTAAAAAGGCAACCCCCAATGCAAGCTTTTTGAGGAAAGGAAAAAATGGAAAGGGTGGTAAGGGGTCGACTGTTAGGTTTTGGGTATTCCGGTGATGGGAATGGCGAAAGGGAGGAAGTGAGGGTGGTGGTGGGAGTTGGGAAGAAAAACACAAAAGAAACAACGCCGATTAAATATTTATCACGAAAGGTAAGTTGGCAAAAGAAAACCCAAGAAACAGACCCCCTCCATCTGGTCAGTCGGCTTTCGATCCAGCCGCCTTTTCATCATTCCCTCCCATCCCACAGGTTAACCTAGCCAACTAATCCCTCCAGGAATCCAGCGGAAATTGGGGGAGATCGAGACGACAAGGGAAAGGAGAAATCGATCAAGAGCGTTTACAAAAGGTTCTTCCCGAGGGTTGGTGGTCCACGGTTGGATTTTGTTTGATAGTCCTTTATGGCACTCTTGATTGCATCCTCGGCAAGCATACTGCAATGCAATTTAACAGGAGGTAGGCACAGCTCCTTTGCGATTTCAGTATTCCTGATTCTACCAGCATCCTCCAAGGACATTCCACGGACGAGCTCGGTGAGATAACTGCTCGATGCAATGGCAGAGCCGCAACCGAAGGTCTTGAACTTTACTTCGCTGATGGTGTTTGTCTCCTTGTCGACGCGAATTTGGAGTTTCATCACATCACCACCTATATCACAAGAATTTTGTTTTAGTATGCTTGAAGTTGTAGGTCAGGGCAAGGTGGGGGCCGAAAATGCCCAGGATATCAAAGGTCGGAGTGAAAAAAAAGATGTGAGGAATATTACAAGCTGGTGCACCAACAAGCCCAGTACCAACGTCCATGTCGTTTTTCGGGAGGGAGCCGACGTTGCGAGGGTTGTTGTAATGATCTAGCAGTAAAATGGAAATGTCAATACCAGCTGTCTTTGGGGGAGGAGTTTTTTTGTAGGACAGGAGGGGGCGAACACATCTTTCTCATGATAATTTCTCTTGGAGACAATGGGGGAAGAAACCCTGGCAACAGCGCGCAGGGGTGTAGCGACTCTTGGGGAAGAGATAGCGCGAGCAGAAGTGGCTGTTAAGGCGACTCTCTTGAACATTTTGGCGACCGTGTTTGGTGGAGGTTTCCTGATGAATGTGAATAACGAAGTACGGTAAATGTGGGGTTGGAGAGAAGTTTTGGAGGAGGAAGGGCAATTTTATGCAAGGTGGTGGTGGTGGTGGGAGGAAATGGATGAGGGAAGAGGGTGGCGAGCCAGAATGACGGCAATCGTTGCACCAATCAAGATGCCGGTAAGGACAGAGAATCCGAAAGAATTACCTGCCAAGAGAACCCGATATGATTTACAGGACCGGTAGGATAATAATATTATTCTGGTACGGTAATGGGTCCAAGGTTCACTTTTCCTCCTAAAGTTTGAATGCTAATTGGCTTTGGCGATAAAATCGTGGAAAACGCTAAATACCGTAACTTTCCTCTACTAAGAGCTGGAGCATAGATGGGGACACTCGAACCCCAGGAGGACCTCGCGCTCTGGAACTGTCCTTTATCATATGGCAGATGTTGAACGATGATATCGTACCGGTCTTGGAGACTTTGCCGTGGATGCATCCGGAGTGATTTTTCGGTCTTGGCATGCGCATGCCAAGACTGGCGATACCCGGGCACATGATCTGGGTTTGACATCTACTCGAGTGCGGCTTCAAAATAGCTTTGCCATGCCAAAATTCCTCCCTTAGGCAGCTGATGTTTTTTTAGGGGACCTGAGAATGGGGAGAACGAGTGACCTCGATCTGGCTGTATTTGACTTCGGGCTCACTAGCACCCTAGCAGAGCTTGAGATTTATTAGCACGCCCCACCTACGGATACGGGATGGTGAGGCCAGAGGCGCAACAAGGAGTGCATGACCTGGAGGCACTGTCCCGAGGGAGTGGGGGACCTCCCGGTACTTCATGTACTGCACTGGTATCAAGGCTCACAGGCTTTTATGATTTGAAATTGCTGTGATCAATACAGTAATAAGAGTGGGTTTTCTGAGCAAGAAATTAAAATCCATTATTGTGCTTTGAATTGGGTCGCATATGGTGATGATGGTATTTGTATCTCTTTGGACTTTGTGAAGATGTCCTCTCTATTTCTTAACTTGGGAGAATAAGGCTTTTAATGCCATCCAGGGTAAAGTACCCTATTCCACACATCCAGATCCAAAATCTTAACTCTTGGCGTACAGGGGCACTGGATGTGCAAGTATCCAAATCAAAGGCTCGGTAGACTACCGGTACTTGCCAATTCATAAAGTATTTGGACACCTTGGCGCCAAGATGGGTATCAATCAATGCCACTGTGTCCGGATACTTTATAAATCGGCAAGTGAACCCAGGGTAGGAGACAGGGCTGGTCACAACTCCCAGGCCCTACAGGGTCCCAGCGTCACACTCGTTACCCCAGGCCAAGTTGCCGGTAATAGTTGTGCCCTGAATGCAATTTTTCTGTCATCTCGAATCCCTCAGACATCACTGGCCGTGTCTCAGAGAATCAGCGGTACGCAAAACACTGCTGATAATAGTAATAGATGAATCTGCACTGACAGGAGAGACCGAAAGGGAGGCAAATGGCAGGTGGGAAACGAAGAAGCCTCCTGCACCCCCCGTATTACATACTGGTGCATACGGTGCCCTAACAAGAACTGTCCTTCCCCTTTCCTACCGTATTCTCCTTCAGGGTCCTTCCTGTTTTTCCTTCGTTACTACTGTTCTCTGTCCCTTAACCTTCGCCATCTTCTTCATTGACCTTCCCCCCATCCCCCCATCCCTTCCCCCCATCATATTTAGCCTGCCATAATTCCCAAACCCCGATTCACCTTTGTCCTCCATCTGCAGCGTTGAAAAACCCTCGGCGTTGCGCAAGTTTGTTTTCTCGGCGGTTGAATGGACCAAGAAACAGCGGCTCTTTCCTGTTCACGCTTTCCGGCTCCCCGCTTCCCATCGGAATCGTTTCAAGGCTCCTCTCTACGCCGACGTTGTCATCTTCCACAGCGCCTCAGTTGCATTGAACATCTTCTCTCTCTCTATCTCCTTGCATAACCCTGTTGTCACCTGAAATTCCCTCATCATGAGTCTCAATCGAAAACCCCCCACTCCCGTCGGTGATACCCCACCACTATCAAAGGATGCCAGTCTTGCTTCTTCAGAGGTGACATTTCCCTTCCCCTTTCTCTCCTGCCTTGAAATTTCTGACTTTTTTCTTCTTCCACCTTAGCCTGATACAGCACCGACAACTTCCCCGCCTACAATGGCTTCCTCAAAAGCTATTCCTCCACCTTCGGATTTCATGAGAGGGCTCCGCGAGTATCTTAGTCAACCGGTGGCCGCATCGTTCATTGCCGGGGGTATTGCCGGCGCGGTCAGCAGAACGGTCGTCAGTCCATTGGAGAGGTTGAAAATTATTTTTCAAGTTCAAGGTCCTGGAAACAGCTCTTATCAAGGTGTCGGACCCGCACTGGTGAAGATGTGGAGGGAAGAGGGCTGGAGAGGCTACATGAGGTGGGTTAACTCCTTTAGCCCCAGCTCTTTTTTATGTGTAACCGTTGCTTGAGGGCGAAATTGGATGGGTCTTATTGGGCTCATCGCACTTGTAAAGATCTGGGATGCTAATTGAGCCATTCAATAGAGGGAATGGGACGAATTGCATACGAATTGTACCCTACTCGGCTGTCCAGTTCTCCAGCTATACAATTTACAAGAGGGTGAATCTCCCCGACCCTCGATTTCATCCGATCTTATCAGTCTCTCTAACCCCCTGCCTCAGCTTTTACTTCCCGAAGGCGGCTCTGACCTCGGCACCCTTCGCCGACTCTGCGCTGGCGCCATGGCTGGTGTAACATCAGTTGGTTTGTTTGGTCCACTCTCTTCTGATACTTAAGGCTTACCCAGCGCGAACATAGTCGCGACATATCCTCTCGATATTACCCGTACACGTCTTTCCGTTCAGTCGGCTTCGTTCTCCTCCAAGGGTGTGCCGCACTCCAAACTTCCAGGTATGTGGGCAACCATGAAAACGATGTACCGTACCGAAGGCGGCGCAATATCCCTCTACCGTGGATTAGGCCCTACCCTCGCCGGTGTTGCTCCATACGTCGGAATCAATTTTGCTACCTACGAAGCTATGCGGAAATTCATGACTCCTGAAGGAGAGGCAAACCCAACGGCCCTCGGGAAACTATGCGCGGGTGCTGTTAGTGGAGCTGTGGCCCAGAGTGTTACTTACCCCTTCGACGTATTGAGGAGAAGATTTCAGGTCAATACAATGAATGGCCTTGGTTACCAGTATAAGAATATATGGGACGCAATCTCAATCATCCTCCGGGCTGAAGGTATCAGAGGAATGTACAAGGGACTATTGCCAAACCTGCTGAAGGTGGCGCCGAGCATTGGCAGTAGTTTCTTGAGTTTCGAAATCGCTAGAGATCTACTTGTCGCCCTAGACCCAAAGCTAAACATATGAACCAAGCACTTCTTGTCTTCCGTTTGCTAATTGCTCGATTGCATGCATGGTTTCGGCAAGGAAAAGTCGGCCCGCGAAAAAAAACTACCCTCTCCGCATCCACGGAGGGGCTGTGTGATAGAATTGTCTTTTTTATATATCTTTTTGCTAGTGTTTTTGACATTAAGGGTAATTTCTTTTATTTCTATTTTTTCAGCACTGCATGAATTTTGTTAGCCTATCCCTGCTCATTCTAGTTGCTTTGGGAGCATAGCTTTTTTCGACTTTTTCTGAACGGTAGAGAGGCAGATGGAGAAATAAGTGGACTGGAAGGATTACCAGTTGACTTTGTCGTGGCCCATCACCCTTCTGCCGTTTTTTGAAAGTTGTGTCGAAAATCTGTCTACCATCAGCTAGTTTGTAGTTGCGTGTATGATACAGTACATTTCGAAAGCATTCTATGGAACAAATGATACAGTATTGCGTTCTAGTTGTATATTGAATGGCTACCGGTATCCAAAATTCTACTCCTGCTAGGGATGCTGGATTTCAGGATTCCCCCGTGCCCCACTGGTGGTGCAATTAGACTACGTTCATCCTGCTTGAAGTCACGGTGCCGCAAAGATCAAATGTTTCTTTTTGCAAATCCTACGGTACTGCACTGTACTAAATTTGCTCTTTCAAGAAAAAGTGATTATCACACTTTACTCTTAGGATGAGCCTCCTAAGACCTAATGGGGATGAAAGCTTTACCTAACCCATGCAAGCTCCCCGAGACTACATAATAATATTATTATGATACTGTGCCGGTAGTTGTACGAGTACAGCCCTGCATTTTCCTGACCCATGGGGCACCGGTACCGGTATTTGACCCGGATAGCACTCTCCTTTTAGGGCGCGAGCTTTTATCTACTGTTTGTGTGCTTGTACTCGAGTGCTCGAGTACTACCGTAAGTATGATACGATACCGATACCGTACCGTAGCTATCTCTACTCGTGTAGAGAGAGGGTGGGCCAAGTTAAATTGTTGCAGTCGTGCCTAGAGGGGTGTCACAGCAATGATACCGGTACGGTGCCTAGTATGATAGATGCCTTGTTCTAGAATCTGCAGGAGCCTTTCGAGACGGGTCGGGGTGAACCGAAAATTACCGGCAGTCTATCCCATTATGAGTGAGAGGTGGTGGAGGAGTCATATTAGGTATGGTACCGGTAATTTAAGTATTGGCTGTGATTGTTGGGGTGGGCGCCGTACCATGGTATCGTGCTACAGGCAGTGCTACACAGCACTGTAAATGGCCGGTGCATGATCTCATACCAGTACGGTACTAGTGCAGTACCGGTACAGTATTTACAAGCACCTGTCCGATAATTGCAATGCTGCAGAAATACTTTTTGCTGTATGGTACTGGTATCATAGCAAGGGGATGACATTACCGGTAGAGCACTGCGAATGTGATAACTTTTCCCGCGAGTCTGATATATCACGAGAAGCTTGAGCTGTCCCAAGCTTACTGTAGACTAGTCGTGGTGGAGGAGGGGGGAGGGGAAACACCTGATCGGGGGAGTCATCTCTTTCCCCAGGTGGGGATTGGTTGCGACCGATAAGAAATATTCCCTACCAAATCAGCTCCTACGATACCGGTATTCCACCCCTCGTCCCCCCCCCCTCCTCTTCCTCTTCCCCTGTCGTGGACACACGCCCCACCATTAATTGTACCTGTTTTCCCCTCTCCCCTCTCCCTTCTCCCTTCTCCCCCCCTCTGCTCCTCAACCCACCCCTCATTCTTTTTTGCCCCCCCCCTCTCATCTCCTTCAAGAGAGAGAAAAAAAAATACCTTCTGAGAAAAAAAAATGAAGTACGCGCCTTTCTCCTCGTTGATAGACCTTCAATTTTACTATTCTCTTGCGAGCCATAAAATCGATTACGATAAGCTCGACGAGTCGCCCCGGAAGGTCCTTGGCCAATATCTTCCTCACGATGGCGGGCGCATGCAGGTTCATGGAAATGCCCTCACGTCTGATGAGTATGTGCCTTATGCGCATGTGAGAAAAGTTCAAGTTCTGTTAACAGTTTGTTTAGGGTTCCGATGACCGCTTGTCGGGCTGAGGGTATGATCAAGAACTATAATACTATCGAGGACTTTAGGAGAGTTGAAAAGACTGTTATGATTAAGCGGTCCGCGCAGACGGTAGGTACCCTAGCTAGCTTTCCGATGCTACTCGGAGCTTGTATTGTTTGGAGGCTTATTGACGGCTTTTAGATCTGGGATGCGATACTTGACGGTTCAATATACTCTTGCCCATCGCTCCTCTCCTCCTTCCTCATACTATCGTACGCGGATCTCAAAAAGTACAAGTTCCACCACCTCTTTGCCTTCCCCGCTTTCGCCGCCACTCCCCAGTGGACATGCAATACCCCGATCGAGCGATTGGACCCCCACCAGACCTCCTCTCTTGTTGAAGCGATAAATACCTGGCGGTACAGCGCCGACTCACGACAACACGGGTTCTTCCTGGTTAAGAGGGATGCGGGGGCTTGGAAGATTGGGAGCTTGGGCGACTTTGAGCACTCCTTTTTCGATGAAGATGTGGATGAGGAGGACCGGTTCGTTGGGTTTGTGGACCCAAGCGACTACCCGGATAACCCTGGCTGGCCTTTGAGGAACCTATTGATGCTTGTGAGGAAAAGGTGGGGGTGGAGGAAGGTTCGGGTGCTTTGCTATAGAGATACCCATCAAGGACGATTTGAACCTAAGAGTTTGGTCATGGAGTGCGAGCTTGAGGCCGAGGAAGGGCTGGGAGGGCTTAATCTTGGTGGTGAGATTACTGCGCTAATTACCGGTTACGGTCTAACGAGAGTAGATGAGATGCCCAAGGTTGTCGGATGGGAGAAGAATGATGATAACAAGATTGTTCCCAAGATCGCAAATCTGTCTGCTCAGATGGATCCGAAAAAGTAAGGGTATGCGCATCGGGTTATTGCATATGCTAACGCTATGTAGGCAAGCGGATGTCAACGTCGACTTGAACCTCAAGCTCATGAAATGGCGAGTCGCGCCAGAGCTAGACCTCGATGTTATCAGGAATACGAGGTGTCTTTTGCTCGGCGCTGGTACGCTTGGTGCATATGTAGCGCGCAACTTGCTCAGCTGGGGGGTGCATAAGATCACGTTTATTGATTCTGGGACGGTTTCCTTTTCAAACCCTGTTAGACAGCCTTTATATACATTCCAGGACTGCATTGGCGGGGGGACTATGAAAGCAATTAGAGCTGCGGAGGCTTTGAAGGAGATTTATCCTGGTGTCGATGCTCAAGGATTTGACATGATGGTGCCAATGGCTGCGCACCCATTCTCGGATGCTCAGGAAGCCGGTGTCAAGCAAGACTATTTGAAGCTCAGGAGGCTGTTTGACGAGCACGATGCCATATTCTTGCTCATGGACACGAGGGAGAGTAGATGGCTGCCAACGGTTATGGGAAAGAGCATGAAAAAGCTTGTCATGAATGCTGCCTTGGGATTCGACAGCTATGTCGTTATGAGACATGGGGTGAAACCTTCCGATGACCAGAAGGGAGGAGAAGAGCTAGGATGCTATTACTGCAACGATGTAGTTGCTCCAGGAGACGTTAGTTGTGTGCTACTCCACATTCTCTCCAACGAAGTACTGATATCTTGATAGAGCTTGGTCGACAGAACACTCGACCAACAGTGCACTGTCACTCGACCGGGTGTAGCACCTATTGCCAGTGCACTGCTGGTGGAAACGCTAGTATCAGTCCTACAACACCCTCTCGGCGCTGCCGCCCCAGCGCCGAATAATGACAAAGCGGACAAAAGTCCACCAAATCACCCATTAGGTCTGATAGCTCACCAAATGAGGGGCTTCCTGTCCTCGTTCCAGAACATAATGGTCAAGGGTCCTGCGTACGACTGCTGTTCCGCATGTTCTCCCGCCATCATTAAGGAGTATAGGGACGAGGGGTGGGATTTTGTCAAGAAGGCACTCAATCAGAAGGGGTATGTAGAAGAAATAAGTGGGCTACTGGAGGTGCAGAGAGGAGCGGACAAGATGGAGATGGCCGGTTGGGGTGACAGTAGTGACGACGATGATGATGGTGATGGGATGTAGTTTTTCTTTCTTTTTTTTTCTTCCTTTTCCAAACCTTTCTCCTCCTCCTCTTCTTCCTTCCTTCGCTTTTTACAATACTGCACTCTCTTTTTTGTTCGAGTGGTACAGGTGGCGGTTTGTGTAATGGGATGGATGGAATGGGTGTGTGTGAATCGTGGGTTTAATACGAGTGTGCATGCTTCATCTTTGTCGCTTTTATTCTCACTCCTGCCGAATTGCTGTACTGTACCATAATACTTACTGTCAGGCGCTCGTCTGTATGCATCACTTGATATGTGGGTTAGGGATGGTTGGTTGGGCGGCGGGGTGGGTGGTGACGAGTGGGGATGGAATGAAACAAGCTGCGTGATTTACCTACCTTGCTTTACTTTACCACGCCTGCGAGGTCACCGCTGTCGTTCACTCGCTGCCCAGCATCCGTACCCTACTGTTATCATACATTCTATCATAAAGTTAGTTGCGGGACAGCTAATAATAATAATACCCACGGTACATTTCCCCAACCAAACACTCCACCCCCCCTCGGACTGCACTCCTGTGACGGTAACACGTCTTCTCCACAGGCCCGTCCGTCTCGGACAGTCTGCGGTATTGCAAGGCACCATAAAGCCATTAACCCATCCCCTAGCTTTCTCTTTCCCCTTCCCTCCCTCTCCCTCCCTCTCGCTCCCTCTACCGGTACTGTACTTTACTCGTACGAGTACTCTTCACTTATCATCGTGCTCGCACAGCCTAGCTGAAGCACGCAGGCCATCACCAACAGCAAGCAATCAAGCAACCAAAAGCAACCAGGCAAGCTAAATTCCCCCAAACAGCTGACATCATCGCGTGTGTGTGACAACCCATCCATCCGTCCAGCCGTCCAGCCAATCCTTGCTCTCGCAGCACGATAAAGTAACCCAGGATCTCCAAAAGCTCCAAGTCTAGACTCACCAACGAAACGAACGAGAGAATTTGGACTTTGACTAGAACTAGACTCGACTCGACATCACCCACAACACCCTGCAGATCACAAGTCATACCGTACAGCACAGCACGGTGCAACTTCTTCCACTTTCCCCCCCCTTACCGTAACATTCCTTACGGTGGGCCTGGCGAGAAAGCATACTCCTACTCTTACTGGATACCGGAACCGGGAGAGAGGAGAGGGGGGGGAGAGGAAAGTCTTTCTAGCTTCGCTTCGGGTGGTAACACGTGTGTGTGTTGGTCTAACTTATCGGAGGGAACACGTCGGGGTATTTTTGATACTTCCCCCCCCCCCGATAAGTTACTCGTGTCCTCGCGCACGTTTCACACTACAATAGTATTTTGGGATTAAATTTTGAAAGGAGGGAAGGGAAGGAAGGAAGCAAGGGAGAGAGAGAAGAAGGGGAAAGAAAAGGAAATTTGGGAAGCGCTGGTCTAGAATAGCAACTTACCGTTACGGTAGCACCAGGTATTGTACCTGTTTTTCTTCTTAAATCATCGTTTCAGGTACCAACGTTTTGTTCTTATGTTATTATCATAATACCGGTAATAAATTATCATAACTAATTGAGTCCTGTTCCGTCTTGGCAAGAAGGGAGAGGAAGGAAAGGAAGGAAGCTTTTCAGGTGAGTTTTTGCTTTTTTGATTCTCACTTCTCTCTCTCTCTCTCTGAGCCTTGATGCCCGTTTCCAAACCTTCCCTTAGCCGGCCCGACCCAGGAAAGGACTAAACTTGACGCCCTTTTCCCTCCCCAATCTTGCGCTTGCTTGCTCTTTCATTACCACTCCACTAGACTACCTAACCTACTATTCCTCCCACAAATTACAGAAATAATAATTTATCTACACAATCGTTTATTCCTTTTCTCTTACTCTTTATTTTTTTCTTCTTCTTCCAAGGCTGTTTTTTTTTTTTTTTTTTTGAAGGGTTTTAGGGTCTGCGGTATGCCTTTGGGATCTAACACTTAATTCGTATTTCTTAGTTTGTCATCACTGCGGCTCCGGGCTCCTGGGATAAAGGGTGAGGGAGAAGAAGCTCAAGAAGAAGAAGGGGGAAAGTGAAGTGAGGGAAGGAAGGAGGGAAGGAGCAACAACCCAATGGACAACCTCCGCGAAATACTAGTCTCAGAGATTACCGGTTTAAAAAGTTTACTACGCCTGAACGCCGATGGGGTCGGCGATGATGATGATCTCGTCGCGCAGTTGACGAGGTATGGAGCCTTTATAATTATTCACCCTTGAAGATTGTATGGGTTAATGGAGTTGATAGAACACGCATATCCCTTGAGAAGTTCTCTACCGAGCTTCTAGGCTCGACCCGGAGCACGGATGTTGTCACGCCGGATACGCTCCCTTCCAGCCTTTCCTCCTCGCCTACTCGCTCGAACTCGAGTTTGAATTCGAATCGGAGTAGTACAACTACTGCAGCTTCCCTCGATGACTGCACGCCCTCTGGAGGAGGATTGGAGGAAGACGACGCTTTCCTCCGCCTAAGTTCACTGCTAGCGGGCTTGCAAGCACAAGCCGAAGCAGCTGTGTCGTCCGGCTTTTCAACAAGCGCTCCGACAACACCTCTGGTCCGCGCGTTCGTGGACTCAGATTCCAATAGTTCCGGGGACGAGGATGCCGCCATCTCCCCAGGAGTATTAGGGAGCGGCGGGGAAGTTAGGCGGAAATGCGAATTAACAAGGACCCTCTCCCTTCCACACCCCTTCCTAGCACCAGCGCCACGAAGGCTCCGGAAAGTCGCGACTATCGGGGTCTCGCTTCACGAGGAGACTGCTTCTACTGCAAGCGGTGGTAAAGATCGGAATAACCCGACTGTGAATATAACCCCAGTGCCAGATTCCCCTCCGTGGAACGGAGCCGGGGGAGATACGGGCTTCCCACTGACACCCCCTCCTTCCCTGCGCCGCAGGGGAAGGGCAGAAAGTCGCCATAGACCCACACTGTCGGATGTATTCGACGTTCCGAGCCCAACACCCAGCACCCCGGATCGGAGGAATTCCTGGTTGCCGAAGGAGTTGGAGATCGACGGCCTTTTGACCGAGTTCTTGGAGGGTAGGGAGAAGGTTGAGATGGGATTTCGATGGGTCTGGGTGTATTTGCTTGGCGGGGGGATTGTATGGGCTTTTGTGGGGTGGTTACTAAGTTGGGGGTGTGTGGAGTGCGCGGTTAGTTGCGAGTTGGGGAGGTGACGTTGGTTGGGCATGTTTTGATATTCAGCGTGGGGAGTAATGCATATGCGTCCACGGACCGATAGATATATGGAATGGCACACGGTAGGTGTATAATATTTATTTGCTTTTTACTTTTTTACTTTTTTCTTTCCCCCCGCCGTTTACTTGCACTTACTGAGGGCTATCCAATCATTTCCTTCTTTTTTTCTATCATACCTTTTTTCTATCTTGGACTTCATCTCGGGTTTGGCCGTTCCTCTTCGGACTCCCACACTTCGCTCTTTCGAGAAACCTCCACTTGGGGACATTCGTCATACATATTTTTTATAGTGTTGTTTTTCTTCCTCTCCTGGCTGTCTGGTTTTTGTAAAAAAAAATGGTACTTTCTTTCACTTCGATCATCTCACTGGAGATCCAATACCCAGGCTGGTGTTTTTTTTTTGTTCTTTTTTTTTTCTTTCGTTTTCCTTATGGTTGACCGCATTGTATATGGGTTTTCGCGGTTGGGAAGGCGGCGGGTTCGTGTTGTGTCACACATATCGCATCCGGGGTTCTTCTCATGGATTGGACCGAATTGGATTAGTATCATAGCCTTTTATTCCTATCCCCAAGAGTTCAGGAATGGTCGTGATCTCTTGATTGGTCTTGGTTAGAAGAGTGAGTGATTGTTGTAGGTTCTTTTCCATGCTGGTATTATAGGTCCATCCGTCGCAGGAGAGCACACATTATCACATCATGCTCCTGTCCCCTAACATCAATCACACCGGCCGGATATTCCCCACCCCTACCAAGTTTTACAAGCGGCTGCTATCATATCTCCTGTCCCTACTGATCCGCCGGGCATGGTTAGCACCGGTACTCGACTGTTGGTGGGGTAAAACTATAAATTAACTCTCCAATAGAGCAACATGAGCTTGACTATTATATCGGTATCATTTCTTGAACTGTGCACATGAGCTTTATGAGTAACTGTACCTACCTACCCTACGCTAGATTGGGCAATTTGTGTTTAAAAAAAACTCCTGTTCCGGTCCCGGATGTAGTCGGTCGCCTTTCAGATGTGTGTGGGGGGGTTTTTTTTTTTCTTTTCTTCTTTCTTTTTCCACTATCTATATTGGAACATGTACTGTACTGGTACTGTACGGATCTCGTTCAATGATCTGTGATTCTTGCAAATCGGATATTGGTTTCCTTATGTTCTGTTCATTGCACCCCCCCTCCCAACAATCGAAGGGAAATAGAGGGATGTATGTGAGAGCACGAGTGATACCCTGTGTAATAATTAGGTGTATGATATATATTTTCCTTCGTCTACCTGTACCGGTACCATACCATAAGTCAGCTTTCCTCGCCGAAGCGGAACTTTATGATACGGTGTATTTTTTTTATCATAATTATACAAAATATTTTTCAGTGACGGTCTTTGCTGTACTGTACTGTACTGTACTGTACTGTAGCGTTAAAAGCACCACCATCATACCACCACACAATGTCCAAGCTTCACTTCCCGTCTCTCCCCCCCACCCCCCACCCCAAATCGAGGTATTGTGTATAGTTGATTCATGACCTAGGGATGTATATATATATGTATATATGATCAAGGGGCGGCAAAGAATACTTGAGTAAAGTCCCCCCCCCTGATCCTGTGGTGGATCATTGAATAAGATATGTATGTATGATACATCGATGTGGGGGAGAGAGTTGTAGTGATTGTGTTCGAAACGGGGGTGGGATATATATATATATATTACCCCCCCCCCTCGCCACATTCAGCGATGGTGCTCTTGGAGCCTTATCCACTGACTTACGCATACTGTACTGAGAATTGGATGAGGACGAGGAGGATGATGATGATGATGATAGGGTAGTATATAAGGTGCAAGAAGATCTCACCATAACTCATCGGTTTACTCTATCACTTAGGTGTTGACTATGATACTGCATCATACAATATATCCTCTTGAGGGGGGGGGGGAACAACCTCATGAAAGAAAATATCATATATAATATAATATATTATATATATAAGGGTGAAAATTTCCCCACCGGTACTTATAATTTTCCTGTTCGGAGAAGAAAAAAAAAAGAAGAAAAAACCTTGCGAGATATTCGTATCATAACCATATATAATATCGGTCGGTCGGTCAATGGTCATTTGAACACAACGACTTCTGCTGAACGAACCAACGGATAAAAAATATCGTTCACCGATCACTTTAGGACCTTCCTTTTTTTCGGGTCTAAGAAACATTTTGCAGGAACTTAAGAATGTGTAATTGGAAATGTAAATTTTTTTCTTTCTTTTTCTTTTTTTCTTCAGATGGATCGGACCGTTGAGAGAGAGGAAAAAAAAAAAAAACGCCTATCAGGAGTTTGTCGAAAAACATTTGTCATCTCAGGGGGGGGGGGGAACTGCCGTTCGAGCTGGTTTTCGAGTTCGGAGCTGGTGCCAGACATGCACTGGTGCGCGAGTGATTTTTTGTGATGTGTGATGTATCATGAGCATCTCCGAGAGATGATGATGCTCGGATTTGCGCTGGGCTCCACGGACAAACATGGTTCTTTGAGAATGGCCCCGGTGTATGTGTGTGTGTGGGAGATTCTAGGTGCTTCTGAGGTTATTTCATTACAGTGCCGTGTTAAGAAGATTCTTATTTGTTGTTATTATTATTATTGCTTGTGGTATGTACTATATTCAGGTTAGACTAGGGGTGGTTTGTCAGTAGTAGTAGCTAGTAGTGAGTAGTGAGTGGTCAGGGGAGGTTTTCGTTAGGTTACTACTGCATATGGGGTTGGAAAAAAAAAATGGTGTTCCTGGTGTTTCAGGTAGTATAGCATATCTGAATGTGCTAGGATAGTTGGTGGTAGAGTGTGGTGTAGAGGGTATAAAAACTGATTGCGAAAACCTTGTTTTGTTAGCAAAAAGTTAAAGATAAGCGGTCTCTGCTAGTGAATGTACTCTAGACGGTGTATTTTAAAGTGTGCTATATCATTATTATTTTATTTATTTTTAAAATTGTTTTTTTTGCTTCATGTATTGCTTCTGGGTTCTGCTGGAGGTTCTATTAAACAGAATTCTGTAGCAGTTGACCTCCCTATCTGCTTGAAAATGAAAAAGTATCTTGTGAGAAAGGTGATATGATAGTAAGGTATGATAACCGTTTTTTTTATGAGCCAGCTTACACGAAATACACGAAATAGCAAAGGAAACTAAGTTCTTTTTTTCTACTCTCAACTTTGAATACCCTTTGTAGCCACCCATACTCAACTTTTTTCGAGAAAATACACCAAGTTTGTAAGAGAATTGGCGGTAGAGGAGCAGTTTGGCGGTAAATATCCACCCTCCCAGACCAATCCAGTCACTTTTATACTATTCGTAGAGAATTTGTACTGTACTCTAGAGGGTTGAGCATCTGCAGTTGCCTTTCCAAACCAACCAAAGGAAGCAGGAAAAAAAAAAAAAAAAATTATCTGCTGCTCCGCCGATCGCGGACCTCACTCACCCCTCCTAGGTCCAGAGTCGGATTCTGCCACCTCGCAGCAGGTCTGATTTGCGCTACAGCCTCCTTGAGGAAAGGCTTAAGGTCTTCAGTCTCCCAGTTCCCATAGGGCAGTATTCTTTTGAATTCCTCTACCCTACGTGACGGATCGTTCAATAATAACTCATTGCGAGGGGGAGGGGGATTGAACTCCTGGGCTCCTGCTAATTTGCACGGGGGTTAATTGTTTCTCGGCATCTTAACCACTGCGCCAGCTAGGTATTTCACATAATGTCACCGAGGAAGCCAATGCTTATCCTGCTCGCTGACTAATTTGGATTACTATCATTTCTGTTCGTTCGTTCAAGGCTGAGGACGATGGTTTATTTTTGTTGTTTGTTAGGGGTAGATGCTCGAGAGAGAGGGGAGAGAAATTATATAAGTTGATTATTGATTGACGGCAACGGGATCGCTTTTTTTTTAAAAAAAAAAAAGAGTAATGGTAACTGGGATAATTATGGTGAAAAAAGGTAGGATTGGCTGAGAGTGGGACGGAGTTGGGACATTAGAGTGCTACAATTATTCCCGACCCACGCTGATTTCTTTCGGGGTATTGCACCAGTCTCTAAAGCGGGCGTCACGATTGAAGTCAAGCTGGAAACTGTGAAACAGCTGGCTGAAGTGTACAAATGGGGAAGAGAAAGGTGTTCTATGATAGATACGATACACCAGCTCTTTTTTGAAAAAGGAGAAACGGGCTCACTGTGGAGCGTATCATACTCCTGGGTTAGACCCTTCTACTCCTTTCCCTTTTCTCCTTTGCATTGGCGGGTCTATGATGCTACCTATCATGAAGGAGGAAGACAGGATTTTTTATTTATTTATTCTTAACTATATATTATAAAGCGGTGATGCGATATAGTTATGCCCTATCTGTACCGACTACATTATTATTATTGTTTTTTTGCTATATTGGATTGAAATGGTGCCTTTCTCTTTTAGAAGGTGCTGGAATGACCCTGGTTGCTTTTTTATTTCGCCCGAGGTGACTCAGGTGAGCGAGTGCGTGGCTATGATCGATTGATTGTGTTCTTGTGGCCGCTGGTATGTTCTATTCTGGGCTGTCGGAGCAAGGTATGGGTTGTCATGTCCTATCACTCACTTGTATATCTGGAAGGTGAGTGTTTCAAAACGTTCCTTTCCTTCATTTCTATAAGGGCAGACATCTTTCCGACTTTGATCACACATACACACGCACATACATGCAATACCATTCCTCATCCGCAGCGATGGAGAGAAGTATGGAGATGGTAAAGTATTCGGGCGGTAAACCTGACACAGCGGAGTCAGAGCCACCTCCAAAACAGCGGCGGACGCTACTTCCCCCGTTCCCGCCAGCGCCCCCATCGCCCCCCTTTCACCCAGGCCAATGGTGGTTCTCCAACAAAATCCACACCCGCTTAACCCCCCTACAACACTCCCTCCTATCCACCCGCCCATCTCCCATCCCGCCCCCCACCCAACCAAACAAGTGCCGCAAGCTCCGCCCTTGGCTAATCCTCTCCCTCCTGCCCAACAACAAAGCGCTAGTGATCTGCTCGACAACGCGCGAGAACCGCGGCCCCGCTGGCCTGACCCCTACGCAGGCGCGCTCATTCCTGCCGATCACGCCCACGCCCGAGTTTTTTGGGCGCGCACCGGTGCGAGTGGTACTGGATGAGCGGGGGGTGTTCGTTGGTAAAAGTTTGGTGTTCTTGGAGGTTGTGAGGGTCGTTTGTCTAGGCGTTTTGGGGGAGTTTATTGGCGGAGTGGGGATTGAAGGGGAGGAGGCACGGGAGGGGTTGCAGAGGGTGTGGGAGGGGAGAAGGGAGTGTGAGTTTTTTCTTCTCTTTCTCTTTTCTTTGGTTGGTTTTCTTTTTCTTTTCTGGGAGGAAATGGAGCTGAGTTTTTCCCTCTCTTTTTCGGGGGGGAGGGTGGGATTAGGGGTTGAGAGCAATGGTAGCGATGTGAATAGGGAGCGGGGTGGTGGTGAGCGTAGGATAGGGAGGGATAGAGGGAAAGGTAGGGGCAGAAGGAGCCCGGGAGGTAGGAGCAGTGTGGGCAGTGGGAATGCGCAGTGGCGCCTGCACTCACGGGGCGACGCGGCCACCTTCCAGGCTTCTGCAGACCATCCCGGCAGAATCCCGACCTCCGAGTGAGGGAGTATGATTCCAATGTTTTATCACCTCTACCGATCACTTGATCTGCTTTCTTCTTACTATGGTACCGCCGTACTTTGGATGTCTCGAGCCATTTATTTATTACGCTTTTGTTGGTTTTTCTTGGCCTGCTTAGTTGATTTCGGGGGGGGGGGTTGGTGGATACGGTTGGTGTGGGCGAAAAAAACGCAAGTTGGATTGGTGTTATCGTGGAAGTTGTTTCATAAGCCCGACGCAAGTCAGTGGTTAACCAACTAAACCAAACCAACAATAATTAAACCACATCATTAGAGGTTCAAATCGTAAAGCTCGTGATAGATCACCTGGCCTATATCTTCCTCCTTCCCCCTAGATGTGGTCACAGACCAATACTAGTCCTTGTTCCCCCTTCGCTTCCTAGAACCTTCCTTTTTTTTTGCTCCCTCTTGTCCTGCATGTCCTGCACTTTTTGACTCGTTTTCTCTTTTCCACCCCGTGCCGGTTTGTGTGAGATGGGGTAATCTTAATATTCGACCCCCGGGGCCTAGTCGTATTTCATCGATCCAACCGGTCATCTGTTAACATAATATCCCTGCATTTATAATTTCTTTGAATACAACACTTTGAGCATTACTTCCCACCCGCCGCCCCCCTAGAACATCTAGTTCCAAGTTCCGGGAACCTGCATCTCGGCCACCGCACCCCGTTCCCCGCCCCCGGGTCTCCGGTATATAGTTTCCGCTTCCCGATCCCGATCCCACCCCGTGCCCGTCGCGAGCGGCCCCACCCCCTGGAAAGCCCGGCACGCAGATCTAGCATTGAGGAAAATCATAAAGTTTTTCTTTTTTCCTTTATACAGCGATGGGCCCGGTGACTTCATTGTGCTATCTGGGAGACGTATAGATACCTCAGGGTATAGAGTTATGTATTTGCTCTCAAGTTTTCATTTCGACTAATGAATGATCAACTTTCACGAAAGTACCTATAGAGAGATAGCTAAGGCGTGATTGTCCATGATGGGCCTTTCTTGGCTTCCCCCCTGTGTTTAAATACGGTTGGTAGCAATATCGAAGCTGAGTCGACCAAGGGTATCTAAATTTTGTGGATAACTCATTCGAAAATCGCTTAAGCTGCGATATCCTGGAGATACTCCTCTGGCCGTTTGGGCATGTGGTTGTGCCATTCCTTTCCTTACTCCCCAATTTTAAGTCATGGACCCCACAAATTGGGGATTTCGACGCCTCGAGCCCCCCACCCACCATACATACCCAGTTACATGTAGGGATGCAAGTTAGAGATCCTGGGGGTCTCTACCGTTAAGCTAAGACCGTAAAGGGGGAATCGAGGAGTTCATGAGAGGTATTGAACAAAAGTCAAAAATGAGAGAAATATATCGCCCGGGTCGAGGGGGTGGTGATGAGATGCATTGAGAAAAGCTTTATCCAGCAAGTATCCAGCAAGTTCCTACCTCCTCCGATAGTTCGTTCTTCGGCGAACATGACCGTGCGCTTCTTCCCCCTCCTGATGCTCCGGGACCCGGACTCCTTTTTCCTCTTTCATTCCAAGTATCCGCTTCTATATGCCTCTAGATGATCAGACTTTCCTTATGCCCTACATACGAGCTGAAATGCAAGGCGAGTGATAATAAGTGAATACAAACTATACCCGCCTTGCCGGACATGTGTTCATCCAGAAAGGAGCTGAATACACTAGATCTGCTTTCTTTGTGAGCTCTACAGTAAGTCCATTGTTCTTACGTTAATAGATAGCATGTAATATGACACAAAGCTGGGTGTACTTATCCGACCCAATTGTTTATGGGCCGTGCTGATGAAAATCTATTTAGTACGATAGCATAAATTGAGTGCACAGAAAGGAGAGGAGCAGTGCATATCTGCTCGAGTTCGCCGCCCTCTGCACTCCCATTCTCCCCTTCAGCAGAGTTCCCCCTTCACCCTACGCTTGACTACTAGTAAATTCTACGGCAATACAGTCATAGCTTCGGCAGCCATGGTTTTGGTTACAGTTGTCCTTTCTCGGCCAGGTGTCACCCAGCGCGGGGTGTCAACCAGAGGGTGCAATTGCCTACGCTAGCATCCTTATTCTTGGCGCGCAGTCCCGCTACTTTGTTCGAGTAGAAGTCCAGTTCTCTATTGAAAGGTTTAGTCTGCGAAAGACTCTGCATACATGTAACATGCGTTTTTCTATCCCCGGGATCAATTCCTCCAGATATCTCGTCCTTCTGGAAACGAACTTCAATATCCTTGCATCCGAATCCCACGATAACCTTATCCAGCCGGAAAAAAATACCCTTGCCTCGAGCACCATGCCCCTTCAGCAAACCCAAACCCGAGCTCGAGTCATTACTTATATCAGAATGAAAACAGCTTCAATGTTACGAACAGATATAATAGCACGATCCTATCATTGTCGGGGGGAGGAGAGGTGACATATTCTCCCCTAGATTTAGCCCCTTGAACCATGGTAATGGCATCAAGACGTCGCCAACGATCGAATCGAAGGTGTCGGAGAGTGGATGCTCAGTAAGTTTCAACAACGGTGGGGAGGAGAGAGCAATGAATCGGTTGATCCCACCCTGTTATATCATAGAGTTCTGGGAACTGGGGGGCATCGGCTTGGGGGGGCTTATGATTCCATGCAAACTCGAACCTAACCCTGCGAGAATTTAGCTCCTCCGCTATCGGCACCCTTTGTGAGGAATCGGGTATGTCACAGTTGCATCCCCGTATTCCCACTACAATGAGCGGGATGAGTAGGCGTTAACAAATATGGTTAGATGTCTCCTCAAACAGTCCTTGACGGGCTTTCATGCATCCCCAAAAAGATTGCCGAAGCCTCCCGGGCTGCGCAGCAGAGGCACATTGGAGCATATTATCCTCTACTCTCCATTATCACGGAATCTTTTTCCCATTGTTCTTGCACTCTTCTAACGAACATGCATATGTGTTAATGGACTAGATGAGCTCCTCGTGGAGCACAGCGCGGAGTGCCACCGCTCTCTACGACAGATCTTGGATAAATCTCCTAACAAGAGGCTATTCCTGACACCCGGCTCCATACCCAACCATGGAAAAAAATCACATCGTCCATGAGCGTCATCTCCCCACGGCGCAGCCAGAAGGGTATCCAAATGTTTCTAACAGCAAAGCTTGATACCGACCTAGACCCTGGGGCAATAGACGATACCCCCAGACCAAAAAACACGACATACACTCCGAGAGAGATCTCCCGAATGTAATTTGAATTGTCCCTCTTTGAATACAACTAACGCTAGCCCCAATCAGTTACCCTAATCGGTCCGATCTTAGGATAAGTGACAATAACCGGAATAAGACCAAAGCTCCACCAGATCACGACCGGTTTGGGCGATGTCCACAGCGCTATTCTCGAAGGCACGAAGCAGCAGAAAAAATCCCAGGCAATATCGGGAATTACACCATTGATGTGGATATCTCTTGTGAGACGGCCCTTGCCCGTCTATAGATTTTGTCACATCATGGCGGTGGATATCAATATGGGGAAATATTGCCCCCAATAAGCGCTCCTCTGAAAAGCCGTCATGGACTACTTGGCCATTTTATAAAGTATTCAGACGCTCGGCGCCAATATAGGTACTAATAACGCCAAGGAGGTGCCCGATACAGTCTGGTGCTTTATAAATGACCAAGTAGCAACTACTAATCGGGGAACATCAACAGCGCACTTGACACATGCAACTCAGCAAGATTATCTTCCCACTCGCCCGGATCTCTTCCGGAGCCCACAATCTACCACTGCCAAAGCACGTCAGACATATCTAAACCATCAATCAGTCCAGCAAATTCTATGCGCCGTTACAGCCACCCCATCAACACTCCCACTTTTTTACCCATACCTCCTCATGCTGAGGGATCCACGCCGTTAGAGAACTCACCAAGTCTATGAAATCCCTTGCAATTAGAGTTCTAAAAATAAAATAAAAAGCATCCTGATCATGTACCTGGGAACTTGTTTTTCTTTCTTTTGTTAAATAAGTAATCCGAAAGAGAATCATGGAACTCTCCTATCATACCTGGTCCCCCACGCCGACATATGCTGCACGCTCTGGCGCCTGGGGACCTGTACTGTACCTTCATTCCCAAATGCACAAATCTACATAAAGGACGGGGTGGATTCCCGGAGCCACGCACTTCTGGCCTGGGCTACTAAGAACCCCGATGTAAATAACAAATAGTGCAGAGTTAGAGTAAGGGGTTTCTTTTGGGACCCAGACACTAGGTAGGTGAGCTAGAAAAGGTGTGGTCACGAACTTCGTTCTCACCCTCATCAAAATAAACTAACGATAGGGACAGTAGTATATATATAAAATATAATAAAATCATCCTGATCCTTTCACGGATCATCACATATTATCCCTATGCCTCCACATGTGTCCCAATTTCTCCACACAACCCCGTGATAACAAAGTAAAGACACCTCTGGAGAGCCTTCTCCTTGGCCCACAGCAACTCTAGAACAATTCGTAAGACTCTCATTGCTTCCATTGTCGGCCCAGCACACTAACCTCCTTCATCAGCACTAAGAATATCCATGAAAGAGTACTAAGAAAGCTACTACGGTAGACCAAGCGGATACAGGCCCCAACCCACCAGATAGTCATGGCCAAACACCAATCTATCGGCCAGGTGAGAACGGATCTGAAGGAGGGGCAAATATATTACCGGAGCCTCCAGATATCTACCCCAACACTACAAATCTCATTGGCCAAACGCTAAACCGACCCACCCACGCCGCCGAATGAGGACACAAAAAAGTGGCAAAAAACTTCCTCCTGGCCGATCCAATATCTACTCCCGCCAGACGGATACCACAGATATACCATACCGGTACTTTACAAAAAGCGCTACCATGAAATGCTCCCAGTCCAAGCCGTCGCGGAACAGCGCCTGACCATAAAACCTGCTGGCCACACTAGTGCTTGCTCTCCTTACATGCCCATCGGTGAGGCGGGGTTAGGCGGGACATGAGAGGAGATCCGCCATTTCACATGCTAGGAGGTCGTCTCAGCAAAGACCAAGTTCAACTGTCTATAGGTCTCATCATCTTTTTCTCATGGGCAGTCACTCGGGTATCCGTTGGCTTAGAATTCGTCAGTTTAGCCCTTCCGAGAATCATGGCATGGTCGCCGTTTGGGTTGAACTCCACCCGACATGCGTTATGGATCTTTTACTTGCCATTTTTTTTATCCTTATCCTTATCCTTCTCTGTTCCCACACCGGTTAGTGAAGAGATTTTGTGAGTTATTGGAGTGTGGTTTCCTCCAGATTATATATACGTTATCCTTTCCAGGACTGTTCTGGTATCCTCCTGCCTCCCACAATTGTCCTTATGGATGGTCTTCCCTCGGAACCCACCGTCCATCCACCCGTCAGGTTCAAGTTTCGAACACGTATACACAGTACCCTCCGCCCTACCTCACTTACGGAGGGCCCCTTCCACCCTTACTCAGTCCCCCCCCCCAGTGTTATAGTAGCTCAAGAACTCGGCCTGGAACATCACCTTATGGCACAGAGCGTATCATAAGCACAGTAAGAATAAACACCATCTCCGTTCGAGAGATAAATATTCACACCTCACCGCACCGTACCCCACCAACAACCCAACCAAGCCAAACTTTTTCGATCCCAGCGCCCTACAGATAACTCCTCCACCAAGGCCGTGAGCAGATGCTTGACCCCTACACACATACCGAAGCGAGGTATAATACGCTACCCGCTCACTAGCTGGGTAGGGACCGATCGATGAATGGAAGCGACACCATGATATATTCGGATTTGACCAAAACATCTATTTATCTATTTATTTAAAAAACAATCAGCGAGGGGAGGGGAAAACCCCTCACACACACAGAACAGTCTTCCACTGTACAGTACACTGCAAGAAAAAACGGAGCAGAAACCGTCCTTCCGATTGTTACAAAAAAATCCGACATGTGCGATCCCCAGACAAAACCCCACGAACGAAACCCCCTCCAACCATAGCAACACATCCACCGATTGACTTAAATCCCCAATCTGCCAAATATCCTATCATACTCTCCCCCCCCCCCTCCTCCCCCTAACAACCGCCAACCACGCGGTAAGTGCAAGGAAATGGGATCGATCGCCGGCTCCCAACGCTGGGGTATCATATTTATAAATCCGATAGACAGGGGTGGGGGGGGTTTCAGGCCCCGAGGCAAGAGTTTTCCTGCTGGCCGAGAAGCATCGAGGAATAGGTGAGTGATGGGCTGTGAACCGGAGTTGGTTGTGATACTAGTGTCGGGCTGTCTGGCCTGCTGGTGAGGCGGTTTTATATTGCCTCTGCATTACGTGCTCCCATGTAGCATCCCAGAGTTTGTGAGGTGAGGGGTTAGACATGGTCATAGCGTTCAGAGGACCAGCCTTCTACTGAATGTACTCATACGGAGGGCGGGGGGTGATTATCATGGTGTGCAAAGCACTACACGGATGATAACGTTATCATACGACATAAACTTATTTCTACGGGTACTTGTGTAAAGCCAACTTTTATCTGACAGCACAAACCATTCCATGCAACCCATCCCAAACAGACCAAACACACAGTTTATGCAACATAAAAGTGCAAATCTAAGCTTAATCATCAAACTTGATTTTTTTCGAAATTTGCGTCCTATTCCTGAAATTAGCCCCATGTCTCCCCCCCCCCAAAAAAAAAATCGGTAGAGAAACAAACCCATCAGTCTCCCTATAAAACGCCCCATAAGCTGCATGTTCCTTCTTCTTAACCGTAGTCCCAAACTTCAACAGCGCCTCAGGGACCGGCTGTCCAGCGGCCTTAAGCACGTTAACCAGTGCTCCTGAATGCGGCTTGTCGTGTTCAGTGAAGAAGGTATATGCCATCCCGTCCGCCCCGGCCCTGCCCGTTCTCCCAATCCTATGCACGTAGTCCTCGATCGTGAGGGGGAACGTGACGTTAATCACCAGCTTGACCTTTGGAATGTCCAGTCCTCTGGCTGCGACGTCCGTCGCTATCAGTAGTGGGCACTTTCCGTCTTTGAATTGTGCCAGGGCTTGAGTTCGCTGCACCTGGCTTAGGTCTCCGTGGATGCCTGCTACCCTGAGCCCGCGCGAGCGGAGGAAGTTCTCGACGCGTGTAGCCTCCTTCTTGTAGAGGCAGAAGACGAGGATTCTGTCATCGCGCTGGCTGTCGGATTGATGTTGCTTTAGCAGGGCGACGAGACGGGATTCTTTGGCGTGCTGGTCGATCACTTCGACGGTTTGGGAGATGCGCACATTTGCGCGCAGGTCGTCTCTGCCGCCGATTGTTATCTTGGCTGGTGAGGCCATGAAAGCTGAGGCGAGCTTTCGCACGGATTGTGGCCAGGTTGCGGTGAACATTAGGGTTTGGCGGGTGGGCGAGGGAATGGCGCGGATTATGCGCTTTATGTCCTCCTCAAAGCCTGTGAGAGGGCGAGATGGTTAGTATTTATAGAACTAAAGGGATTATACTGGAGAATGCGAGAACGTACCTTTATCGAGCATTCTGTCTGCTTCGTCGAGGACTAGGTATGAGACATTACTGAGGTCTGCAGAGCCTTCATCGATAAGGTCATTTAGACGTCCTGGAGTCGCAACCACAATGTCCGCCCTCTTGAGCTTCGCTCTCTGCTCATCTTTGGGTACACCGCCGTAGACACACACTGCAGATAGTCGTGCTTCTTTGGAATACTTTTCCATGCTATCATATATCTGCATCGCCAATTCTCTCGTCGGAGAGACGACAACAACCCGCACGCCTTTCGAAGACTTCTGCCTAGCTTTCAACGCAATAATATGTCTAATCGCAGGAACAGCAAACGCAAGTGTCTTCCCAGATCCAGTCTCCGCAACCCCGATACAGTCGTGTCCGGACAATGTGAATGGCCATGTCGCCGCCTGAATCGGCGTTGGGCTCGTGAAGCCGGTAAAGTCGAATGAGTTGGATGGAAGGTACGAGAAAGAAGTTATAGGTCTGAGATTGGAATTGCGGGGATCTGTGATCGCTATAGCGTGTTTTGTGAGGAATTCGTCAATCGTGGATTTTGACAGAGATGTTAGTTCTAAGTTCTCTGTGTATCCCGAGGAAACCGTAGGAGGACCGGACGGTGTCGAGTAAGTTACTGGCGGTGCAGGGGCATCCGACGATGGAGAGGAGGGAGAAGCGTCGCCATTAGGTTCGCCATCGGCTTCTTTCTTTGCCTTCTTCTTTGCCTCCTTTGCAGCTTTCCTTGAAGCCTTTCGCTCCTCCTTTGAGGGTTTCACAAGCCGCCGCTGAGCTTCTGGAGTATCCTCAAGGTCCACGCCCATTACGTCTTCTCCAGCAACAATTGCCTCCCCCTCATTCTCCTTAGCTTTCCTCGCCCTCTTCTCCCTCTTCTTATATTTCTTTTTCTCTTTTTTCTCCCCCACCCCCTGCTCCTCCCCCGCAGCACCACCTACACCAACTTCAACACCATTCTCAACATCCTTCTTAGCCTTCTTCCCCTTCTTCTTCTCCTTCTTCTCCCTCTTCCTCTTCACCTGATCAACCGCCGTCGCCCCAGCTTCCACATCCTCAATCGTTCGTTTCGACATTTTTTTTTTCCTTCCGTGGTGGGGCAATTGCCTTGTACCAGTCACGGAAATGAAAGGGGAAAAAAAATCCAAAGCATGATAACACCGCGCACGGATGTCTTGGCGATGCGGCTCCTTTCTCCAAGAAAGGCCAAGTATCATACCTGTAAACTATTATGTAAGCGGGACCCTGAACCCAACAACCGAAATAGCTTGGTCAATTTTCCGATCCATAAGAAACAAAGGGACCAGAAAGTGGAGTTTTTCGGCAGGGTAAGGTAGATAGAGCGAGGGAGAATACGAGCAAAGTACGGTGAATAAGCTTTAATACACAAGAATGGTACTTAGGGTAATTGTATCCCTTGCAGGATTGAGTATCCACCAGCGTTTGAGAAAGAAGTGGTGGTGAAGGGTGTAGTGCTACCTATCATAGGTATCCATAATATTATCATACGGCATAGACTATTGGATGGAGCGGTTGGGTTGTACTGCGAGTGAGTGGGCATGATGTTGGCATCCTTCAAAAGGGCCAGAAAATGGATACCGGTACCGGTAAGGGATCTACAATATCTTGATCTTGGTATGATAGATCTATCTTAGAGGGAGAGTCTAGACGAGCGCTCAACAAAACCATATCCCTGCACAACCAGCATAACAATGAACAGTCAGCCTTCCAAAAAAAACTCCCGATTCGAACCTCCTCCCCAGTTGTTAAAGCCATCAACCAACGCAAGCCTCTCTATGATATTCCATTTTCCACCCCCCCTCCCCGTTCTCCTAAAACCCACGAAACCAAGCCATTACGAATCTATCATAGACATCATCGTCATCTCTTAAGATACTCACTCGCATAGCAAAACGACGGTACGTCCACCACCTCTCTCTCCCCCCAAGGCTTAACCTATCCGTACCTTGCTACTTATAGAGTGGAAAAAAAAAAAAAGCCATTATCAATTCACCCCAGAAAGCCATGTCGAGCACCTGTGCCCAATACCGGCCTTCCCCCCGTGCATACAAGTACAAGTGGTACAGACTTCCGGCATGAATGTGCTACCGGTAGTAAGAGTACGAGTACAGTACTTGTCCCAATGCTCGTATAATATCGGAACATCTGAATCCCAATGCACTTCGTACCGGTGCCGGTACTGCAGCACCGGTATAGACGCGCACAGGTAATTTGCCGTACGGTTTACAAGTACTCGAGTACAAGTACAAAAATTTTGGTCCCTATTTTCCGGGCACTTCATGAAGAACCTGATGGCATGTGGCTCGAGTAAACGTTAACCAGGTTATGCATTGTCCACTGTTACAGTACCATACGGTACCGGTACTCTGCTATGGTACAGTAACTGATCGGTTGGGGGATTCCGGGTTCCTCGTCCCAGGCAAGAGAAAAGAAAAAAAAAAGAAAAGTTCGAAAAACAGGGATTCGCAAAATATACTCGAGTATGGCAAAAGGTCCGTGCGTACATGAGCGCCCATACTCGAGTACGGTACCGGTACTCGAGTACTCGTATAAACTCACGACTTCGTATTTTCGGATAACCTCTTGCCCTGGGAATGGGTACGGATGCTCGTTTATTTGGCTGGTCGGTTGCAAGTATTTCCCCTGGAAGGGGTTTGGGGACGGTGATCGTTCCGGCGTTAGGTGCAAAGAGTTATCCGGAAAACAGGGGTCGAGAATTTCTGGTACTCGTATGGACCCTCAGATACGCTACGCTCGGATTCACACTTTTGCCATACCGGTACTCGAGTATCTCGCGGATCCAAGTTTTCGGGTACTATACCAGTACTCAAGTACTTCTGCCTGCCACGGGCACCCCAGATTATGGGTGCTGCCTTTGCTCAAGTGTCGGCGGGGTGCCGGATTGTCTGCAGTAGCGTAAACACTGGAATACCGGCACTTGTAGAAGATAAATGTGCTATCATAGCACGACCCGGTTGCTTCTCCTACCGTAGTAAGGCGCTGGGCAAATTCCCTTTGTCTTGTTTTGTCTCAAGTGAGGGCGGAGTTTGCGGTGCTTCCCACTTGTGTCGCCGAGAGGGGGAGTTACAGCGTCCCGTGATGGCGCATTTCTCTTCTGTTCGGGTTCTAGGATAGGCTGTGGAGCTGTGCGCTTGCTGGGGGGGGGAAGGTTTCAAATGCCATCGCCTAGCACAAACAGCAAGCTACGACGACCTCTTCCACACGAACATAGACTAACGTTATGGGCTTCTTTTGTTTGAACCTCCCCACACCCGCACAAAAAAATTCTGAAAAATAAACCTAAGTAGGCATTAATTTTTGGCACCTTATCATTCTTGGTATCATATATTTTCCACACTTAAAATGTTGTTTTGGCGAAAAGAACGGTGGATAGTATAATATGTCGGTGTGCCAAGAGTGGTAATTCTTGGTTCATGCGGCATCTAGAACATTCCCTAACCAGGAACCACTTCAGCGATACGGTACTCCGACCCCTAAAATCAACAGCACCCACTTCAAGTTTGGTAGTAGAGTTGAGATAATAATATTATTGACCAATTTGGGTTGTCAGGTGAATGTCCTTGCGTGGGAGAGGTCGTGATTCTGAGCGATAGTGTGTCCTGGTGGTTGACAGGTTTAACCCTGCAATCGACGGTGTTTCAAACGTTTTCTCCTTGTTGGGATGGCTGTGATATCGGCCTGGAGAGGAAATGTTTGGGGAGTCTTCTATAGGTATCCGCTTGTGCTATGATAGCATGAACAATACACTACCGTGGATGAACCTACCCTCTTCATCCCTTTCTCAAAGCGCGAAACAGCCCCATCTCGTCCACCACCACATCGCACAAACAATCGAGCGGTTAGCCCTGATAAGCAAGTCAGTCAGTCGGCTATCCAATCCCCCCCCACCTCCGAGCAACCCCGAGAACATATCATCGTATGATATCGTAATCTCACAAGCTTGTACTCCTGCTGAACACTTTATCACCAACTGGATACCAATAACCCCCTATCTGCGGTGCGACGGCAAGTTAGCGATGTAAACGAATAAAGAAAAACCAAATAACTTTTGCCCTTCCTTACCATAAATGCCCTTCCATCCATCCCCATCCAACCAATCAACCGATCCATCTCTCCACTCCTGGCGCCTATGTTGTACCAATCACGAGTTATGCCAACGGACCAGCCAATCCCACGCAAGGAGGCACCATCAAACCCTAACCGCTGCAGTGCAACAACACATGACCCGCGCGGCACCAAGGTCAGGTCCCGACAGAGCGGTCCTTACATGCAGTCCATCCGACTCTATCGGGAAAAACATCACAACTCCCCGCTTCGCGAGGCACTGTATTCCCGGGGTTTAATTCGGAGGAAACAACATCCCTTCACCCCCTGCCCCTCTTGTGATTGTAAGCAGGTAGGATCAACGACCGATACAATAAAATAAAGAACCGTGCTGTATGCTTTTGCGAGTGGGACAGGATTCGTTCTTTTCATGTCTTATTGCTTGCTTGCGGTAAGTGGGGTTTTGTCGTCACTATAATGTTATCGTTATAGGTAGAAACGGAAGGTGGGAAGTGGGCTGTGGGGAAGGGATGAGTTGGTCGCAGATGTTTCCGTCCGTCGTGTGGTTGGTGGTGCAAGCGGGTGGATGTGGTATATAATAGCTTTGCAGACAGAGAGCTCGAGCAGCATTACCGGTAGACTTTGGTTGTATGACTTGGTCGGGGTATACAACTTTGGGATGGATGGTTAGATTCGGTGAGGGGGCAGTTCTTCCGTCGACGGTTAGAATAGTATTATTGTGCTCGAGTATAGGGCGGGAGCCGGACTTTCAAGATAAGCTTTGAATTGGCGAAGCGGGATACCGGTACTCGAGTATGTCTACTCGAGTATTTAACCACCCCATCTGCCGGTATTGCGAAGCACAGAAGCGGGAAGCAGGAGGAGCAAAGGTATCATAAATGTGTGCAATCGGACTTTTTTGTGCCCTCCCTTCTCCCACTCTATCATGCCATGGTCCAGGGGTAAGGCTGTCTGCGATGCATTCTGTGTCACGACCGAAACTGTTTTACCCCAGGTTTGCCCGCATCTATCTGTCTGCCTGCCATACTGTGCTAGTACCGGGATGATATTGCACGAAACTTTTTCTCTTCGTGTGGGCGGTATCCTGAATTTGTCGAGATGTATGATACCGGCATGATACCTGTGTACTCGTACGAGTACCTCATCCTCCTCCTTCAGCCTGTCTACGATACTCTCACCGCTCTCACCAGTCATGGTAACCTCCCGTGTCTGCACGACAAATCGCCCGAGGTTGAACAAAACGGTTCGGCTGGTTTTCTGACGGATGGCCACATTCCCGCATCGAACCCCCTGGCGTACTGCCGATTATCCAGCCTCACCGCTGCTTCCCTTCGCCTCATGATTGAGGTTTTTTTTTTTTGATTTCCTCGTTTGTACAGTACCGATTGTACTGCACACTATCGAAGTGAATCGAGTCCGTCTTGTTGTAGACCTGGGATGCGGAGTTCCTTAGACATCTAATCTTTTCATTTGTGCTGGTGGTGGTATGTACAGTACGGGTACTCGAGTATCTATGCTGGTATTAAAAGTCACAGCACTGGTGCCTACCCCCTGTGTGAATTGGTTTGATGCGTGCACTGCGCACTACCGGTAGGCTACATGTGAGCACTCGAGCACTTTGTACGAGTAGTCTAGGCTACCTTACCCTTATCCCTCCAGCCTGTCTTTCGTTGGCTATGCGGCGTTGCATGTTCTCGCCTCGGTGGTGTACTGTACCGGCAGGTACCGTGGGCCTTCTCTCCCTCTTTTTTTGCTTCTCCCTTTCTACAGCTATGACATTCTTATCATGCCGGGAGATATCGCAGTTTTCTTCCCAACCCCCACATCCTTGGCATACAATACAGCACGGTACTCGTACATACACATATGATACATACATACATAGGGAGAGAGGAAAGATTCATGTTTTTCTGTTGCCCTGCAGCTGCCATAAACAAAACCTGTCTTGGTTCGGTCTGGCGTCAAATGAATCATTGAGCCAAGAGACAATTCCCCGTCCGGAAAGAGAAACTACAAGAGAGAGGGCCAGCCATTGAAAAAAGGAAAAAAAAGGGGGGGAGGAAGTCGAAAGTCTCCGAGGGTTGTTCTATAATAGTGTGCAGTGTGTTGTGTTTGAGTTGAGTTCTGTGAGTTCGGTTTGCGAGGGAGTGAGGGAGTGAGGGAGTGAGTGTGAGTGCGTTCGTGCACTTTAAGGAGGGGAAAGGAGGGACTAGGCAGGCCGAGAAAAAAAAAGGAGGAAAGGGAGACAAGTCAGAGAGGAAGGGATCTTTGAACCTTGACATACTTTTTCCTTCGAAGGGAAGGTACTACGGTATCATTATCATCTTCTTTTCCTTCTCTCTCCTCTTCAACTTCTTCAACTTCGTCTTCTTTATTTGTTATAGTCACTTTTTGTCTCCTTACTTTTTTCCTGCTGTAATTTGCATTTCTTCCTTGCAATTCTTTCCTCGAGTATCATACGCTTCTTATCCCCCCCCCCTTCCACAAGGGTAAACATTTCAGCTAACCCCTAACAAATTGGAGGTAAATCCCCTGAATTGCCCGCTCCTTCCATCTAGTCCCCTTGTCCCCCTCCCCCCCAGCCGTAACGGCAGGAACGTTCGAACAACCTCTCCTCTTTCACACATTTTGTGTCAGTTCCCCCATCGGTTTTGGCGTCGTCATCACCATCATTTTCCAGAACACGGATCCGAGCCGTTCATTGTCGGCATTGTCTTCCTTCTTTTCTCTTTTCCTCTCTCTCTCCCTTAGTCAACATTTTTTGTTATTATTTTTTCTGCCCATTTTCCGAGACATAGCAATCTCTTCAAGTCATCTGTGTTTCCAGCCCCAAAGGGTTCGACTCTCATTTCCAGCCAAACGGTTCACCCTATTAAACATATTGGTCCCCACACCCCCCCCCCCAAGATCTACCACACCAACTTTTGCACTCCTACTACCACCACCATTCAAACCCTAGTCCGACCATTTGTTCTTGGAGAAACAAGACAGAAAGGGCAATCGCAACAATTAAAAAAACAAAAATAATAATATTCGAAAGCTAAATTAATTCAATTATTGGTCACCAGAGGAAAAGAGGAAAAGAGCGCTAGGGGAGAAGGAGGAGGGAGGGAAGAAAGAAAGAGGAGAGGAAGAAGAAGAAAAAAAAAAAAAAAAAGAGAGGTATCCTCTCTGAGCTACCCTTACCCGCCCAAGAACCCAGCAGCCGAGAAAGGTCGACGAATCAATCTCTGCCGTTTCGCTTTCAGGGGCAGGGCCCTCGTGCCTTGGTTCAACCTCTGCGCGTTTGTCCCGGTTGTTTCCTTGTGGTGGAGGAGGAGGAGGGAGGGGAATTTCACACTTTTTTCCTCTAAATTTTTTTATAGACATTTTGTGCTCTTCGAGAGAGAGCGGTTTTTGAGGAAAGGGATTGCCCAATCAGTGGGGCGGAGCTAGTGTTTGCTTAGATTAAGCCCTCTTCTTGCGCACCCCATTATCACCAACCCTTCCTTTCCCCTGGCGAATCAACTCTTAAGACAAAAACTTATACTAATTCCAATTAAAAAAAAGTAATACTCGCTGAGTGGGATGGTGTGGTCAAGTGGGACGTTAGAAGCAACACCTCCATCATCATCATCTTCCAGTCCATCAACCTACCAGACTGCGAAGCCCACTCACAGGCCCACTCCTTCAACTTCTTCAACGTCATCCGGGAAGGGGGCTGCGGCGGTTCCGCACGTGTCCTCTGATTTCTTTGAAAGGAGGGCCTCCATAGCTCAGACTGAGCACAGCTCCGATAGCAACAGGACAATAAGGGGTAATCGAAGCGTTGATAGATTTAGTGGGAGCACGGAGGGAACATTGGGAAACTCACGGAGTGACAGTGTGGAAGCTTCAACTGCTGTGGCGACAGCTACTGTTGCGACTACTTCGAGGCCTTCAACTGCGCTGGGGATCCGTCCTGCCCTAAGATTGCGCTCACACTCGACAGAAACAGTGTCCCGGACTGCATCTGTATCCTCGTCACCCCAACGACGTGGAAACAACCCCTTGACGAGCTCGGGGACGAATTCTTCCATAACAACTCCTTCCACTGGTAATTCTGAGGGCTCTCAGTTCTGGAAATCTTCTCCCCAGCGATTGAGGGCGAACCCAGGCCGCCTTATTACCAGCAGCCCAATTGCCTACCTCGACAAAGATTCGAAAGCTTACCCTGAAATAGCTTTCGAGTCCTTGTTGGGACCAGAATTACCGCCTAAACCTCTGCGCGCGTCCTCCCTCTATCCTGCCTATGCTGTCGGAAGGAACTTGGGAGAACCATTGGGGAATAATCTGCAGAAGGGCGGGGACCCGACCAAAGCTCGGACGCGCGAGCGTCGGTCGCATTCGCAAAAAGCAATGTTATCTTCGGCACTTCAGAAAGCCAACACGGCTGTGACGTTGGATAATGCCGAGAATTATGAAGGAGCGATGGAAGCCTATGGAGATGCTTGTGTTTTGTTGGGTCAGGTCATGATGAGGGCTGGTGCGGATGAGGATAGACGGAAATTGCAAGCCATTGTGAGCTTCCTTCCCCAACGTCTTGCCCTTGGGTCTTCTTTCCTTGGGGAAACTCTCACTCGACCCATGTAGCGGTTATGAGGGTGCCCACCAGTCAATTTTCGAACACGTGACTAATTGAAGTGGGGGAGTAGCACGAGACATATACCCAGCGAATTGAAGAGCTTCGGGATTTATCACCGCGTCCTACCGGGATTGAGAAGGAGCTGCCTGCCAGGCCATTGACGGAAGAATTCACTGACCAGGAAAGCCTGTATGAATCCACAGTAATAATATCAACCGCTACCGCCGCCTCGGTAATCGGGAATAGTCGATATGCCGGCGGTGTCACGCAGGCGACGGCTGTACCTCCGAGGAGAGATTCTTTATACCTGGGTCCCGATTCGAATTTAGGTTCCGGGCCCCTGCCACCACTACCCATAGCTAGGTCTAGGTCTGCAGAGCATATCCTGGCGCCCCTATCCCCGGGGCGCCGACTTCGTTCGCCAGAGAGGGATGCAATAATTGGGGGCGAGGGATTGAACCATGGCCTATATGAGAGCAATAATAGGGAGTCCTTTACCTTTGGAGCAGCTGCCTTGTCGCCTCGATTTTCGCCTGCAAAAGAGCGCGACTATGGTATCCGGAGATCTGTGTCAGATGCATCCTCAATTTCGTCGCGAAGGTCATCATCGCATAGAAAATCGGGCTTATCATCGAACAATACACATTCCAGACAGGGAAGCGAGGCTTCCACGTCTTGGTTAAACACGATCGACGAATCTGGTGGGTCAGTATCTGGCGAATCATCGTCTGGATGGACGAGGAGGAAGCCGAGAAAGCAGAGTGATAGGGAATTGAGAAGAGAGAAGGAGAAGGAAATTATGCGGCAATTTGAAGAGGATTTTGATTCTCAGTTTGATGCGGCAGTGGAGGCGGCTTATGATGATGGCTATGAAGTAGACTACACGTATGATCGTGATGATGATGAGCTGTTAATGATGAGAAGTCCGAGGATGAGCGTTGAAAGGGAAAAGGAGAGGGTCAAAGAGGTGGAGAGGGAAATGGAAATGGAGATACAGAAGGAAAAGGAAAGGCGATTAGAGAGGGAAAGGTTAGGGTTTAGTGATAAGAGGAGAGATTCTGATGTGGACTTTTTCGACGATGTGGAGGGCGACGAGTCTGATGAGGAGGAGCGAATGCTGGAGGAGATGACAAGAGGGTATATACTTGACGATTTTGAATTTAACCTGGATTCGAAAACAGCATTACCCCGACAGTCGGCATCCACCGCATATTCCGATTCGACGTTACCTAGAGAATCGGGTTCAAGTGGTTACTCGTCAGGAACAACGTGGGCAAGCTCGGTTAGCTCTGCGCATATGCTGAATGGAACCCTCTTGACTACGGTGGCGGAGGTTCCAGTAACACCCCCACCCCCGCCTCCAACCTTTTCGCCTCACCTACCTCCACCTTCGCTTCCTCCTCAGGTACCACCTCCGCCACCACCTCTGGCGCCAGCACCCTTGGCACCGTTAGCGCAAAAAATTAAGGAACCACTGCCAACGCTCCCTAGTCCTAACATTGCAGCGACCCCGGGGCTTGCGGTTACAAAGTCTTCATATAGTGTAAGAAGTAGACGCCTTTCGGCCTTGGCAGAGCCTCTCAAGGTTGAAACATCAGTGTCCAATACCACTTCCTCATCAAACGCAACTGCTGTACCGACAACATTGGCGCGTGGGCCGTCACCACAACCAGGAGCAGTAGACTCAGAACCTCCATCCGAACCACCTCCATTACCACCTGTAAGCCCCCCATTGAACGCCCCTCCAAAGTCAGCCTCAGCCGTATCCTCATCCCGACCGGGCGCCTCCAGCGACTTTGGGGACGGCTCGTTGCCGGATCCTCCAGCAACCGCTCAAGGTATTTCCGAGAGAAAGCTTTCGTCACCAACACCTCCAACACTCGAGCCTCCTGGACTGAGTGTTCCGTTGACAAAGACAGTATCTGACGACGGCGCATCAGGTTCTCCGGCTAGGTATACTCCACGAATAGCTGGCATCCCTGGTTCGCTAAGGCAGATACAATCATCGGCGAGTTTGAAGAGTAGGAATGTTGGTGGTCCCGGCACCGAATCCCCAGGAATACCTCACAACGGCCTGTTTTCGTCATCCAGCACTTCAAATTTAAGGAAGGCGTTTCCGAGATCGGCAACTCCTGCTACACCCACCATCGTACCTAATACACCAATGGGCGCCCCTCCAACTGCAGGACTCCCCGCTGGAGGAATGCACCTTTTCGAGAGCAAACTCCATTCACCCGCTACACCTGGTAATGAGGAGGCTCTCTCTTCTAGTATTCCAGTACCTCTCGAACCCTGCCCTCCCGAGCCATTGTCTAAGCCCTTCTGGTTGATGAGGTGCTTTTATCAAACTGTAGCCCATCCCCGTGGTGGATATATATCTGCTAGGCTTTTTGTACCCAGAGAAGTCTGGTTCATCAAGGGGGTTAAGATCCGCGCAGTAGACGACAAAATTTCTGCGTGCGACCTTGTCAGCGCAGCATTGGCCAGACTTGCAAGGATAAAGCATAACGACATACACGCTCTCTATGAAGAAATGCAATCGCTCGAAGGCGTCCTCGATCGTGCGCAAGCTGTTCTTTCAAAGAAGCTTGGGAATGAAGTGGGATCAGTCGGCGCGAGATCCCTTTACCAAACCGAGCACACAATATCAGAAGGCAACGCGCATGACATGGTGACCAAATCCACCGGTGTCACTGGGGGGAAGAGCTACTTTTCCTTGCGCAAGCTCCGTACGAAGTCCTCCAACACTGCGCTCTCCAGCTTTGGCTCGTCGTCTAATCTTGCGGGCGGTGACTTTTACGGTAGCAGTGGGTTGCCGATGGCCGCTGGTACGACAGATTCCTCTTCCCAGCCCAAGAGGAACTTGGAGGGTGTTACTTTTGGCGGGCCTCACGCTGCTTATATCAGTGCTTTGGCGCGGTTGTTTGATGCTGCACAGATTCTTGGTGAGCGATTTATGAACACTATTGTTCTACCCGATTTGGATTTTATTTTTGTTTTTTTCTTTGTTTATTAAACAAGGAGCTAATACATATATGTGCGATACTTATAGACCGCCTCCCGGTATTCGACGAAGACAGCCTCCCTAAGAAGACTGCCCTATCCACCAAAGTCGGATTAGAACTTAGTCATCGTCACGCAGCGGAGTTCTTTGGATTCTACATTTGTCGTTTCGTACTGGCCGATGTTTCCCTCCTTCTAGACAAGTTTGTGAAGAGGGGTAATGAATGGGTTGCACAGTAATGGTGTTTCTGGCATAGCTTTTTTTCTTTCACTTTTTTTTCACTATACTTTTTTTTCATTTATGTAACTATTTCTCCTCTTTTTTGTCATCAAGCTACTTTTCTACTATAACTATTGCTGTCTCTGTTTCTGTTACTGTGTTATTACGGCGTTTGTCATGATGTTGGCTAGCTAGATACCTACTTACTTCTCTCCCACTTTTCATGCACATATTTTTTTCTTTTTCTTCTCCCTATATCTGTTTTTCTCTTTTTCCGTTGCACGCATTCTCTTGGCAAATCTAGTCAGCGAGGATACAGTTCCGCCTGAACAAAGTTAAGATATGCTGAACAATTCGAATGGATTGATGGATGAATGTATAATAGTGTGTTGCCTGTTTACCATCACCGTGCACCGTACCGTATTTTAGGGACCACACGGTCCCGCAATATCATAAACGACTAGAGTACTGTACGAGTACTCGTACTGTGCATCGCCCACGCGGGGTTTAGCAGTAGCACCCTACCGCAAAGATCGGGAATACCACTTGTGAACGGCCCCGCCATTATCCACCCTCAAACCTTCCTTTTCTTTAAAACAAGTTGATACATTATTACTATGATGAAGCTTGATAAAGCTGCGCAAGCGATGCACTCTATCGCTTTTCACATCCATCCATCCACCCACCCACCCAAAACGAAAAGCGAAAACGAAAAAAAAAAGAAGCGAAAACGGGAAATAGACTGGGGCGCGTCTCGTATAATAATAATATCGTGCAGGGGTCGTACGAGTCCCGTGACGTGGAGGGGATCTCTCTCAACGCAAAGTTGTGGATTCGCTACATAGTCTACATCTTTTCGCCGATTCCCGAAGGATTTGGCCCGATTGATTGTTGGGGGGTAACTTAAGGCAGGGAAAGTTGGGGAATCGATAGGGTATGTGGGGAAAATGTGGGGTATGATACTGGTAGTTGCGTTCAAGTGGTGTTTGGTTTATCCATAGCCGGGTTGTGGAGGGCGGTTGTTGATATCGTGGGCTAGGTTGCTCGTGGGAGTGTGTGTGTGTGGGGGGGGGGGGGGTTGGTGTCGTTTTGAGGTACTCGAGTAGTCTAGTGTCGTTTCTTGTTGGCAAGGGATGGCAATAATCAGGTTGCAATAATGAGGCTAGAGTGAAGGTGTGTTTAGAGAGTACCGGTATAGGTCGAACCTAGGCTTTTTTTTTTTTAAAATTAAATTTCATCTTCCTGATGCATCTAGGTAAAGTAGATTAAATATCTTTTCTTCCCCTTATCTGTATATCAACCGGACACTCCCGTGACTTTTCATTTTCTACAGTACAGATCATGCTAACCCGGAAAAACCACAGTTGCATATAGTACTGTACAGTACAGTACAGTACACTACAACTCATATTTCACGATTAAATTACAGCCCTTTCGGAGCCGGACAGACATCAGCCAGCCGCTCCACATTTTTAATCTACTACCATACCGTACTCCTCCCCACCTCGTTACCGATCCGCCGGAGCACAGGCGCACGTGTCCGAGCACGGTTTTTTTCCCTCGGAGCACTTTATAAACGAACGATACTAAACCTGGGTTTGTGTTGGAAACCCCCCCCCCCCCTCCCCCATGCAAGGGAACCCTCAACAAACTGGATTGAGATCCTGGTTATGGATATTATTTACGAAGGTACAGTACAGCACAGCACAGTAAAGCTTTGATCAGGGCTTTGTTTGGAGAAGAAGAAATTCTGGCGATGAGAGATATATATACTCTTGTGTCCTTGTATTGATGGTAGTGTGCGCTCTTTAGTGAAAAACAGGCTTGGAGGAGAAATGGTTATAAATGTAAGATTTTTCGTTTGACATTTGGCGTGGTCGCCTTGTAAGGGTGGATCGATAGAGGTCTGGTTCGTGAATTTTCTGGGGGGCGGGGGAAGGGGGGAGGAAGAGGAAGAAATATCTGGCGGCTATGATACCACTATAGTAGGTAGGGGTATGACTAGCAAAGCACCCCAACTCCCCCTCGAGACTTCGAGGCTTTTGGTTTCTGAGTGTAATGTTAAATGCCTACTGTATGATACAACCTTGTAATTAAAGTAAGATGGTAGTGATACAGGGGGAAGAACTACTTACTTACTTAGTTGTGTGGTAGATACGGTGAGAGATGAAGATGAATGGAAGGGAATCTGGGGGATTGTGTGATGAACCTTTTATAACATTATATTATTATCCAAAATTGTATTCATGCCAAACTGCAGCCCATATTCTAACAGTTAGGTAGGTAGGACTCTGACCAATCACTCGTACTCTCAATAACTCTTATTATATACCTTCAGGGCTATCTCCCATTCTGCAATTCTCTTCTAATACCATATTATTATATTATAATATTTTATACCATTGGAATTCTCATATGTTTCGAAGAAAAAAAAAAGCCACTATTTTTCTCTTTTTTTCCCTGCTTGAATATATATATGCCTTCCTTCCCCTGTTGGATAAATTTTACTTATAGTATTGATTGGTATTAGTTTATTTTGTATGTACAGTACTGTACTCAATATGTTGGCACCATAATATTATATAACCAGGATTCCCCATGGTGTGCTTGCTACCGATATTGCCATTGAAATCCACCACCGGAGATCTCCACAGAATCACACAGTACCAAACCATAATAGGCCGAGAAGAGTAGTAGGTTAACCAAATGACGCATGCTAGTTAATGAGATTCGGTACGTTCATCAATCCCCAAGCTAAACCCTGTCCGGAAACTGCTATTCCTTCGTCTCGGATTGCAAATACCGTAAAAACTGGAATAATTGAACCTCACGCTAGGACGTTGGAGTTGCCTTTGCTGGTAAAGCGCGGTGTTTTTTACTTTTCTTTTTGTCTTAGGCTGGGGCTGAGGGGTCAGTGTTCGCAGTGTTTTCACCCCCTGATCCAAGAGAGGGAATTTTGGACGTCTTAGCGCGAGGTTCAATTATTCCAGTTCTTACGGTACTAGAGGGGCCCTGACCGCCGATGGTGGATTTAAGGAAATTTTAGGGTATACTGCAAAAATATATACAGTAGCACTTTATTGATAAAGTGCTTACACTAAACATCCTTGACGATTTTCTGTTCCAGGGGGAGGAGGAGGAGGAGGGTGGTGGCTTCAATTAAGTAAAACCGGGTTGTGATGTCAACATAACTAGATCAAATCAGTTTTGACCGGTCAGGTACGAGTAGAACAGCTAAGTTAGGAATCCCGAATGTATGATGGTTTCAATCAAAAGTGGCATCATGTATACTATACCATCCCTCCCCACCTGTACGACGGAACACACCACCATAGCCTCGAACGAGTAGATAAAACTTTCCCTACCCGTAGCAAACATTTATTTATCGAAATTATCTACCTGGGTGTTGAGCCGTTTATTGGAAAAAAATATCCACTGCCGTCATTCATTCATTTCATCATCACGGCCATTTCTGTTTTCCCCCCATTTCCTCCTGTCTTGGCAGGCATAGTTAGTTTTCCCTCTGACGATGTGTTCATAAATATCAGGAAACCAAAGGTGGAAAAACAGGGATCAGAGATATCGGGAAATAAGGTTGTCCGGGAAGAATTATGGTGTTGTATGATTACGGATTTGAGCATAAAGGGATAAAGTTAATACAGGCTTGTTTGGCCACAACAGTTCCACCCCATTGTGTTGCGACAATTTCCCATATTATAAAAATAATTATCCTTCCATTTCAAAATGGGCACTTTGTATGTACTGATAGAACAGAACAGTTGTATCCGGATAGGTTGTAACCTATAGAAAGAATTGACAAGCCTGTGAGAATGTATGAAACTTTGGAATAAGGATACTGCTAGTATGAAGGGCTGTCATGGGTTGTTATGAATGAAGAGTAAAAGTAGAGAGATATCAATCAGTAAGATAAGAAATATGAAAATAATATCCTATAAAATAATAATGCTAGCATGATACCGTTGCTCCTGGTTGAGCTCGGCTTACTACTATCACTTGTAAGGTAGAAACTATCTCTGGAAAGGCAAATTTGCCATGAAGTTGGTTCCTTAAAGGGATAGAAGTTACTTTAAGAAGTATAGCAATAGGTTAAGTTCTTATAGAATTTATGGTACAGAAGGACATGAGTAGCTCAAGTCTGCGGGAGGGAGGGGGGGGGGGGAAGAAGAAAAGAAAAAAAGCAGAAGGTTTAAAAATGTGTATGTCTATATCTCTTACTCACAGCCAAAAGTGCTGGAATATGATTAGGCATAAAAGATGTAAGGTGGTTAGTTTCTTCTGAAAAGATATTCTCCTACTCTTGCAGGATTGTGTTATGGAGATTGGAAACAGTAGAGGAACATAAACTAAGTTGCATAATATGACCCTTAAGCAAATATCAAATGCCCTCAATTGGACTCATGTCAGGTAAACTGGTAGGATAAGGAAAAAGGGAGTTTGCCAATCCAAGCTCCTTCTTTACATGTTGAGTAATATGTAACCAGTGAACTGGCTTATTGTCTTATTATATAATATAAATATAACAGGAATTTGTACTTCCCATAAACTTGGGAAACTGCTACTAAGAATGCAAAATAGGCTGAATTATATGGTCAGCATATATTGAACTATTAATTTGATTCCAATTTGTCAAATTTAAAACAATAAGATAACTCTTCTACATCCTGTATATAGCTTCTCAAATCATAATTATAGTATAGTATGGAAAGTGCAGAATAAGACAGTCTTCCAAATACTCCTCTCCTGAGTAACAGATAATCTAGACTATTCTACAAACCTTTCTTACTAAAAATGCATGCTTGTTAGACCAAATAATATCTATCAAGTTCTCAGCTTTCCAATTTTAAAATTACTGTCTCCATTATAGACAGTATGTCTTACTCCTTTGTGAAAGAAAGGAGGGGGTAATCTGTGCAACCTACTGGTGATATCCTTCACCTTTAAATACTTTTCATTATGTCCTACAATCTAACTGGATTTCTTTCAACTGAGTAACCTGATTATAAGAGAGGTAGTAGTTATGGGTATTTTCTGTAGTCCTGAAATCAGTGGCATTCACACAGGTCATTAGTTATGAGTAATTACTACCTTTATCTAAGTAGGTATCCACATTATTGGAATCCTCAATTATATAAACTATTTGCTATAGGAATCTTAGGGAAATTCTGAAAATGGTATGCAGTTTAGGATAACTCCATTTAGTATAATACCAAGGTACTAGAAGGGTCTTATTAATATGTGATATCATAACTTTATAACAATCTCCTCTTTTAATAATTGAGCAATTCCCTCAAGAAATAGATTAAGCTATTCTACTTCTTCCGGGTTGTCTGATTCAAAAGTGCTACTAGTATGGCTTACTAGATGTGATTGAGATTCTGGTTGTAGAGTTGAAATGGGAATGTGGCTATGGTTGGCTTCATAGCCATTGAAATTTCTCACTCAAGTATGATTCGAATTTTTCTGTATCTGAAGATTCAGAGATTTCAGAAATCTCGGTTTGAATTTGAAAGGTTTCAGTCTGAGGCATGATTGGTACAACATGTTTAGAAGGGTGAAAATACCCACCGTAGTGGGGAGAGAGGGGGGGGGAGTGAGCGACAAGTTGTAGGAACTGTAAAATTTAATGAAATCAATATATGACAATAGTATAGAACTAGGCTATGATTGTAGAGGTAAATTTATCTCATAAATGTCCTATCTACGAGCAGATATATATCTTCCTCTATTCTCAGTCTTGGCCCCTAACTGTTTGTACTGTATTCAGTGTTTCTCACCAAAACAAGATTTCAATTTCTTTGTCTTGATTGACTTTATATCTCCTGAAAATTTTCTGACTCGTAAGCCACTTACTCACTCCGTGTTCATTTGTTTCACAGCTCTTCCCTTCATTTTAATTTTCCCATTTCTTCTTATGCTCCCCCCTCTGCTCCGAGTTTCTGGGCCGCTTACCCCTGTCATGACGTTCCAGGTTATGCTGCTTTCTTGTCGCCTATACCATAGGACAGGGATATCAACCTTTCCGTTTTATATGGACATACCCGAGCACAGCAAAATCACAGGGTTCCGAGATAAAAGGCTTCCAAGAAGGATTAGGATTTTCCCGACAGAGTATATAGTATCATATAAGATCGGCCATCAAGACGTGTTGGATCTCACTAATGGGTTACCCGCAACCTTTTTGCTAACTTTGCTGAAGTAAACTTATCTTGGCCTGAGGAGATAATTCCCACCCAGAAAGAATCTGATATCGGTGGGGGATAGATATCACGAGATTCTAACTAAAAGGCGTTTTTCCGGACACTTGCTGATTGATAGACTACCGTACCTCGAAAATATTCAAATGGCCCCAACTTTCCGAGTGTGGCTGTAGTCCAGCCACGACGTATGAGGATTATTATTCCTTCTGTGGTTGATAAACAAAGGTCTCTAAATTACAGGGCAAATTAGCAAGAGGATCCCTGGCAAGAACAAAACAAAGTGATATTTGGTGACAGGGGACTCAGGACAAACAAACAAGCGAGTACTGTACAAGTACTGTACACCACTGGATAAGTCTTCGCTAGAATATTCCCCCATGCCCCTTAACTCAGTTCCTACTATATCACCAATGTCTTACAAAGTCTCAAATTTACCGTGGTGGGTATCGGCTTGGTACGGCAGATTTCACCATTCATGTACTGTAAAAAGCCATCGGTCTCATCGGGCAGGGGGCGGGGGCGTATTCCTCCAGGGGAGATATTCGAGTTTGTTATTTTATTTTTTCATCCCCCATTCCTTCCAAAGTCGGGAGAATATCTATCCCCCTTTACTATCTATTTCCCATTACTGCTCTAGAATCGATCATTGGCCCCTTTCCAAATTTTCTTCCCTTTGGAGCAATTCAACTAGCTACTTTAGCATGTGGCAAGCGAACAGTTTTGTTTAGTTCCCAGCTTATGTACTCGTAATCACTGCTATCCTTCTTTCACCGTAAAAATCAAAGGCGAATAACCGTGTGGGTGCTCCGGTCCGAGTGTATACCATCATGCACCTCCGATCACTCGCTATTCTGTGTTTGCATAACTCCACTTCAACGAGAATGGATGGGCGGGTATGATATAATATTGATTTGAGGTGTGTCTGATCCTCCATGAAACGGCTAGTAGTAGGGCATTTACTGGAGGACAAAATTGTGATGGCCAGAGAGAGAGCTAAGGAGGGTTAAAATTTAAAAAAAATTAGTGCTCTGTTAAACAAAACAGCAATATTTCCACCGGTAACGTAGCGAATTGTCCATGCTATAAAAAAGAGTCTTGGGTGGGGCCATCTTCACTTTGGTCTTATACGGTGGAGCAAATACTCGCAGGTCTGGACAATTTCAAGGGGGATGAAACTGCGAACGGACCCCGGGGATGGCTACTATGAGGGCGATGGCCGCCATCCTTAAGAATCACCTGACTATGATACTATCATGCCACGCTACCTGGGGCTACTTAGTAACTAGAGACTTCTAGTTATGATAGCCCACCAGGAGGGGAAAGGCTTTTAATAGAAAGGAAGGTATAATGCCAAAAATGTGCAACTTGTCATCCGTGAACTTCAGTTCTGGTCCGACTACCGATAGATGAAACGGAAGCTGCTACCGCAGGCACACAGGTTTTATAACCCTTTCAGTGCAAGATAAATAATCTTCCCGCTATTCTTGTGATATGTGCAAACGCCCCCCTATACCATTGTATTATCTACTGAAATCACTTGTTAGTGTACTTGCTTCGAGTTTGACTTTGTAACAGAAACCACTTAGGCCCTAATAGTAGTATGTTTTATTTAGTTTTAGTTTTTTTACCTGCAGTACCATTAGGCCCTTGGAATATCACAAGGAAAGAAATGATCATATCCTGGCAGTCAGAGGAAAGTTATATTCTTTAAGAATTCTAGTAGGACTTCAGAATTCCGGTAGGAGTGTGTACTTATGATGATACCAGAAGTGGTAGGAAATCACAAGTTCACCTGAGTGAGAGCTTGGCAATGGAATCTATATGTTCGTAACAGACTTCTTGACCAGTAGGAATATCAGCTATCAGATAAGATAAGAATGTACAGAGTTCAATGGCAACTCTATTGTTTTCCCCTCTGTCGTTCGCATATTGTAATACCTCTCACCAAGAATATCTTCAAATTCTCTTCACCACTCTAGTCTTCTATAGGCCAAGTTCTAGCATAGTACCTTCTGCTTCACTCCCGTGTATATCAACTCATGGAGACTGCCACCTGCCATGGCCTCTGAGGGTAGTAATAAGGCCCACATGGGGATAAAGTACTATGTTTATAAAAAAGGATACTTAAGGAACAGACGAAATTAAGTTATCATATGATTAGAACCGACCCTATGGAGATATATGACAGAGAAGGAAGGAAACCATCACAGCTAGAAAGTTTTTTCCTTCTTGTGTTTTGAGGCACAGGGCAAACTTTCAAGTACCAGTTGAGATTTCCCTTCTATATGAGCAAACAAAATTAGGTTCCTATCGCTTTTTTCATTTCCAACCATGGCAATGTCATGATGGTTATGACCCAAGGGTATTGAATCCCCGCTCACACTATTAGTCTTTCAGCCCGCACCTTATACAGCGCCTGCGGCCGATCCCTGTATTCGCGGATATATATCTGCGGGCTAGAGATAATAATAATAATAATAATAAAAACATCAAACTTGTCTTCCAACTCGGGTACAGTACAGTACGATCGCATACAGTACAACACCGCCATACATCAAGGAAACAATCTCAGTCCAACCGACCAGCCATCCCACCAAGGCAGGTATTATATTTCGCCCATTGCCCCCCCCGCCGCCGCCGCTCGGAGGCTCAGGCCAAAGCAACTCTATCTCACAACAACAAACACTCCCTTCAAGCCATTGAACGATACATTCGAGATATAATACGTGGTTCAAACGGCACATTTATTCGCAAGCCCCACCCCCCCCAAAGCCACAGACCGCTCCCTCCAACGCAATCAAATGCGTCCAGCCAGCACAATTCCACTCCCCCCCCCTCAAGCTCCACGTGCGAGAGTTCTACAGACAGACCTTCCCTTTCCTTTCCTTCCTTCCTTCCTTCCGTCACCAAATTTTGCATAAAACCAACATACAAAAAAAATATCCCAACCGCGCCGGTTCATCTCACCTCACCAATCCCGCACTTATCCCGGCTAACGTTGAAAGAAAAAAAGAAAAAAACGGAACCGGCAGGTGTGATAGTTAAGTTGTATTATATCATCATTTATAATATTTTCGTTTCTTCAAACTTACCCTTTTTTTTTTTTTTTTCAATTAAATTAAATTAAATCCGCCAAGTTCTCTTCTCCCCCCCCCCCCCACCAACCAACCCCGCTGGGAACGCCGTGAAGTGGGAAAAAGATGAAGATGGTAGGGGTATTATGTAAAAATAAAAAATAAAAAAAGATTCGGTTAGGTTAGGACTTATAAATGCTTACTTCTTTCTTTGTATCATACGTAACTGTATTGTACGGGTTATTATAATTATTATGGCTTACGGAGGAGAAGAGCTTAATTCATCTAGACTATCCACCCCATCCAATCTATCCATCCATGCTATTTAATACCGGTAGAGACTTTGCGATTTTCCATCCAGAGTCAAATCCAAGGGATTTCATTGGCCCAGAACCCCGTTTGACCCACATCCAGAGTCTTTTCGCAAAGTCCCTAATAACTATACAGACTAGATCTCCCTCGTTCAGTCAGAAATTACTGAAGTGTAATACAATAAGTAAGTAAGTAAGTATCGCACAGCAGTACAAAAATTTCAAAGAATTGTTTTTTCGCGCGACAAGGTCAGAGAGAGAGTTGGATCAAGTTGTTACTTATTTGTTTGTACAGTACAGGTTATTATATATCACGGACCAATTGATATGATGATGATAATTATTATGACAACTTACGTGATTCGTCCCCTTCATCACCTCTAACAATCAATCAATCAATCAATCAATCACGAAGGAAGGAAGGAAGGAAGGAAGGAAGGAATCCCTCCGGAGTAGTCTCCTAACAGTTGCGGTGTTTGGTCTCTCTCTCTCTCTCTCTCTCTCTCTCTCTCTCTCTCTCTCTTTCGGAGGTGCAGAAAGAGCATTTACCCAACCATCACTACCGTAGTTACAGCAGAGTTCAATTGAGTTACGATAGTTGACTTATCTGGCTAGATGGCTGGCTGGCTAGTTACTGTACCACTATATCATGATCTAATTTCTCACTAGTATTATTCGTGATATCTCGAGCACCCCACCCCCCCCCAATTCTATTCTATCATACTATACTAAGCTGACCCCTTCTGTCTATCACTGAGATATATAATCTAAGTTAGAGTATATCATACCGGTATATGACAATGGGTGAGTGAGTGGTCAGCGCCTACCAGCGCTGGATGGCTTCCCCATGCGCCTTATCATGGAGAGGATTTTTTTTTCTTTCTAGGTTCCGGCTGACACCAATGGATCACCGTTGTCGAAAATTATGTCATAATATTATTGCCACGAGCCCTGCGATACAAAAACTCAGACTCGAACAAGCTCCTGAGAAGCATTGGCGTTTTCCTGACATAATGTAAGATCACACAATTCTCTCAACTTGTCAGACTAAACTTATCATAGGCTAACTGGCTGATAATCTGATGGCGCATTTCAAGAGTTTTCACGGTAACTTTGCCGCATTTGTGATATAGAAATATGTTACTTATGCTAGTTTCTAATTATGATATCTTTTTAGCTACCCAACTACCCAAATACCTAGCTAACCACCGCGTAGCTACAATACTGAGTACTGTACATCCTCCTCCGTCAATGCTAAGTCCACCTGCTCAACAATTGAGAAACCCGAAAGGAAAAAAGGAAAGAAAAAACACACCACCATCCAAACTCCACATCATCATTGTCATCACCATCAAATTCGTAATGCCATTTTTCTTTTTTTTTATAACAAAAAAAAAAGTATAAAAAAATGAGTATAAATAGAAAGGTATCATAGGTCGTCAATCATCAACCATTCAGCAACACCACTAGAAAGTGGGGCTGGTGGTGGGTGCTTTTGGCAGGAAAAGGATAAAACAAGAAGGAAGGGAAGGGAAAGGAATTCGTTAGGGGCGTTAGGAAAAGTATAATAAGCAAGGGGGGAAAGGGGGGTGGGTATCTTTGGTATCTGAAGATGGACACATGAAAAGGGAAAAACCAACGCAACATACATCAAAGTATGATACCTTCAAACCAAAGTAAGGTATGGTATGCTATAAAATGCGCATGCAGAAACCAAGCTACCAAGCCAGCAAGAGTAACCATTTCGTCTATCACAGACTAACCACCAACACTGCATTGCAGAACAGGGCAAACAGGCAGAGAGAAGGAGTAGGCCACTCAAGCTCATAATATCATAGATATCGTAGGCAGAGGCAGTCAAACAATAAACACCCCCTTCTCTCTTCATCATTCCCAGTCCAAACGCAACACAACGAAACCCAAAACCAAACCAAGTCCTTTTTTTACCCATCCCAACCAAACCAAACCAAACCAAACCAAACCGCCCTGCTCCTCCCACGGTGTAAAAAAAGACAATAAAAATAAAAAGCAAGAAAACACATCATGTCGTAATCGTCGTAAATGGTAATATAAAAAGAGATGGACAAAAAAGGCGAGGTAAAAAAGGTAAGTAAAAACAGATTTTGCTTGTCTTCCTCGCCCGCATGTCTGCCCGCTTTGTTGCTCATGGCTTTCTTTCCTTCCATTCTCCGACTCCACCCACACCAATCTTGGCTCCACGAGAACGGACGGACGGGCGGACGGACGGACGGACGAGACGGACGAGACGAAAACGAACGGGACGGAATAATATGGTAATGGTAAAAAAGGTCATTCATATAAATATTCGTTAAAAAAAATGGAGGGGTCTTTTAATAAAAGACAAAGGCAAAGAGAAAAACTATAGAGCAAAAAGGAGAAAAACGTGGGAAAAAACAGACGGAACACCTGAGGATTGCAACAAGATGGACTTGGTTCAAACAAAATGTGGCAACAGGAAAAAAACGAACTTCGCTGCGTTACTTCATATCTTTTTTTGGGAGACGAAGAAAGAGAAGAATGAAGAGATAAGAGGATATAAGAAGTAAAAAGGAAAAAAAAACCCGAGTATAGCCGGCCCACCGGATCACAGTAACCTGTTCGTAATTCACAGAGAATAGAAAGTACTGTAAGGAAAATGAGGGAAACAATAGTGAGGGAATCGAAAAACAAAATCAAGTAAAAAAAGGGATTACTCTCAACTCCAGGAAAACAAAATTGAATGTAACCCTGCAAAAAATGCTTTTGGAGATTTCGAGAGGTCAAAGAAGCGAAAAAGAGGCAAGAAAAAAACCAGTAAAAGTCTATAAGTGATTACCGCCGTCCCCGGGTAGTGCCAATGGCCGACCGTGCACGATTAAGACGGCCATCAGCATTCCTATCGAATGTACTCGAGTTGATTCCCCCAACAGTGGGCGTCGAACCCTCACGGATTGTCTTGCGCCTTTTGAGACCGCCAATCCCACCTTCCGAATCACCACCCGATCTTTCATCTTGTCCTCTACTCGAGGGACGAGACCCATGCTCATCCTCATCGTCCATCTCACGGATACGCTTATTCGATCCAGGAGTAGACGCTCCATTAACGCCAAAGGTCTGTGGTGTGCCTTGGGCAGGTATAGAGACACCCATACCCGGCTGATTCTGATATCCGTTGTCTGGAGCCCCAGTTCCATTGGGTCCGTTGTGATCAGCCGCGGCGTCTTGGCCACTATTTACCAATTGGTAAAGGTTCCGTGCGGGTGGCGGGCGAATTGCATTTCCGTTAGTAGAGTTTGTCCTGGGCGGAGTGGAGTATCCAGTCTGTACCCATTGTTGAGATGCGTTGGTCGTCCGTGGCGTAGCACCGGACCCGCCATCAACGGTCCTCGGAACAGACACGCTTGACCCAGTATATGTTGATCGTGCAGGGGTTGAAGGACCTTGACCGCCATGATTTGGTGAGCCCGTCATCTCTGGAGACAAATGGGGAGTGTGGTCACCCTGCATGGAAGGATAGTAATTACCAGTGCGGTGACCATTTGCATAATTGGGATCGTGTGTATATTCTTCCTCATGTTCAGGCTCATGCTCAGCCTCTTCTTCCCCATGGTCCTCATGTTCCTCTCCCTCAACAGCCAACCCGTTTTGCTCCTCCACGTTCTCCTCCTTTGGATGTGTGTCATCAGCGGTATTTTGTCTGGATGAAGGCCTTGAAAGTGGGGCAGGTGGTCCACGTGACGAAGGCGGGCCCATAGGGCTAGGCTCCTGCCTTTGATTCATATATTGAGGAGGCTGCGCCAAAGGCTGCCCAAATCTCTGCATATTCTGTTGCGCAATACTATGTTGAGACATAGCGGACGGGTTTGACGGATACAGAGAAGGCGGCGGTGGGTACTGTTGCAATTGCTGCAGTGCACCGCCGGGGGGTGTGGTTGCCGGCGTGGTCGGCATTGAACGAGCACTGTTCATCACAGTCTCGATAGTCGAGGACTGACCACCAGTGCCTCCAACGGAGGAGACCATATTTCCGTTCCAGAAAGTTGGGCTTTCAGAATTACCAACGCCCATAACACTGGATGCACTCGAGGGCGGTGTCGGGAATGAAATACTTCGCTCTAGTCCCGGCCTTTGGAGTTGATTCTGGGGAGGATGGGGTGCCAAATTAGGGTGAGGTGGGAGCGATGTATGCATGGGGTGTTGCATTGCATGGTGGTGGTGCATAGGGGGCTGTGATGACGGAACCAGCTCAGATGGATTTCTCCTTTGCATCTGGTTCTGTTGCTGCTGCTGGAGGGCAGCGTTGTCCTGTTGCCTGCGGTGCGCTGCTGCCATCACCGCATTTGTCCTATTGGTGTTTGCAGGGTGGTAGAGCAGAGCACCAATGTTATGCACAAAAAGTGGGTACAACAGTTCGGTAATCTTCTCCTTGTTGGCGAAGTCCAATGCACGGTCGAACGGTATCCTGCAGGCACCAAGGTAAGCTTAAGTTCTCCTGTGAGAAAAACTAGTTGTATAAGGACTAGATGAAACGGCGACGCACCACACTCCCTTGAGGTGCATCGGCCCAATCTTGACCACATGCCGAACTTTCTCGCTCTTCAAGATGCCATCACGTCTTCCACGAGTCATTCCTGCGACATTCAGCAGTTTCGTTCCATTAATCATATGGTTGTCTAGAAGAAACAAAAAATCACACCCATCCCCGTCAGCTCAAGGACACCACAACAATATATCACGAATACCAGGACAAAGAATTGACAGACCTTCCCTCCTCGCCACACAAACACCCTTAGCCTCAACCTGGAAGCACAAACTTCCTTCGTCCTCCCACAGCGTGGCCGTCACCCTGGGTTTCATCCCGGGTGGAGCGTGCTGACCAGTAGTATCAAAAGGGGGTTGGTTTCCGAACCCCGTGGCAGACGTAGCCGATGAAGGCGTCTGAGGGCCTCCCTGAGATACGGATGCAAGTGGTGATGGACTAGGCGTCATCTGAGAGTTCTGTGGTAGTGGCAGAAGTTGCTGTGTGGCATGAACAGACATTGGGCCTGATACACCCGGCTGCCCAGCTGGCGAGGAGACGCCACCCTGGCTAGAGAAGAAGGGGGGAGGGAAGCCATGATGGGATTGAGAATAGCTAGGCTGCAGCACCGGTGGTTGAGGAGGAAACGACATATTACTACCAGAGGTAGCTGTCTGAGGTGTAGGAGGCTGCCCTTGCGAAAGATTGTGATGATGACTGAAGTCCAACCCGACGTAAGGGGCGTTAGTTTGTGAATTCATGAACCCGGGATCGCTACTGTAGGCGAACTGAGAGTTGTGAAGGGAGCCTGGCCCGGGGTTCGACGGGTGATAAGGTTGGGTATTATGTTGAGGAGAAGGAATGTTTAGGTTAGGAAGGGAGTGTTGGATGGATTGTGGTGTGGGGGCGTTGGGTCCCGTAGGTGTCTTGACCTTCAGAGAACCGTTGGGGGTAGTACTGGAATGAGAGTTCAAAATCGATGTGCCCAAAGAACGGGGAGACGAATTGTTCGGGACGTTGTTTGCCGACTGTGGGATTGATAGTGCAGCTGGCGGCGGCTTGTCGCTGGACATAGTCTTGGGGAAGTTCTGATTGTACGTCCACGGAAAGACGTCAAGCGGCGTGGCTCTTGGTTGAACCGAAGAGGGAAGGGAAGGCAGCTCCAGCTTGCTTATTGTACAGTGTGACTGCCTTTTGATGGCGGATACAATGAATTCTGAAGAGAGAGAGTGTTAGAAATGAGGTCGGGAAGAGATGGACCAGCTTCTGTGCGTATTTCAGCCAACAGATGTCGATGCCTCTCACTAACGCTTCCGGCAATTCTACTTCACTCCACAGAAGAGCAAAGGGAAGGAAATCAATTAAATTTTGTTCACGCCCGAAAAGACGTTGAAGATATGATTCGAGCAACGGATGTAATGGAAAAAAACTGTGGCTCGGTGGTGGGCTGTGCGACAGTTAAAGGACAAGAACGCTCGGCTGAGTGCAGCTGTGATGCAGAAACGAATCAACGGGCGAGGCGAACGAAAAATAAAATAAAATCGAATAGACGGGTATTTTGATGGAACAAAAAAAAAAAAAAAAAAGAACTTTTGGTGGGTGGTCGTGGTAAAGTTGATATGCCGAACGGGAAAAGAAAAAAACCAGGCAACGCAAAAGAGGTATAAAAAAATCGTAGTCCCGAAGACTGCAGTGGGTGGAATCGTATTGTACAGTACTGCCCGAGTTACGGATGCCACTGGTGATGATTCAATAAATTTTATTATCCTGGCACCACTGATGAAGAACGCGTGAAAACCGAAGAAAAATGTGAGGGAATGCTTTTTTGGACGAAATCGTTTTTAGACGATATGTCGGGGCAAAAAGAAAAGAAAAAAAAGGTGAGGTTTGCGCTGTTTTGGTTCGTTTTCTTCGTTTCAAATCGTAAAAATTGGCAATCACTCTTTCTTTTTTTTGGACGAAAAACCGAGTCCCAACTTTTATAAGTATTCCCCGTTCAGTAGCGTCAAAAGCAATTGCAACTGGTCCCGTCAATTGCAAGAGTCTGGTCGTAAATTCGTTTGGGTCGTATCCTCGTTGGTCGTCGTTCAATGGTTGTAACCTTCAAAGCTTCTCCCTCTCTAGCACTATTGTTTCTCCAAGTCTCACCACCCGGTAACTGTATCTTGGGTGTCTCGGATCGGAGAAGCTAGAAGATGTTCGTGAAGGGGGATTCCTTCTGGTTGCGCCTTGCTGCGAGATCGCCCGGTCGTTGATGATGCAAAGGAAACGCAGGGCGAGCCGTGTATGGTAGGCGCGAGAGGGGAAGGGAAGTGGAATAAGGAAGGGAAGGAATTGCGCGACGAACCGAGCAAGAGAGGTTGGGATTCGGGGAAGGGGGACGGAAGAGGGGGGCGCAAGTAGGGTTGGGGGAGCTGATGGGGGGTGAGTGAGGGTGAGAGGAGGACTCGAGAGGCTGGGGAGAGCTCGAGAGGTGAAAGAGTGAGCGAGAGAAGTTAGAGCAACAGGCAGCGAAGTAGATTTTACGAACGTTGATGCGGGTCGGGGCGAGTTGCAGGGAAGCAGCACACACAGCAGTGATTGTCGGTGGTGGAGCGTTTCTTTTTCCTTTTTCCTTTTTCCTTTTTTTTTTCCTTTTTTTTCTTTCCTTCTTTCTCTGGGCCTCTGGCTTCTCACTCTTTCTCGGTGGGTGGGGAACGGACCGGGGGGGGGGGGGTAGTGGAAGGGGAGTGGGCAGGAGGGGAGGAGGGGACAGTGGAGGGGGTGATGAGAGGTGTGGTGCGGAGAAGAAAAGGAGGAGGCAGGTCAGAATGATATGTACCGCAAAGCGTGTATATGTATGGACTATGGTAACAATGTGAGAAGTATAGGATGCGAGTGAATGATACCGAAGCGAGTTATCCCAGCAGCGGCAGTACCGCAGCTCGCCCTCAATCCACAACCCCTTCCTCACTCTGCCTTCTCAATCAACTCTTCCCCAATTTCTATCTTCTGTAAGGAGGCTGGGCGGCGAGGACAGGATGACAGGGGCCAGTGAGGAGAGGGGTGTGAGGGATGACAATGGGAAGGGCAATAGGAAAAGGAAAGGAAAAAAATAAAAAGATGTCAAACAGTTCTTTCCCTCCGTGCAGTAAAGAGTAGAGTATACGAGTACTTGAACCTAGACTTGCCGTGGAGAGGAGAGGAGGAGCGCACAGAGTATGCCAAAAACAGGTCAAAATAGTGCCGAAAGTTGAATTCTGTAACAAAATGGATAGGTAATAATAATAATAAAGAAAGGAAGGAAAAGAAAAGAAAAACCCACAGGAAAAAAACAACAGCACCACTTAAGGACCGGTGGTTGGGAATACCTAACTGTGAACAGCAGGAAAGGGGGGCCGCGCTATTGGTTTCCTTGCCGTTGACGGGCCTTGGCCAGGTCAGTCCTCTCTCGTCCATTGCCCATTGCCCATTGCCCCCCCCATCGGTCCCCCAAAACTGCGCTTAGCTACCGGTGGCAAGGCATCTGTACTCGAGTACTGCGGAGCACGGTACCTATGATACCGAACTGGTGGAATCGCCCGCTGCTTTCTTCCTCCCTCCAGACCCTCACCCTCACGCACTCACTCACTCACTCACTCACTCACTCACTCAGCGACACTCACTCGCTCACTGTCTGTCACTCTCAGTCACACATGGCATGTTTCTCTGGGTGCCGTCGTTGTCCCCCGATCTCCTGCTGCGGTAACATGAACTCTACCGGTATGTACGAGATGTGCCGTATCGACCCAAACCTGCCCACCACCACCATTTCCACTGTAACCCCGTCCGGCCTGCCCGCACCATCCACTCCTCCCCTCGCACAATCCCTCTTCAGTTTTCACTCGCGCCTGCTTCACATATTTTTTGCTACATCAGTTAAGAAATCCGTGTGCAAAAATAAAATAAAAACGCCAAGATTAAATCAACCAAACACCCTTACCATGGTACCCTTCTGTAACCGCAGTCCTCGAACCGAAGTCTGATAAAAGAAAGCCCAAAATAAAGAAGATATACAAGTAATCGCCTAGCTATTCTATTGTGAAGAGCACTACTGCCAATGCCGCGCAAACGACTGACGGCCGAAAAGAAGCTATGGCACTCCGGCCAGACGACGAACAATCACAAAGAAAAAAAAGAAAGGAAAGGAAAGGAAAAGAAAACAAGCGATATAATTTGTACGGTAGTGGTGGTTCCCTAAAAAAAGGCCAGCACACAAAGTCGCTTGAACCTGATACCCCCTCCTCTTCAACCCTCCATTTTCCCATTTTTCCAGTCCTTCCTTCTTTTCCCCTGCGGAGAGCGAGGGCCACCCTCCAGTCCGACGAGCAAAGGAACGAACGAACCAGGCGGCGGAAAGAAAGTCGTTGGCTGGCTGGCCTGGAAAGCTGCCGGGGAACCCAAAGTCCCTTTAATTGGCCAACCTCCAACCCGCTTAGTGAAGGACCAAAAAAAAAAAAAAAAAAAAAAAAAAAAAAAAAAAAAAAAAAAAAAAAAAAAAANAAAAAAAAAAAAAAAAAAAAAAAAAAAAAGGAAAAGGAAAAGAGAAATAGGAAAAAGAAAATAAAGGTTGCAAGGGTTTGGACAATAAAATAGACGGTAATAATTGGTCCACCGGTCGTGACACAAACGTTTCTAGTTAGACTCAGGGTTAGGGAAAATGTTCAGGCGGTCTGCAGAATGCGGCTAGAGTGATTAGGGGGTGGAGTGTGCGTTGGCAAGGAGATTCCATGGGTTAAAAATGGAAGCAGCCCATCAGGCCCCTCATTGGAGAGAGAATTTATTGGAGGGATTTAGACGAGAGGGCAAGGTACGGTAATAGGAAGGAGAAGTGACCGCCCATAAAATTTGATAAAATACGGTAGAGTACGGGACTCTGTCGCCAGCTAAGAGATGGGGAGAACTCCAAATAGACTCTGTATCATACCGGTACAACAGTAACAACAACAGCAAAAAATATACATGTATAATTATACTCTTTTCCCCCAACCACCGACAAATGTGAACACACAAGCTGGATGGTAATTGATTGAGTTTACGATAGCATCATAGATAACAAGATTAGTCTAGTAAGAGAAGGGCAGGGCGGGGTGGGACTGGGGGGCACTTCTTTTTTGTCTTGGCCGTTCTGATAACTGTACTTAGCACTAGTGGCCTCGGTGTCTCTCCCACCGCGCTCGAGTACTGAAGCAGCTGTCTCGTTGCCTGCCCTCTGGATCTGGTATGATGGAAACTTGGAGAAGCAGAAGAGATCGCAAGGGAGCCTGTGCAGCAGAAAAGGAAGAGAGAAGAAAATAAAATAATAATAAATAACTCCCCCGGAAAATAATTCGGTCGAATGATATAACCAATAAAACAATTGTCGTCAAATCAGAGATTGGTTAGTCCCCCAGTAGCACATCCGGTCCTGATCCTTTTCATGGTTGAAAACACCCCCAACGACACGCGACAGCCGGATGGAACAGCTCTGAATAGCCCCAGTGAGGTAAATCGCGTGGTCTCTGCCGATTGACGGAATCCGTAAACTGCGAGTGCGAATGGGGTGGTGGTGGTGGTGGTGGTGGTGGTGGTGGTGTGTGTGCTTGGATAGTCCAACCCCACACCCCTGGCTGCTGCGATGTGAATTGACGTGACCAGAAAATCGATCTGTCCTACAAGCGGATTGCTTGCTTCAGTGTGAGACACGAGACTCACAGCACTGGACTGATCGGATAATATGTTGAACGGGGTATCATTGATTGGATGTATGATACGAGTACAACCTCCAAGGCTGCTCGGTGGATAGCTACAGAGAGGTAACGGCAGATGATGCAAGATTAAGATAGATGTTGAAGAAACTGTCCTCAGTTGGTAAGCGTTCCGGATTATGCTGCCCTTCCGGTTGCTCTGCTCACCGCCCTTTCATTGATGGCCCGATTCAACACTGTGACCACCTGGGGTTGTGGAGGAAAAGGGACAAAGCTAATCCACGATGTGTTTCATCGGGTTTGCTTCTCAAATTTGCGCCCATCAACCCCAGAAACGAGATGAATGCGTATCGACATCATCTATCTTACCCCCCTCCCCCTCCCCCTCCCCCTTCTTTCACAATGCTTCAGCCTGGAACAAGAGCATTCGGAAAATGAGATCACGCTACTCAAAGAACGCAAGGCAACAAGAAGCGTCCGCAAAAAGCAAGGGAAAAGCAAGGGGTTTGAAATAATTGTGGATACCAGAAATGCTCAGAGGTGGTCTCAGTGCCGCACTAATGGCAAGCGATCACAGCACTGTGGACGCAGCGGTAGCAAAAAGTCTTGGCATGTAACAAACGAACTTGGAGAGATAGACTACGCTACGATCTATGCACTCTGCTCTCCCGGTGCAATTGACGATGAACCTTATGTGAGCAGTAGTAGTCTTAGAAGTAAATGAAGCTTCTATTCCACTTGCGATACAGATCTTGTGGGACAATATACAAACCTCTGCGTTTCTTTTTTTTTTCGGGGGGGGGGGTCTGTCACCGCAACTTCCATTCCTTTGTACAGTACATACCGGTGGCTCTCTACACAACCGTTTCCCCCCGACGAGAATGCACAAAGGACCGAAACAACATACCACACGGGCCCAACAAACGCCTGCAGATGGGCTAGAGTACTCATGCTTGACGGACGCACACTCGCGTAACTCTCCCGGATCATCCTCACACCCTTAGATCAATTGCCATATATTCGGCATTTCGGTCAGGCAAAGGAAAAAGGAAAAGGGTCGCTGAACAAAGCCCTTGCTTCCGCTCAATTGTGCTGCCGATGTGAGCTGCCTAGGGCAAAAGGCAAAAAGGTAAGGGGGGAGCGGCGGCGGGTTTGGGCCCCCTCCCCCTTTCCCCTTTTCCCCCTTCCTCCCTTCCTCCCTTTCTCACTCGCTCCTCTCTTCGCTCTGCCGGCCTGGTACAGGCTCCCTTTATCTCCGCTCCCGATAAGATATAAAAAAAAAAAAGGGCACTGCAACAGAAGCATGTACAGTACTTCCCCATGCCTTCTTTATTGTCTCTCGTCAAAGCACCCTGCAATATGTACTGCAACCTTGTTTGCGACCCATGGGATTTTTCACTCTCCTATCATACATTGAGTTATGCATGCAAGATATTGATGAGTGATTTCCTATGATCATCCGGGCACGGGATTTTCCATTCACAACCTTTTTCTGCTTCCCGAATACTATTTTATCACGTTCGGACAATCGCCGCTTTCACTCTATTCAACTGGTTCAATCCCACTGATGGTGAAGATCCATAATGTACTCGAGTACGAGCACGTCCGCTAAACAATGCAAGCGACGGGAGTTACGCACAGCGGCCATACCAACCTACTCGGGTGTAATCTAGACTAGTCCAAGGGGGGGAAGCCGCTGTTCCACCTCCGCTCCCCACCGGTCCTTGGACATCATGTACCGGTACTCGAGTAACCAACACCGACTTCGCACTTCGAGTTCCCTAAATAGTGAAACAGTCGGAGTAAGGGGATATTTCTCTTAGCGCTCTCCTGTTTATATCTCTCTTTCTTCTCTTGTTTTTTTTATTCCTATTTCTTCTTTCTTTCCTTTCTTTTGCCTGTTTTACCCCCCCATTCTCTTGAACCTGTGCCGTTTCTGGCCTCAATCCGCGCTGTTTTCCGCGCGGCTCAGAGGTGCCCGTGACGGTAAGATGCACATTGCCGTTCCATTCGGCACTGCTCGAGTACGGTAGGGTACAATCAACAACAATGAAAGGGCGTGTAAATTTCAGTGGCAGGTTTACAAACGACTCCGACTCCTTTGCTATTTCAATCACATGCTAGGAGAATTGGGGAGAGGGGGAAGCGAGCTAAGAGGGGGGGGGGCAACAGGTTTACTCACAGTGTTAGATAGTCTAATACTGACAGGTTTTGAAATCAGGTATGACTTTGCGAACGCCTCAAGGGCGTATATTCTGTCCCGATTACCGGTGGGCGGGCAGGGGGAGGGATGGAAGTGAAGGAATAATCTGGCGCAAGGAACAAGCACACGAGCTGCGCTCCTTCCCTTCATCATTAGTTATCACTCATGATTCCCCAAACGAGTGCGATTAGGCTGAAAAAGCAATTAGCACAACATTTTCCTTCCCCCCCACCACCACACCCCAAAAAAGAAAAGAGGGTCCAAATGGACTAGAAAACATGTGCCCTGCGAAATTCATTGGTGTCGGTTGTATACACGTATTATGTGTGGTCCCTGCAGGCGGCGGGGCTGCAGTTTGCATCACGCAAGCTTGCTGTGCATGAAAAGCCACTTGCATATGCATACGGCGCTGATCTCGACCTGCGAGGGCACGGGAAGCCAGTGGAGTTCCGACTTGGGGGTGCAACCGTCGACGGGACCGGGGTAACACGATGATTTTATTTATTTTATCTATTTTTTCAATTTTCTCATTTGCTGGACGAGGGAAACATCAAAATCTTGGAGCTACGGGTGTGAGCCTTGCTCGGATGGAGGGGAATTATTCGAAGCTCTGGGTTGACCACCCCTTGCGTCGGTGGCTCTTTTGGTGGAGGGGTCAAGTGCTAATTATCAGGGTCAGGGTTTACATTTATCGTGATGTTGAGTTTTCCATGCATGAACTCTGATGGAAGAACCGGTCTCATTCCACCATACACTAACTATACTCGAGTGCTAATTTGTGCCGGCACCGCACTCATGCCTATATTAGATACGGGGAGCCCGAGAGACATTTAGGTAAGGGTAATGATATCAAGAAGAGATAATCGATAAAGTGGCTGGGTTTTACGAAGGGTGAAGGGGGGGAGGGGGGGGGAAGGGGTGAAGAAATCAGAGGCTTCACTCAGCCCAGCTTTTGACCAACGAACGAACGAAAGGCGAACGACCACCACCACCGACGGATGACAGACAATTCACAAAGGGGGGAAAGCTTGTAAAGTACGAACAAAAAAGCTACCTTCTTTTTCCCGGCTGTAGGACCGCAGCGGTGATAAGATGGGTCGATTCATTGCTATGGCCTCACCCATCGTGACCAAATTGGCGGTCAACCTAAAATTCTGGGCATGGGAAACTTTTCATTTCAAGGTTCTGGCTTCCTCAATTCACACCAAAAGCCCTCTCTCCCCCCCCCTGGCAAGCTGACCGACGGGCTTGCGTACAGTATGTATCGCCAGAAAGAAATCGGATCGAGAAATACACAGGTTATTGGGGGCCACTTTGGTTGTAAAGAGGAAAAAAAAAAGGGCACTCTGAACTTCCCTATCTCGCTTACAACCATGAATGTTTCCCCATCCGGAGATCCAAGAGAAAGGATTAAAGGGTTGACGAAAGGTCCCTCTTGCCAACGCATCGATTATTATGGTCTGCCCAACACAATCAATAAAAAAAAAAAAAAAAAAAAAAAAGAAAAAAAAAAAAAAAAAAAAAAAAAAAAAAAAAAAAAAAAGAGGAAAAAAAAGAATTCTCTACTAAAAGAAAAGAAGAAAAAGAAAGTAAGAGCAAAGAGGAAAAGACCGCTGCTGATGGCTTTTCCCACCATCCTTTCAACTGCCATATGGTTGACTTGAGTGGTTATCAACCAATCATCCAAGAAAAGGAATCCTGAAACAAGCCCCAGCTTCCGTGCTGCTGGTGTCAGCCATCCATCTGGGTTTGGGGTTTGACCGAGCTCCGAAGAATTCCAGTGAAAGGTTACCTTTCATAGCACCTACCATATGGCTAACAGTGCTACAAAAGATATTCGACTCACCGCTTTGCCCCTCCCTACCCTCTTCCGAGTTGGCTGGAGCAGGTGGTGCGGTGATCTTCGCCACAGGGATTTCGGCACCAAATGTCCTTCTGGAGAGGAGCAAGAGCGAGGTTCGAAATCGATGAGCTGCGGGTATGCCTTGACTTGACAGCCTCCTTCTTCTCTTGGTCTCTAAGGTCGATTGGCGTTCTAGCCACGGTTATCACGAGTTGATCTTCCGTGATGAGGTAGCCTTACCGGACGCGCGAGTAATGATTCGGAAAAATTACCGAAATACGAAACGGACCTTCCCTCCACGCCCCCCCCCCCCGCCTTACAAACACTCGAGTTGCCGGTAGCGTTAATCGTTCCGGAGAAACCTGCTGACGTCTTGGCAGGCTATGATTTGATATAATCTCTCAAATTTTAAATTATTCGTCCACACTTTTTATTTCAATATTTTGAAGAAATCAAAAAAGAGATTTCCGTGAAATCTGAAATCAAAATATCGAAGTTTAATTTTGATTTTGATTTTTTCTTTCATTTTTTTCCCCTCCCTTTGTTTCCCTACTTTTTTCCCCCCTTGCAGACGCGGGAACTTGCACGATGTGCTATCCTTTCCCCACCATCCGAATGACCTCAAGAACCTTTTTTTAATTTTGGCTGATGGGGTGGTGGTGGTGACAGTGGAGGTGGCCCACCAATACCACCACTACCACCACCAGCTCCCAGATCTCATCAGTAGCAAAGGAATCGAACGTGTGAAAGAAGCGCGTGTATACCGGAATTGGAGGAGGGAGGGAGGGAGGAAGGGAGGGAGGAAGGGGCAGGGTGGAGCAGATGATCAATGAGTCCGCTTCGTCCCCCAATAATCGTGATGTATCTGACCCATCTCGGAGACATGATGAGTTCGTGGTATAGAACCTGCGCTCAACACGTTGCCCGCCTGCCTCGCCCTTACTTTTCTACTTTCACGCTTCCTGGGTTTGGTCGAGTCTCGAATGTACGGTACTGTACTTTACTGTACTCGAGTATGTATGTATGTATGGAAAGTGCTTTCTTTCTTTCTTTCTTTTTCAAGCGATTACAAGTGCATCGTATTGTATACTGTAGTGTAGCTACAGCGTACGATAACAGTAAAACACTTCTATGCACCATGACGGATCGTCTTTGTTTTGTCCTATCTTATTTCCCCCAGGCCAGTTTCATTCCTTTTGCAAAAAAAAGTGCAGTAAGCAAACGAGCAGGCGAGGAGGCAAGAACACAGAATTGTGCAATCCCGGTAGCAGTATCTTAGTACTGGTAGTGAGTGATAGAGAGAAGAGGATGAGGCATGATCTCGCACTCGTTCTTTTCCTCGCTCGATCAATTTTTGCTTTTTTTTTTTGACACCGAAGTTTGAACCTACGTCCCCATATCGTGCTTGTGTTGGTACTGATTCCTACTCTGTCAGTAGCCAACCTCGGGCTCTACCATAACCTGGCACATGTACCGGTGGTCTAAGTCACAGTTGAAGGCTCAGAACCAATGGGCACTAATTGTGTCCTCAAGATTATTTCTCTTTCTCTCACTGCCTTCCTTCGCTCTCCATCGTTGTACCACAGTACCCTCCCCACCACCTCAACCACCACCACCACCACACCAGCACCTCCACAACCCCCCCCCCATCCCCCCAATAACCACACTCGAGCGCGCTCATTCGTTGTGAAACCTGTTTTTTTTTCTTTTTCCTCGCTCGCTCGCTCCTTTTTTCCTTTTCCTTTTTCCTTTTTTTTTCCTTTTCCCCTTTTCCCCATTCCTATTCCTATTCCTTTTCCCCATTAACTTGGCAATGACGGATACCGCTCCAATCACTGTCCGCCACGTCCGTAAGGTTTTTTTCTCTTTTTCTTGTGTGTCGCCCCCACCGCTGAAGGAACTTTTTTTTTTTTTCTTTTCTTTTTTTTCTTTTCACCCGCTCTCTACTACTCCCGAGCGGAGGTCGATATTAATATCGGTACGAGTACTTGCCATAGCCAACCAGTTGAGCGGACCGGCCGATCAGAGCCGAATTATAAGTTTTTGTTTATTATAATAATTTCTTTTATTATCGATTCGGAATTTGTGATGTGAGGATTCGGTTAGTTTGTTGCGGTAATGGGGTATGTTTGGACCCCCCTTTGTGGTTAGTGGGTTTGGGGGGGGGGGGTAAACGAGAAAGTGGAGTACCGGTAAGTCAGCGGGTATTGATTAGGTACGCATTCTGCGCAGGAATTGAAGGGTTGAAAGGTTTTCTGGTCGGGAATTGCCGTTCGTCTGTTTTTTTCTTTTTCTTTTTCCTTTTCAACTTAGACTAACTGCCTGCTCGCCTGTGCCAGATACAGTAGGATGGGATGGGATAGGATGGTTACTTTTGGCCTGTGGCTACGTAAGTCGAAACTGGCTTCTGTAACCGTTAATCCATTGGATTGAGCGTGATGGATCGATTGCCCTACAGTAGCTGCCGGCTTTTTCGCGCTCTTGGATGTTCGCGCTTGGCAAACTGTGATGATGATGAATGAACGAGTTACATATTCATACCGGTTATCATTGAATGGATAGATGGATAGATTGATGGAACAGTTCATGAGCTGATTGATGCGGTAGGTCTATTTGTACCCTCGATATCACTCTCTTTTGTGGGGAGAAGGAAAAAATGTACCGTGCTCTTTTTTTTTTTTTTTTTTTTTTTTTTCCCTCTCTTTTGCCCCAACTTATCATGCGTTACCGGTACTTTCTTTGCTTTACCATGCTTAATTGATTGATTGATATAATCTAACGGGTGTGTGTGTGGGGGGGAAATGGCAAATGTCAAAATGGTGATGTTTAGATTTATCATGGTGACTGACCATTTACTACCGGTATCCTATCTATCTATGATACAGGTACGTTTTTCCCGGCGCATTTCTTTGTGTGCTCAGCAATTGGGTTCCCTCAGCCCCTCTCTTGGAATGTACTAGCAGTAGTCTAGCTAAAAGCTTTTACAAGTATCGTACAGTTGTAAGGCAACAGCGAACAAAAACTATCATACCGGTACTCGTAACCAGATCAAGTATTTCAGCTCAAAACCAAGCCAAACTTGAGCCTAATACCCAGTACTGGTAATTATTCCCTCTCTCTTTTTTTTTATCTTTTTTTTATCCTTCGCCTTCCGGCCGACGGTGCCACAGAATTGGAATTGGCGGATAACTCTGGATAGAGAGGGGGGGGGGGGGTTTACAATAACGTGGGATGGATAGACAATTGTTGAAACCGGATAAGCCATGATAGTGGGGCTAGACAACTAACTTAACTATGATATGATACCATGGACTACCTACCGATACAGTGCCCTAGGTTTCCCCGTCCATCCGTCAACAATTGTGGCACAATTGTATGATACAATGGATGGGGGAGAGGAAGGGCTGATGCGGAGAAATTGAAATAAGAATAAAAATAATACCTTGGCATTGGGCTCCTGCGTGTACTGGTATCATACTGTACGAGTACCGCTGACTCTGCTCTACTGTTACGTACCGGTAGTACTACCTTTCACAATACACTGCTGAGGTTGTAATTGTAACCGTTGATCAGGAGGGAGGGGAAGAAGAAAAAAAAACTAATCTTGATCGTCGGATTATCAAACGTTTGTGCAAATTATGTTTCAGGGAGAGAGAGAGGGTACAAGTACCGCCAATTGCCCAAGTTAGCTTGAGTGTGATGATTAAATGCTGAGACTTCTTCAGCTAGGGAAATTTCCGTATCTTTTTCTTTTCTTTTTTTTTTTCAAAGATAATAGTGATAGGCCAGATGATAGAGATATGATTGACTTTTTATTTTTACTTTTATTTTATTTTATTTTATATATATATACCTCACCTTATTGTAAGATGAATGAATGAATGAATGAATGAATGTTATTTTTTCATCATTTTTTGAAAGAAAAAAAAAACAAAAAAAAAACAGCCGACATGATTGGGCATAGAGAGAGAGAGAGAAAGAAATTGACAAATTGATTACAACGTATTATCACCTTTTCTAAATTTAACCCAAACTTGGCGAGATTCTCGTTTCAACCTGCCGATTATCGTTATGTTAAGTTAATCGTTTGAGGGGGAGAGGGGAGGGTGTGTGTGTGTGTGTGGGGTATGGGGCGTTTACTGTATATATATATATATATATATATATATAAATATGTAAGCATTCGTCTTTTTTCAAGTGCCGGTATATCTCTCTCTCTCCCTCTCTTTCTTTCTCTCTCTCTCGCAAGTAAGGTAAGGAAATGAATGAAGCCTGACTCGACTCGACAGGTAGGTAGGTAAGTAGGTAATTGTACAACCGGTACCTTGTATGGAATATAATAAACTCTATGATACCCGCCGAGCCCCCTTTCCCCCCCCCTCCCCCACCAATAATCAAATCATACGACCGTATATTCCCGCAGAATCTCTCTCTCTCTCTCTCTATTCCTCCACTTCAATGGAAGGGTGAGGAAGAGGTATAAAACAACTACCGATCGGAAAGAAGAGAAAGAAAAAAAAATTCAAACTCGTGATATTTTAATTTTTATATAATATTTTATTCTATCAATTATGATCAACCGGTACTGTACTGTACTAGTACTGTACCAGTACGCACAACTCCTTGCTGACATGGTTATTCGGTACGGTTAGACTAAACTTATAATGCATAATGAATTGATGAATTCGTCAATACGGTACCTAGGCTTCCTCCCCACCACACACACACACACACACACATACACATGCGCAACAATCGGGTAGGTGCCGTGCTTTTTTTTTTTTTGTAACTTGTACGAGTACGGTACTGTACTGTACTGTACCTCGTTAGAACTTTTTATTTTTATTTTTATTTTTATTTTTACTTGTAAAAAAAAATAAAAATAAAAAATAAAAAATAAAAAGTACGGTACGGTACGATATAATATGATATGATATGATAGGTACTGTACTGTACTAGCAACAGCGCAGAAAGAAAAGTATGATAGAAGTGCTTTGATATCATTTTACCTTTTTCACATACACACACACACACACACATGCAAGCACGCACGCAACGCACGCAACGCACGCAAGCACACACACACACACATACTCGAGTACACATACACATACCCAATTGAATTGCTTGGTTCGATAAGTTAGATGTGATAAGTTGATTTTTTAAACTTGACGATAAAACCTTTTTCAATTTCAATTTCAATTTCATCATCGTCCTTTCCTTCCTTCCTTCCTTCCATAAAACCGACTTTTTTTTCTTTTCTTTTTTTTTTCTTTTTAAAAAGGGATAAAAATAAAAATAAAAAAAAAAAAAAAAAAAAAGAAAAAA